>OW679201.1:32328220-32525284 GCA_940337035.1 Agriotes lineatus
TAACTGCATGGCGAATCTGCCAGAAATGTAGGTATTCCAAGAATCTGTATTTTCAAAGTCTCAGAAGCATGCAACTTAGTGTACCACAATAATTCCACTTATTAACTTCGTTCGTTTTATTTTTGACCTTTGAAATATAATTCCACGGCAGGCTAATTCCCAAATTTAATTGTTCATTGCCTCCTCGATTAAACCTTGACAACCGACATGTGAACATAAAACGAGATTATGACAATCATTAAGGTGCCAAATAACTACAGTGATAAAACAAACATTACCATGGATACAATAAATTTAACAACTCTAACACGCGGAGCAATTCAGCAAAAATAAAAGTAAAGATTATATTTTTATTAAAACGTGTCGCGTTGCTTTCGCAATAAATAAATCTTTATCAAGATCTCAGCAATTTTATATTGTTCGTACATCTATATTGCACTATCTTATTTATTAGTATTTTCATGATTATTTCAGGGGTTGCTTTCAAATCTCGGGACTGGACAGTTAGTTAGTAGCCGAACAACGAACATGTTTGCAATTGGACACGGTTTCATAGTTGATCTTGCTGCATTGATTTATCGAGCTTTATAGTTGGACCTTGTTAATTGTTAGATGGTTGGTATGCAATTGGTACAGCAATATAGTATACTATGTACCTGGGAATAATGAACGTCCGGCGAAATGACCGCTACTAACCCTTAACCTGATAAGCATTTATCAGTTGTTCATGAAGCGACGCACCTGGATAGCCTGGGATGCTAATTTCCCACAAATGCAGTTGCAATTTGCACTGACATTCGTGGGTACTCACTAGTCTAGTTAGCATTCGGCGTCCAAACACGTACTGCTAAATGTAACAATGCTTACTTTTGTTTACGTGCCTGGCTTTACAATTTGGCAAGTGTGGCTCACCGCCTTGGGGTTGTATTTGCGACCCAGAACTCCTAGACCGAAGGGGCGGTTCTAAATTTCAGTAAGCACATGAACCGATTAAATCCTGGAAAAGATATAATAGCCGCGAACTAAAATAACTGTGTCAACATTATCGAAAAATATTACAAATAAATATTGGTTGCTACGTACTTTTCTTACACAGGACAATATTAAATTACTACTATTTCCTTAAAAAACAAAAGCGCAAAGAATAGCTTTTTTATGGCAGGTTAATCTATTCATAATTTCATTATTACGTGTGAGGTTCTATTAGAGCTATTCCACCTATTCACAACATTTAAAACACTAAAATTAATTTAATCAACATAATCACAATCAATGTTGTTTTTACCATCAAACTTTTGCTTAACCTTTTTGCGACTGAATTAAATTTTTGTTTTAAAAACATTTTTGTTGTTAAAGTCGTTACTTGAGAAGATAATAAACTAGAAAAAGATAAAAAACGTACAAATATTCAAAAATTACAACTTTGCTCTAAAACTACAAAAACCAGAGAAAACACAAAAAATATTTAACAATCATAAATGAAGTGAAATTTAGTTTTACATTTATTTCTCTTTCACAAAATGTAAATGGTTTTTGAATAATCACAGAATAGAACTCGTGAACAGTTTTTGTAAGTGGTGGGTGGTTGGATAACAGAGATTTCCTTTGCACCAATGAATTTTCCAAATTCTGAATTTTTCTTTGAACATTTTTAAATGGCGTTTGAATAATCACAAAAATAGAACTCGTGGACCATTTTTGTAAGTAGTGGAATATACAGGTCCCTTTTGGGGCCTGTGAATTTCCGAAATCCTTAAATTTCTCTTTCAAAAAATGTAAATAGTACTTGAATAATCACATTAATCACAGACTAGAACTCGTGAACAGTTTTTGTCAGTGGTGGGTCACAGGAATCCATTCTCAGACCTGTTAATTTTCTAAATTAATCATTTAATTGGCAGTTCTCTAAGTGGTGGGGGTGGCCACAGTTTAAGTGGTGGGTGGTTGGGTTATAGAGATCCCCTTCGCAACAATTAATTTTCCAGATTCTGAATTTCTCTTTGAAAATTTTTACATAGCGTTTGAAAAATCACAGAAATAAAACTCATGGACACCTTTTATAAGTGGTGGACCATACGGATCCCCCTGCTAATTTTCAAAATCCTTAAATTTATCTTTCAAAAAATGTAAATACGAGTACATAGTATTTGAATAATCACAGAATAGAACTCGTTAACAGTTTTTGTAAGTGGTGGGTCACAGTGATCCCCTTGCAGACCTGTTAATTTTCGAAATTAATAATATCTCTTCGAAGAAATTTAATGGACAGTCTTTGTAAGTGGTGGTTGGTTGGGTTACAGAGATCCCCTTTGCACTAACGAATTTTTCAAATTCTGAATTTCTCTTTGAACATTTTTAAATGGCGTTTGAATAATCACACAAATAGAACTCGGGAACAATTTTTGTAAGTGGTGGAACATACGGGTCAACTTTGGGGCCTACTAATTTCCGAAATCCTTACAATTTCTCTTTAAAAAAATGTCAATAGTATTTGAATAATCACAGAATAGAACCCGTGAACAGTTTTTGCAAGTGGTGGGTCACAGAGACCCCCTCTCAGACCTGTTAATTTTCTAAATTAATAATTTCTCTTTGACTAAATTTAATGGACAGTTTTTGTAAGTGGTGGATGGTTGGGTTATAGAGATCCCCTTTGCACCAATTTATTTTCCAAATTCTGAATTTCTCTTAGAACATTTTTACATAGCGTTTGAAAAATCACAGAAATAGAATTCATGGACAGTTTTTATAAGTGATGGAACATACTGATACCCCTGCCAATTTTCGAAATCACTACATTTCTCTTTCAAAAAATGTAAACAGAATTTGTATAATCACAGAATAGAACTCGTGGACAATTTTGTAAGTTGTCGAACATACGGGTCCCCTTTGGGGCCTATTAATTTCCGAAAACCTTAAAAATCTCTTTGAAAAAATTTAGATCGTTTTTGAATAATCACAGACTAGAACTAGTGAACAGTTTTTGTAAGTAGTGGGTCACAGTGATCCCTTTTCAGACCTATTAATTTTTGAAATTAATAATTTCTCTTTGAAGAAATTTAATGGACAGTTTTTGTAAGTGGTGCGTGGTTGGGTTATAGAGATCTCCTTGCACCAATTAATTTTCCAAATTCTGAATTTCTCTTTGAACATTTTTACATAGCGTTTGAAAAATCACAGAAATAGAATTCATGGACAGTTTTTATAAGTGATGGAACATACTGATACCCCTGCCAATTTTCGAAATCACTACATTTCTCTTTCATAAAATGTAAACAGAATTTGTATAATCACAGAATAGAACTCGTGGACAATTTTGTAAGTGGTGGAACATACGGGTCCCCTTTGGGGCCTATTAATTTCCGAAAACCTTAAAAATCTCTTTGAAAAAATGTAGATCGTTTTTGAATAATCACAGACTAGAACTCGTGAACAGTTTTTGTAAGTAGTGGGTCACAGTGATCCCTTTTCAGACCTATTAATTTTTGAAATTAATAATTTCTCTTTGAAGAAAAATAATAGACAGTTTTTGTAAGTGGTGGATGGTTGGGTTATAGAGATCCCCTTTGCACCAATTAATTTTCCAAATTCTGAATTTCTCTTTGAACATTTTTACATAGCGTTTGAAAAATCATAGAAATAGAATTCATGGACAGTTTTTATAAGTGATGGAACATACTGATATCCCTGCCAATTTTCGAAATCACTACATTTCTCTTTCATAAAATGTAAACAGAATTTGTATAATCACAGAATAGAACTCGTGGACAATTTTGTAAGTGGTGGAACATACGGGTCCCCTTTGGGGCCTATTAATTTCCGAAAACCTTAAAAATCTCTTTGAAAAAATGTAGATCGTTTTTGAATAATCACAGACTAGAACTCGTGATCAGTTTTTGTAAGTAGTGGGTCACAGTGATCCCTTTTCAGACCTATTAATTTTTGAAATTAATAATTTCTCTTTGAAGAAATTTAATAGACAGTTTTTGTAAGTGGTGGATGGTTGGGTTATAGAGATCCCCTTTGCACCAATTAATTTTCCAAATTCTGAATTTCTCTTTGAACATTTTTACATAGCGTTTGAAAAATCATAGAAATAGAATTCATGGACAGTTTTTATAAGTGATGGAACATACTGATATCCCTGCCAATTTTCGAAATCACTACATTTCTCTTTCATAAAATGTAAACAGAATTTGTATAATCACAGAATAGAATTCGTGGACAATTTTGTAAGTGGTGGAACATACGGGTCCCCTTTGGGGCCTATTAATTTCCGAAAACCTTAAAAATCTCTTTGAAAAAATGTAGATCGTTTTTGAATAATCACAGACTAGAACTCGTGAACAGTTTTTGTAAGTAGTGGGTCACAGTGATCCCTTTTCAGACCTATTAATTTTTGAAATTAATAATTTCTCTTTGAAGAAATTTAATAGACAGTTTTTGTAAGTGGTGGATGGTTGGGTTATAGAGATCCCCTTTGCACCAATTAATTTTCCAAATTCTGAATTTCTCTTTGAACATTTTTACATAGCGTTTGAAAAATCATAGAAATAGAATTCATGGACAGTTTTTATAAGTGATGGAACATACTGATATCCCTGCCAATTTTCGAAATCACTACATTTCTCTTTCATAAAATGTAAACAGAATTTGTATAATCACAGAATAGAACTCGTGGACAATTTTGTAAGTGGTGGAACATACGGGTCCCCTTTGGGGCCTATTAATTTCCGAAAACCTTAAAAATCTCTTTGAAAAAATGTAGATCGTTTTTGAATAATCACAGACTAGAACTCGTGAACAGTTTTTGTAAGTAGTGGGTCACAGTGATCCCTTTTCAGACCTATTAATTTTTGAAATTAATAATTTCTCTTTGAAGAAATTTAATGGACAGTTTTTGTAAGTGGTGCGTGGTTGGGTTATAGAGATCTCCTTGCACCAATTAATTTTCCAAATTCTGAATTTCTCTTAGAACATTTTTAAATAGCGTTTGAATAATCACAGAAATAGAACTCATCGACAGTTTTTATAAGTGGTGGAACATACAAATCTTCTTAGGGCCTGTTAATTTTCGAAATCCTTAAATTTCTCTTTCAACAATATAAATAGTATTTGAATAATCACAGAATAGAACTCGTGAACAATTTTTGTAAGTGGTAGGTGACAGTGATCCCCTTTCAGACCTTTTAAGTTTCTAAATTAATAATTTCTCTCTGAAGAAATTTAATGGAAAGTATTTGTAAGTGGTAGGTGGCTAGGGTTACAGAAATCCCCTTTGCACCAATTAATTTTCCAAATTCTGAATTTCTCTTAGAACATTTTTAAATAGCGTTTGAATAATCACAGAAATAGAACTTATGGACAGTTTATATAAGTGGTGGAACATACGGATCCCCTTTAGGGCCTACTAATTTTCGAAATCCTTAAATTTCTCTTTCAAAAATATAAATAGTATTTGAATAATCACAGAATAGAACACATGAACAGTTTTTGTAAGTGGTAGGTCACAGGAATCCATTTTCAGACCTGTTAATTTTCCAAATTAATCATTTAATGGACAGATTTTGTAATTGGTGGGTGGTTGGGTTATAGAGATCCCCTTTACACAAATTAATTTTCCAAATTCTGAATTACTCTTTGAACATATTTAGATAGCGTCACAGAAGTATAACTCATGTACAGTTTTTGTAAGTGGTGGAACATACGTTAATTTGCGTAATCTTTAAATTTATTTTTCAAAAAATATAAATAGTATTTTAATAATCACTGAATAGAACGCGTGAACAATTTCTGTAAGTGTTAGTTCACAGGAATCCCCTTTGAGACCTGCACATATTCGAAATAGTTAATTTCTTTTCGAAGAAATTTACAGTTTTTAAATAATCACAGAAATAGAATCATCCACAGTTTTTATATAGTTTGTTGTGGTGGGTCACAGGGATCCTCTTTGCGACCCGTTAATTTTCGAAATCCTTAATTTACTCTTTGAAAAAAATTCAATCGTTTTTTGGTTAAGCACAGAAATATAACTCGGGCGAGTTTTGTATGTGGTGGGAAATAGAACTCATGGACCGTTTTTGTAAGGGGTGGGCCACAGGGATCCCCTTTAGGACCTGTTATTTTTTTAAATCCGGGAGATTAATAGTGTATTGAGCAAAAAATCCCACACAAGTTCTTTCTTAGGTGAACATTTGTTATTGTTTTTAATGAAAGTTTATTATATGTATTAAAATATTAATAAATCGACATTCAGATTTATTTGTGGAAATTCCCATATCGTTATTTGCTGTAAATTTATGCAGTCCCGTTTATTACTGTTTGAATTCAAATAATACACGAGCAGGTGCGGACATAAAACGTATGTATCTGCGCGAGAGTTCGATCCAAAACAAATCCCGCGCCAGAAATAGTCCGCAGTCACCTGTTCGGAAAAGCCTTTTGGAAAACGCACGTTGTTTCGACGGTGGCGGCCGGGCGCGCGTGTAAATTATTAATTGCGCCCGCGCTAATGCGGATATACAAATCAATTTTTTACTGTGCAAATTCGTGAGCACAGACAGCGTGCCATTTCCCCGTTTCAACCTTGCCACGGGTTTGTGTGCTCTTGCGAGTCCTTGGAGCGTGTTTTTGACCAGGAAGCAGATCGCAACGGCTGGCAATTTGCAGCAATCCGCGTTTTCTGCAACTCAGCGTTGCACAATTTTATTGTTTTCCAACACGTGAAAACTGCGAGTAGATGTCAGTTCTGGCAGGCCTGAGCAGCTCCAAAGTGCAACTGCATGGCTTGGTTAATTCCAACATGACTAGTTTGATGTATGAGCGTGGCCTGTGCCCAGTCCTAATTACCAATCATTTAACATCTTGTTACACGCATGTGTTTATGCTGTGCTACCCTACCAACACGATGGTGCTACTACCAACAAGATGGTGCTAAAGCCCATACGGCAAAATTGGAATTAAACAGAAATACTAATCCACTTCGAGACTGTTTTTCATGCACATACGACCGCGACTTTTACGTTTTGTTTTCAAACCGCTACACGCTTGTATAGCGACGAAATGAGGTTTCCAATTAACTCAACTCGCTGTTTAGCAGTCTCATTAATTGCATATTAATTTCACGTACAAGCACAAATCTGCCCGATGATGCGGTTGCTATTCGACTTCCTTGGGAGCGTTGCAAACAGAGGCTTCAAAGCAGCATTTAATATAATTTTCCTCTGACGTCACGCTCACGTCTTCTCAATAAACTCTTCTTTGAAATGACGCTCTTGTGTCGCAACGGCCGAGAAGACGATTTCCAAAACAACTGTTCTTACGTAACGTCCAAGCGCGATGTGCATACGTGACGTTTGCACTATTTACGGGGGATTTATGTGCTTATTAATGGAAATTCAGCACCTTGGACTGCAACCGACCTACCAAGAGGCCTTCGCTTGCACATTCTTCTAGAAAACGGCTGTTTTTTTATTTTCTTAATAGCTTTTAAGGAATTTGATTACGGAATACAATCATATTAGCTTTTTAGGAATTGAACTTGGTAGTACTTTTGCATATACATACATACATTTTATAATAATGGAAGGCATGTCAACCCAGCGTTGTAATGAGAGTGAAGCAACCATACATAGTATTGTATTTCAGAGCAAAAGTGTCAAGGTATAGAAATTTTAACAAAACATGCCAGGACCGAGATTCGAACTCGCGAGTTGCGGCCTCAAGCGCAACAGTCAGGTGGTGCGCCCCTTCGCCATCCTGATGGGGTAGTTACACGATACTTCGGTTGTGCCGAAATGAAATTGTCGGCGTCGACGTCGTCGTTTGCAGTGTGCATTGATAGCTCACTAACGTGTAATCTAATAAACCAGATTTTTTTTCTTGTAAAATTATCGCGATTAGATCTTTGTTATTCCAAATCCAATCAAGGCCAAGGGCAGCACCGCCGTTAATTTTGCAAACAGGATCGCAGCCAGCAGCTAATTCGGCTACAGGTTTGTTCAAATTTAATTTTGCAATTAGCGAAAAGTGAAACCCGCCTAATCCGGGAATTTAGCTCAGCTGCTGTAGGTTCCAAATCAAATTTAGCAATTCCCGTCCTCATTTCGACGCCATCAAATCCATATTTCTCGGGGGAGTCACGGGCGTCCTTCGTCTGGGCGTTTTAAGTCTAAATTTTAATTCCTTAACGGGATTAGGCGTATGAAAAGCGTGGATTGCGGTGTAAAATAATTAGGCAACCTCGAATCCGAACTAATCTAATTTTCCGCCCCGCAAGCCAACTTTCACCGGCGAAAATCGCAAGTATTCCGATCCTTTCGATGATGAATGGCGGCAAGTGACAGGGGCGTATTGGCGAGATTTCGGCAGCTAGTAAAATCAGCTATAAAGTGGAGAATTCACGCGCCTGATCAAATTTGCCAACATTTATTTTCGGCAACAGGATGCCCCCGATTTCGCAAGCTGCACCGGCCGGCGCTTTCGCCGGATTTATTATTTCAACTGCGTTTTTCTGCAACTGCAGGAAATCAGACTGACGGAACGGAGTCAGGGTCGGAGTGGCCCAGAAAGCTTCAGACTTGGAGTGGTATTTAGGCTTTCTGGTAGCCTCTTTATGCTGGCTGACAGCTTTAGAAAAGTAACACTGAGAGAAACCAAATGCTATTGCAACGCAAGTGATGATAGCGGTAACCTACATTTCTCTTTGATGAAACATCTCGTATGTTTTCCACGATTACTGAATATTTTGAGATGTACTTCAACCATCTGTACATACCTACTTTACTTTGCGAAAATAATGCCTTTGATAGATAATCCTACATTGTGAATAATGAGTTGCAAAAAACTATTATTCAAAATAAGATAAGCCGAGGGGATTCACCTTTCTAGTTTCTATACTACTTGATGACAATGCGTTTAGGTATTGCTATATTCAGGGGCATCGAGAATCCTAAAATGAACATTTAGTGTTTACATCACTTATAATCCCGAACGCTAACTAAGGGGTGAGTGAATTTCTTGGCTCAGCGTTAAAGTACTTAACAAGTATTTCTCTACAGCTGTATGAGTTTGTCAGCTTTTTGGACGAAATTCTGTGCGTTTTCGTTAGCTTTGAGTGTTTTTGCTGCGATTGCAGCCGCCAGAAGTTCTGTGTCCGTCTTAACTGTGGATTCATTGTGAGCGCCTAGCATACGGCGAGTTCTCAGGGTTGGTGAAGACTACAGCTGTTGGTCTACATCCAACTTGGAGCACTGCGTTTTGAAGAAGATGTCAATATTTAAGGTTATGTGTTCATTTGTCTTATAATCATTACTTAATGCCTGATCATGTATATTCCTTAATTGTAGCAATGTTTACTCTGATAGAATAACGTAAATAATTGTAAATTTGACTGGTTTTAACAATAAACAAAAACAACAAAACAACAAATAACTAAAACCACCTGGATTCAGTACTCTTGTTAGAAATCTAGAGCCTAGTAGTCGCCTACAGCCTAGAGGTGTCACTTTCAAATTGAAAATGCAAATAGGAGGCTTATCTTATTACAATATTAAAACGAATAAAAAGAAAAGCTCGTTCCCTGTTAAATCGGAAGTGGGACAAAAATATGTCCTGCTTGTATGTCGTTTATTAGCAAACTTTCGGGCGCGTGGTGATTCCAAACCACCCCCAAACATGTCGAGGCATTAACAACCCCAAAGCCACGGGACCTCGTCCAGCCCATAACACCCACTGCCATTTGTAATTCAGGAACGTCCCAGCAGCCGACGTGTCCGACCGCCCGTCTTTCTAATTATTAAAGCGACAGGAGTTCAAAGCGGTGAAAGTGAATAAGAGCTACCACTTTCATACTGTTCACTTTCTCTTCTGCGAGCAAAATTGGCTTTTTGCGGTGCGAGCGTAACAATCGCGTTGTTAGCGAAAAATTGCAAAGCTCTAGTTTGGGCCTTTCTCGTCTTTCTTGCTGACTGACGTATGACCGCATTCAACATAAATGTTTTGAAGGCTCGTGCAGAAGCCACGCAGCTGGAGGAACTCCATCCTGCTGAGGCGCTGAATCACGAAATCCAGTGACTCACTCATCGCGAGAATTACTAATCACCTGCCACTATCTGAATGACACAAATTCCTATACTAATTATTGCGCACGTTGTGGCCAAACTCCAGAAATTTGCTGGGCAGAGCATGAATGTTTAATCGGCAGGGGTCGATGTAACCCTGCTATCCCCTACCACGCATGCATGATAACGTCGGGGAGAAATATTCAGGTGCATGATAGGCTGCCGTGTCTGGATATCTGGAATCGAAAATTGGGAACAAACCCTCGCAGCCACGTGCTGATCCAAACGACTCGTGTATTTTTAACGATTTGACCTCACTCCCATAATAAAGATTATCGATACATCAGTTCTAATCGCCCGAAAAGATTATATTCAAGGCTGAATTTGGTGCACGTTTTCAAAATTCGCTCGTGGATTGATCCGGATATCACTCGTCATAAATTTAAACAATGTTCCAATACAATCTCCCAACATTATTATCTTTCCTATCGTTTATCTAATACGTTCAAAGTAGTTATAACGTTAGGGGCATTCAAATGTATGAACAATACAAGTTCAGTCCACCAAGAGCATCTTCAAGAACATGGGTAACTTTAATCTCGAAACTTAACTCAAAACGACAATGCTTATTTCAATTGACCAACCAATGAGATATTTCCCATGTCATCGTCTATATGTCTCCAACAATCCCATTAAGCCTGCGAAATCAAAAACATTTCAGAGATGAAAACCAGAGCAGCTTAATGTTGTCCACCTTTGAGCGTACAGTTTAGAAAAAGGAAATAAGAAACCGGCAAAGTAGTACTGTCTATTAGGTTAAGAATGTAAACACGTTACCATTAGCACCAATTGATTTTGTAAGAATACATAAACGTCCTCTCTCCTTTCACTAGATACAAAACAAAAATCAAACTTCCTAAAACTGGTGGTAACCAACACTATCTATATCTATAACCTTCAAGGCAACGCCAAGAATGAAAACACATTAACATCAATTTGTTTTGTAAACACTACGTAATAATCTTCTAATTTCAATATTTTGACTGTATCTTAGGGGATTTAGAAAAATTGGTTCAGCAACCAGCAAGCCTTCTTCTATTCTATTAAGACATATTTCTACAAAATTCACAATAAACTTCTTATGCAGTTTGCTTAACCATAAAGAAATTAACCTTAGATTAAATAAACGCTCTGCTCCCTACAACACTTCCAAGTCGCTTTGTTAAAAGCTGCCTGCATCTTATGGTTTTATGATGCAATTCTCACTCAGGAATTTCCGATTAAAATCGAACCTAAAACCAACATTTCTAAATTATTTACCACTCTCTGTGATTGTACCTGGATTTACAAAAACTGTTGGTGCCGCAGGTACCTCGATCACTTCTCTCTATAACCCTTCTAATTCTAAATAATTTAGCACTCTGTGCTTCTACCTGCATTTACACAGCACTACTCACAAGTATCTTTACAATTTCTCTCTGCAACAGTTCTCTAATTTTCTATACTATTTAGCACTATGTGAGCTTTAATCTACATTTAAGAGAGCTATTGGTGCTGGAGCAGTACTCACAAGTATCTCTATCATTCCTATCTACAACAATTGTCAAATTTTCTCAATTTCTTAGCAGTCTGTGCTTCTACCGACACTGCTCACATTTTCCCCACAAGAAAAATTATAGAGGTACTTACTAGTGAGTGGTGCGGCAGCACCAACAGCTTTTGTAAATGTAGTTAGAAGCATATAGTGCTAAGTAATTTAGAAAATTAAACAAGTGTTGTAGAACACACCACTTCTCTAATTTTTTTATATATGTAGGTGTTTCTACCTACGTTTACAAAAACTGTTGGTGCTGTATCTCTCTCTACAACACTTCTTTAATTTTCTAAATTACTTAGTACTCTGTATGCTTCTATCATTTTGCCCTACAACACTTCTCTAATTTTCTAAATTATTTAGCACTCTGTATGCTTCTACCTACCTTGACAAATCTGTTAGTGCTACAGCACTACTTCCAGGTACTTCTAACACTTCCCTCTACAACACTTCTCCAATTTTCTAAATTACTTAACTCTCTGTGTTGCAAGTTGTTGTTGCTAATAGCACTATTCAGAAGTACCTCTATAATTTCTCTCTGCAAAACCTCCCTAATGTGCTAAATTATTTAGCACTCTGTGTGCTTCTACCTACAATTACAAAAGCTGTTAGTGATGCACCACTATTCACTAGTACCTCTTATCATTTCTCTCTACAGTACTTCTTGAATTTTCTAAATTTAGCACTCGGTGAGCTTCTTTCTACATTTACAAAAGCTGTTGGTGCGACTGCACTACTCTCAAGTACCTCTATCACTTCTCTAATTTTCTACATGATTCCATCTACATTTACAACAGTTGTTGGTGCGACATCACTAGTTGCAACTACCTGTCTCTCTCTACAACACCCTAAATTATTTAGCACTCTCTGTTATTCTATCTGTACTTACAAAAAACTGTTGATGCAGAAGCACTATTCACAAGTACCTCCATCATTTCTTTCTACAATACTTCCCTAATTTTCTCACTATCTGTGCTTCTATCTACATTTACAAAAGCTGCTAGTGCTGCAGCACTACTCACAAGTACCTCCACTACTTCTCTCTACAACCCTTTTCTTTCGCACTCCCTGTGCTTCAATCTACTTTTACAAAAACTTATAGTAATTCAACACTAGTTACTAGCACCTCTATCAGTTCTCTTTAAAATACGTCTGTAGTGTTCTAAATTTAGTAGGCTGTGTGTTTCTACGTGTATTTACAAAAACTGTTAGTGTTGCAGCACTATTCACAAGTACCTGTATCACTTCACTCTACAACCCTTCTCTAATTTTCTAAATTATTTCGCACTCTGTGCTTCTATCCACATTTCCAAAAAATATTAGTGATGCAACACTATTCGCTAGTACCTCATCATTTCTCTTTAAAATATTTCTCTAATTTTCTAAATTTAGCAGGCTGTGTGCTTCTACCTGTATTTACAAAAACTGTTAGTGCTGCAGCACTATTCACAAGTACCTCTAACATTTCTCTCTACAACACTTCCCTAATTTTCTCACTATCTATGCTTCTACCCTACACTTACAACAGCCGTTAGTGCTGCAGCACTACTCACGAGTATCTCGATCACTTCCCTCCACAATACTTCTGCAATTTTCTAAATTATTTAGCACTCTATGCTTCAACCTGCATTTACAAAAGCTTTTGAAGCTGGAGCACTACTCACAAGTATCTATATCACTTCTCTCCGCAATACTTCTGCAATTTTCTAAATTATTTAGTACTCTCTGCTTCTACCTGCAGTTACAAAAGCTTTTGAAGCTGCAGCATTACTCACAGGTACCTCTATCATTTCTCTCTACAATCCTCTAATTTTCTAAATTATTTTGCATTCTCTGTGCTTCTGTCTATATTTACAAAAATGTTAGTGATGTAACACTACTCACTAGTACCTCTTATCATTTCTCTTCAAAATCCCTCTCTAATTTTCTAAATTTAGCATGCTGTGTGCTTCTACCTGCATTTACAAAATCTGTTCGTGCTAGAGAACTATTCACAAGTACCTTCTACCATCTCTCTCTACAACACGTCTCTAATTATCTCAATTATTTAGCACTCTGTGCTTCCATCTACATTTTCAAAAGCTGTTGTTGCAGCATTACTCACAGATACCTCTATCACTTCTCTGCCCAACAGTTCTCTAATTTTCTTATTTATTTAGCACTCTCTGTGCTTCTATCGACATTTATAAAAACTGTTAGTGATGCAACCTAATTTTTTCTTTAAAATCCCTCTCTAATTATCTAAATTTAGCAGGATGTGTGCTTTTACCTGTATTTACAAAAGCTGTTAGTGTTGCAGCACTATTTACAAGTACCTCTATCATTTCTTTCTACAACACTTCCCTAATTGTCTAAATTATTCAGCACTTTATGTGCTTCTGCCTGCATGTACAAAAACTATTAGTGCTGAAGGACTACTCACAAGTACCCTTTTTTATATTATTTAGCACTTTCTGTGTTTCGAGCTACATTTAGAAAATCTGTTGGTACCGTAACACCACTCACTAGTACCGCTTGTCATTTCCCTCTGCAATGCTTCTCTAATTTCCTAAATTTAGCACCCTGTATGCTTCTTACAGTATTTACAAAAGCTGTTAGTGCTTCAGCACTACTCGAAAGTACCTTTATCATTTATCTCTACAACATTTGAATAATGCTTTAAATTGTTCGGAATATTAATCTAATGAAAAAATCGGGAAAAAATATAATAAAAGAACCGGTCGATTTTTAATTGTATCTGAACGATCCGCGGAATAAAACAAATATCTTAGAGAAACTGTCCCATTAGATGCTTTTAAATAGTCTATTTCTTGGCATGAACTGGAATTTAGGTCTGCTTATTTAGCAAAATTGTCTACATTTTTAAGCTCTATTGAACTTACCATTGTCCCACAGTGAACAACACTACCTGGATACAGTTTCCATGAGAAAAAAGTTTTTAAAATGTGTACGATATTAATAGGTGGGTATTTTGTAGAGTACAGTAAACTATATTGTAATTTATTCCTATCTTTAAAACAATGAAGTTATAAATTAAACTGTAGATTGTAAGAAGCATAAATCATGAAGCCTCTATTTCATATATTAACTAACACTCTACCCTTCAAACAGTCATTAACTCATTAAGCTTCTGTTTATTTAAAAGTAGGAAGCTTAAAGGTCCAGTCTTTTTCAGTTCTGCATATATTAACCCCTGTACACCAGGATACCTCCCCATAGCATGGATTTAAAATTATTTCATAAATCTTTTTCCAAGAGAAAGCTTCTTAGCATTTCATTGTATTACTCTTACCTAAAATGAGGTGCAGTTTGGCGTCGGTCTGGAAGGCATAGTGAAGGGTGACAAGAAAGGGGTTGTCGCGGACGGCTTCGAGGACCTGCCTTTCGGTTTTCGTGTGCTCCGTGGTCTTTTTCTTTTGAACTATGGTGGCCTTTTTGAGCACCTTCATGGCGTAGAGGCGGCCGTGGTCGTTGCCGCCCCTCTTGCGAACTAGGAAAACTTTACCGTAAGCTGCAACAAAAGAGAACGATTAAGTCACCTTTATAAACTACCGCCTGTTTAGTACACAAAATCAGAAATAGCACGACTATTTATTGCACTGCCATAAAAAGGACATTGATGATAGTAACAACTTGATGAGTGTAGCATTTTATAACTTATAAACTATAATAAATGATGGTTAGCAATAGCCCCCAATGCAAAATTCATACCTGCCATCAAACTTTCTCCTTCTTTCGGTAATAGCAACAAGCAAACCTGCTATGGCCACTCCATAAAAAGAGAATTTATTGGCTATTTTAGGGCCACCTTTCCGAAATTGCGCTAGCAACCACTTGATGATCGTTTAGGAGTCGCTAGCCCCGATCCGACTTTAAGGGGTGGAAGAACTGTTTAGTAGGCCCCCATTGTACTCATGTAAAACCAGTGCGGGTTTGAAGTTATGGGGTTGTAAAGTTCCCCGTTTGCCTGCTTGGTGCAACCCTTATTAGGTCGGTTCGTAAAACCTTCGGGAATGGATTGAGCGAAACTGCAGTATCATTCGTTACGTTTTGTTAGATATTAATGTGAAGCTCTCCCTTTTTCGTACTCGACGATTTCCTTGAAGTTATTATAAAACAGGCCCGATAAAGCTCCCACGTAGAAAGGTCATCGCCCTAATTCGCAATTCTATAACTTCAATGACGCTTTTGCAAAATATAAATCCCTAAAAGGGTTGATGCGTTGCTCGGTATATACGTCCTTAAATTGTAACATAGAAACAAGAAGATCAAAGGACGAACCAGACAAGGAATTATTGATCATTGTACGTCTAGTCCATTTCGGGTCAAAAACACGGTACGCTGACTTTTCAACTCGCGAGGAAACATTTGTTATTTATTGGAATTTTCAAGCAGTCATCTGTATTAATCAACGTGAAATACATTAAGAGGGGCAATTAAAACGTTTCGCTTTACTAGAGAAAAGGGGGCAGCGAAAGTATTTTGCTCCTAAGACCTTCCCCAACCTTCAAATTAAGGTCGTCAAGTCAAAAGTCGCCAATCTTTGTTATCGAAGCGATATGGCTTTTCAAAGTTAAGAAAACAGGCGATCCCCTGCCAAGTCTGCGGGTGCACCGGACCTTTTGGTCATCCAACAAAAATTGCGACTGTTCAAGTTTGCCAAATTAGAGGTACCAAGGAGAGTCAGCGACATGTGTCACAAGGTAGCACGGTGTATCGACACGTCCTCGAAACACATGGTCGCTGGAAGGCGTCCAGAGAGCGAAGAAACCAACGGGTCAGCAGGATGAGTGACATTAAATTCGGGAGGAGTCGGGAGCAGCAGGTGACTAAGCAGGGCAACGCCCTGGACGACCTTAGGAGGTCGTTAACTCCTCGTTTTGGGCTTTTCGACAAAACTGGCAGTAGTCAGTCACTGTGATTGTGCTTTATCGCTCTTCTGCCGCTACGTGCCCACATTCCGATAAAGCTGCACTTCGGATAATTAATAACCGAGCATATGGCAGGTGCATTGACACTTAATTAGGAGCGGGGATTTAACGTTTTCTTGGCACGTCATTTTGTGTGTATTTATTGGCCGCAACCGCCGATTTCTATAAAGTGTAAACTGCTGGCTTTGGTGCGTTTATCCGCAAATAAACTTGCGCCGTGCCTGCACCGATTGGAGCCGCCAAAGCTGCGCTTAATCATATATAGGACAAACTGGCCAATGAGTCAAAACAAACGTTCATCTTTGAACTTGGGTTTTCATTTTCAGAAAATTTTAACTTGAAGGATACCCTGTTTGGAGTTGCAACTAATTCTAAATTAAAGATTGGAGATACCATATGTTCATATAAAAAAGCATACGAGTTGTCCATACATAATTACATCATACAATGTCGTATAATTTGTAATACAATGTAACAGTGACACGAGTGAGGGTGGTTAATAAATTCTAAAGCATGCAGCGCCACTTATTTTAATGTGTGTCCCACCCTTAACTACTTTTATCTACGACCACTACTAAAAGTAGGCCTTTTAGCGCTAGCTTGTTTCACTAAAAGTGACGTTTTATAGTTTACCGTGTTTAAAGAAATCAGCTGTTTACTTTTAGCACATGTGCTAAAAGTGAAGGGAGGTTCAAAACTACAATTTCGAACTGCAAGTGAAGTTTTAAAGCTATTCTAGTTGCTTCTTGCGTTACAGGTAAAGCGTTTTTGAAATAATTAAAGCGTTATGTAATGAATACAGTCATATGTGGAGTATAAATAATTAAATTTCGTAACTGTCCTTGACAGCACGGGCGTGGCCAAAACAATCGCCAGCGGCGTAGGCTACTATTCATTATGATGCAGCGTCGCAGATGCGAACCTTTCTTAAATCGATATTTATGGATTAATAACGGTAAAATTAAGGTCGTAGATAAAATATTGTATGCAACGCGTGCTAAAAGTCGTTTATGTGCGAGACATGTTATGAAACTCAGCCTTCGGCTTCGTTTCATAATTTTCATGTCTCGCGCATAAAAGTCGACTTTTAGCACTTGTTGCATAAATAGCTATTATTCTAACAAATGATATAAGGAATTTAATGATTTGAATTGCGAGTAAATATTTTGACTTTGAGTGAACCCCCAAGAGGCTTAAAGAGTAGCAAGTGCTTTCACCGATCAAGCCAGCCAAGGCAATTCTAATTGCCTTAGCAACGAGTAATTTTTCAGTTGGGCTTTCCGAAATACTGTGATCCGTCGTTAAAGGCTTCTAAGATTTTTCAGTCGTCGTAGTTCATAGTTCATTTCGTTGATTTACAACTACGCCGTAATTGTCTCATTTTTAAAGTTCTTAATCATTTCCATTATTCCCATTTCGTCGTAGATCAAATTATTATATCATCTACATATGTCAAAATTTGCCCTTATACAAGGTCACTATATCAAAAGACGTAGGATCCCCTTGCTTTAGGGTTTTCAGTTTCGCCTTTGTGATCTACATTGAAGTTCCAATTACCTACAATCTTCCAAAAACATACAGCACATAGTACCGGATTCTCTTCAGCACCTAGAGTTGTCTGATATTTGCCGCCATATTTAGAGCCCCTTTTTCAAGATTTACCTTCATCGTATACATTCCTCCTTCTTCTGCCTGTCACTCTCCTCTTGTTCCTCCTTTGTTATAACTGCGTGTCTCATCTTTGGTGGAACAATGTTTTCTATCCCTATAGTTATACCAAACTCCGTCTTCAGCTTCGTCGCATCTGAAAGCCAAGGCCAAACTGCACCAAAAAATAATTAGCCCTTCCGTCCCCTGGCCCTTAACGTTCGTAATGGTTTTCTTTGTCTACGTTCCTGGCTGTCCATTTGTACTCAATGTCTTGCCACGTATCGAATGTCCTCTCTCATCTTCTCGCTCACCCTCGTCAAGTGCTTGTCCGTCTCTGATGTACAATCTTTGCCTCTCCTTATAGATCCTACCTATACAAGCTCCCATATAGGAGGATTGGACCACTACATACAACGCCTTGGTTTTAGGTCCTTAAGACCTCCAACACTAGTCGAGCGTACCTTGCGTGTGGTTCAAATATCATTTTGCCATCCAAGATGACTCCAGTTGTTTACTACAACATCTCTTGTACCATGAGTTTCAATCGTATGCCATTCCGTTTCATAATCCCCTTAACACAATAGCTGCGGGGTTATCTGCACAGGCTATCACTGTAACCCATCCATTATGAGCACCGTACAAAACATTCGGATGGGCCCTAGCACAGAGCCCCCTGGTACCCCCGCACTTCTCTTCATACTTGTACTGTTGTATTTCAGTCAACCCATATATGTATTGCGGTGGCTGACATAGCTATCAATCAATTTGATGGTACATCTCGAGATTTCCTTTTCTTCGAAGTTCTCAATGCGTCGCAAGGGGCGGAATTAAATACATTTTTATGTCAAATGCACCCTTTTTGACGTCCACTCTTTGGTCGAGAGCAGACTTTGTTTACCCATGCTTTCTACTACTATCTTATATCGTCTTCTTCCAGATTGCGGCATCACTTCTTCCAGTGTTCACGTTTGGATCTATTTACAGAGGTTCTACGTTCTCTCCTCTTCATCAACTTTTCTAGAAATGGGGACATCCACTCCATATATCTTGTTGCGTTTAGTTGCTCTTCTTCTAGTCCCAACAATTTCCTCCTTTTCCTGTCTATTGTTTTATTCGACCAGTAGGCGATGTTAAGGCCTCTGCCTGGATTGACATACCTAGTGTTTTCTATTGCTCCTGTCAGCGTAATTATAGCGTTGTAGTTTCGAGTGTTGAGTCTCCTTATTAGATTAATTGTAAAAACTTCGCTATCGAATGATTTACTTCCAGTGAAAACATTCCGTTAACACAAACTGATTTTTCTAAGTGTTCTATCAATCATCTTTAGATGGTTCTTCTTCGTCTTGTCCCTTGGGTAGATCTCTTCGGATTAATTATATTTATTATGTGTTATAGAGCCGTTTCGGTTTATGGTCTTTATTTATTTTTGCTTTGCATTGCCTTTGCACTTATTTAAAGGTCCACGATCGGCAATACTTCCTTCTGTCGTCACCGTGTCCTTCATAACGCCGCGATACGCAAGTACGTGAGGTGTGCGTTCTTAAGCGGGCAGTATAATTAGAAACATTTAATATGTTTTTCTCTATTTTGTATGTAATATTTGTCATATTTCCTCTTTTGAAACGGGGACAAAAACGATGATTAAGTCGACGCATATTGAGTATGCTTTCTTAATTTTGCTTTATGAATTTAATTATTTGATAACAGATATAAACTTCTCACGAAGCACTCTGTTTTGTTCACATTTTTAATTTTTTACTCCGACGCAACAAAACATGCATGTCACGAAGCTTGCCCATTATAAATCTGAGGATCTCGCAAGTGAGAATGTAACACGCAAGGGACACAGATAAAACTACTTTCACAACTAGTTTCAACCATTCAACATGGCCGTACATGTGCAAAACAAAAATTAATAGCGGCACATAAAATTCAAATTTGCGTCCGAACAAGCTGCCACTAGCTTAGACAACTCAAATATTTCACTTCAACCATCGTCTAAGATTGAGGTTACGTTAGCCTAGTTTCCGCAGAGCATTCGCTATCAAAATTAGACTACTTTCAATGAAAGTAACTTGAAATTGAAGATTGTACCTGACTCAGCATGCAACTGTTGGTATCTTCAAAACGACAATTTTACATTTCGTATTGGCCTTTGAAAATGTAAGATAATCGGGTTATCGCTAATAAATATCATTAGCAAGAGCCGTTTATGGGCATTCCTTAGTAGGTTGTGTTTATGCTCTTTTGTTTTGTGTGTCGCAGCAGATAAGAAAACACTTAATGATCGGCTCAAGATGTAATTAATTTCTAGAAAGTGAAAAACAATTAAGACAAGAGCATAAGGAATAAAATTAATTTGTTTTAATGCAGACATTAAGAAACTATGGGGATCGTTAAAAGTAAATAACATATGAAACCTATTACATCGATAATTAAATTAATAACCTTCTCAAGCTGGTTTTGCAATACTCGCATTCCCATCGACCTGTTGCTGAGAGGAGAACAATAATCCACCCCTCACTGGTCGTATTGGCTTTCATTTTAATGTCGAAATGCTGCTCCGCCTCAATCATCGTTAAAAATGAGGTTAAGTTGGTCTGTGTGCTATATATGTTAAGTGACATTCAGTATCGACGTCTGGTTCTCGTTCAAAACGTGCATTATCTGCACTACATTGGAGCTGTTTTAGAAAAATGAAACGGCGGGTATTACCGCCGATGCGTTCGTAATTCTACAATTCGGTAGTTCAAAAATTTTCCTACATGGTGTTTAAAAAATACGTGCGGATATTTTACCCACTTCCAGATCTCATCAATCCAAACAAAAAAGTCCTAATAAACATGGGTCCGGAAACGCTTCATTAAAGTTAAGAAAACGTTTTTTATTGTTATCTAAAAAACGCTTTGGGCGATTTTAATGAAATGTTTAGTTTGTTTATAACTTTATGAGGTATCTTTTGGACATATTACAGTTGATCCAGTACTTTCAGAGGCGTGCCCCCATGGGACATGTCGCTTAGGTTTTTTCACAAAAAAAAATAACGCCCAATCGATTTTTTGGAATTTTCATATATATATATATATATATATATATATATTTTTAATAAAGCAACTAAAAATGCAACTGTTTGGTGGTCAAGAAAAAATAAAGCCCATATTTTTGCACGCCTCTGAAGCTATATTAAGACACAAACTAAAATGCTCCAATATCTCAAAAACCCATCAACCGATTTTAGTAACACTTTTAAGGTTTATTGATGCTCTCGTTGATGCTATTAAGGATCATGTTTTTTAAATTATTTATTTCAGGAGCGGCCGAAATTTATTTTTTAAACGTTTAACCCTGTATCTTCGAAACGAAGGGTTTCCAGACCCATGTTTATTAAGACTTTTTTGCTTGCATTGATGAGATGTATAAAAATATCCGAACGTATTTTTTAAGCACCCTGTATATGAACGCATCTATGAAACAAACATATTTTAATTTCATGGAGAAGGTTGCATTTCTACCGGATTTAGGAGAGTGGTTCAGCGACATAGCGTCTTTGTTACCCTTTCTTGATACAAAAATACAGCCAGCGGTCGTTTATCAGTGTCATCCATAGATCACATGTTTCAATATTTCACAATTTCACTAAATTAATATGTTGGTATATCCATGTATCGGTGATATGAGTATTTTGTCGTTATTCAGTTATACCCAATATTACTTGGATTACAAAAAGCTGTTTGAAGTTTTATTTTTGATACAAGGAAATATTAGAAAAAAATTCTACATTCTGATTGGATGCTTGTCCTCCCCCCTTCCCCGTTTACGCCATAAAGATAACAAAATTAATTTAAAATCGTCAGTAATCAGGGCCTTTCACGTCTCCGAACCTGCAAATTTCAATCAACAAGTTCCTGGAACTCGAAGCTAATCAACCCTCGTCCTTATCACCTTATCGGTCGGCGGAGGGTCCTGGCTCGACAATACCGGGAGTTTTCCTGAAATCCCCAATTTGCAGTTGGAATGCCACATGGCCAATTATCTTGCAGCAGAGTAGGCACGATAAGGCCGAGTACACGCCGATTAAGTAGAAGTACAGCAGAGCATCATACCGCTAATTCGAACCAAACGTAAACAGGCGGATAATTAATCAATTTCCAGGTTGTCCCGATTGTAAATAAAGAGCGCGCGGCTGATTGAATGTCGTCGGTGGTAATCGCAGGCTAATTTTAGAGGCAAGGTAAGTACCTAGCTGCTATTTGTGGCGCACTTTGTTCCAAAATAAGCGACAATACAAAGGAAATCAAAGGTTGTGCCATTTGCGCGCGTGGTGGGCTGATGTGCACAAGGTGGTGTCGTCGGCGAACAATCCGGTAACATACATACAAAAGCTTCGACGGGAATGTCTGTTTGCTCTAGTTGCTCGTTTTCGGTGGTCTGGCAAGCAGAGAATCAATGGAAAGAAATAAATTGCTACAGAAAGCTCTAAACTAAAAAAACTTCTTTGCAAACACACTCAGAGTAACACATGCCATACTACACATTCACTAATGCCATCGAGATCCTTATGACGGCACAGATTTGTTCCTCAAACGAATTGGAATGCGGTTCGTATCTTTACCAGCAGGATGGCGTTCCAAACCACACAGTGGTCAATCACAGATTTTTTGCAAAAATTGTATGTTATTTTATATTTATATAAGCATGATGGTGTTCAAAAACCATAAATCATTAAAACAATAGAACATTCACACCCCATAGGCACCAATCTACCGTAAACTCTTCCCACTAATAGATAGGCACACATTTGTTCCTCAAAAATTGTACGCATTTCATATCCTTTCCGATGTTCCAAAACCACATTCACAAACAATCGAGTCCTAGAGATAAGAACAGACACGATATATCGGTTGACGGTTTTCCGTGGTGTAACACTCCGAAACAACTTATAACCCTCATTCATTGTTCTATCCGATTAGATACACAAATATTTTCCTCAAGAATTGCATACAGTTTCTTATCGTTCTAAGCAGAACCATGTTTCAAACCACATTTATAAACAATCGGTCATTGAGATAACAACAGATATACAAACAACAGACAAGATACAATGGTTAACCGTTTTTGGCAGCAAGGCGAAGTGGAAGGAATTAATGACCTTTTCCAATAAAAACGGAATTTTATATTTTGATAGGCAAGATTGCCTCCAAAACCGCACTTAGAAACAACAAGTCGTTAACATAACAATACACGCAACTAATTATTGACACAAGAATGGAAAATATACCCTAAACTCTCATTCAACTGAAATTATCTGACGTTTCTTATATTTTCAAGCAGGGATGTGTTTAAAACTGCATTCATAAACAATCGGTCATTGAGATAACTATATAAATAACAGACACCATATATTGGGTGACCGTTTCCTGTAGCATGGAAAGAGCGGAATTAATTGCCTTTTCCCATTGGTAGTATAAAATTTTATATTTTGATAAGCAAGATGGCATTCAACCCGCACTCGGAAACAACAAGTCATTAGCCACAAACATATCCATGCACCAGCAACTAGAAGAATGGAAAATCCACTCTACAAAGTAGTTTCGTATTTTTCTAAGCACGACGGTGTTCCAAGTTCCAAACCACATTCAGACACGATCATGGTTAATCGTTACTGGTGGTGTAGGAGGCGAGGAATTAATTGGCCTGGAGAAAAAAGTCGTCCAACAAATGACTAAACTTGTTTACAACAAAACAAAAGACTCCGTCTAATATAGCACTATAATACAAAGTGACATCCCATAACTCGAACGAACTATGCTATATTCTATATTACACATCTTTTCTCTTAGAAATGTACGTAATTTTACTATTTTATAAGCAAGATGGTGTTCTAAGTCACATTCCGAAACAACTCATTGAAAACACTCAGAAACAATCAATCATGGAGATTGATATGTACCAGCAAGCACACATATCCAATACTTCTCTTCAACCATATATATACAGGAATGAACATACCGACTTCACACTTCTCTAACTTAGCTGGTACCAGCTGCTTAGGTCGGTAAACAGACAAAAACTACATCATGAATTTGTAGGTAATCAACAAAACTAAGTAATTAAATTGGTAGAAATAAAGCGATGTTTGAGATAATGACCAGCACAGACATTCAATAGGAACACCTATCACCAATAAGATGTTATCAAGCATACGCATCCAACAGAGAAGCTAAACTCCAACCAACCATAAACATAAAAATAGAAATTCAGGCTTAACACTTTTCTAATTTAATTTCTACCACTTGCCTAGGTCGGTGAACAGATAAAAAAAACTACCTGAATGAATGAGTGAGTAAATAAAAACACCCTTTGTTTGGATTGCTAGAGTAGAAATTATGTTTGAGATGTCATCATGCACATGCACACGCATCCAACAGAGAGACTTATCTCCAAACATAAACATAGGGATACAAATTCTGCCTAACACTTCTCTAATTTAACTTCTACCACTTGCCTAGGTCACTAAACAGATGAAAAAACTACTTGAATGGATGGGCGAGTAAACAAAGAAACTCCTTGTTGGGATTGGTAGAGCAGAAATTATGTTTGAGATGTCATCAAGCACACGCACCAACAGAGGCTTCTCTCCAACCATAAATGTAGGAAGAGGGATTCTGATTTAACCTCTACCACTTGCCTAGGTCGGTGAACAGATAAAAAACTTCCTGAATGAATGAGTAAATAAACCAAGACCCTCCTTGTTTGGATTGGTAGAGTAGAAATTATGTTCGACATGTCATCAAGCACACGCATCCAACAGAGACTTCTCTCCAACCATAAATGTAGGAAGAGGGATTCTGATTCAACCTCTACCACTTGCCTAGGTCGGTAAACAGATGAAAAAACTACTTGAGTGGATGGGTAAGTAAACAAAGAAACTACTTGTTTGAATTGGTAGAGTAGAGATTATGTTTGAGATGTAATCAAGCACACGCATCCAACAGAGAGGCGTATCTCCACCCATAAACATAGGAATACAAATTCTGGCTTAACACTTCCCTGATTTAACTTCTACCAAACAGATGAAAAAACTACTTGAATGAATGAGTGAATAAACCAAGGCCCTCCTTGTTTGGATTGGTAGAGTGGAAATTATGTCTGAGATGTCATAAAACACATGCATCCAACAGAGAGACTTCTCTCCAACCATAAACATAGGAATAGACAGTCTGGCTTAACGCTTCTCCCATTTAACTTCTACCACTTGCCTAGATCGGTAAACAGATGAAAAAACCACTTTAATGGATGGGTGACTAAACAAAGAAACTCCTGGTTTGGATTGGTGGAGTAGAGATGATGTTGGAGTTGTCATCAAGCACACGCATCCAACAGAAAGGCTTCTCTCCAACCATAAACATAGGAATAGAAGTTCTGGCTTAACACTTCTCTGATTAACCTCTAACAGTAGGTCGGTAAACAGATAAAAAAATCTACTTGAATGGATGGGTAAGTATACAAAGAAACTACTGTATTCTATAGCAGGGACGAACGATGTTTCAGGGCTAATTCCATGGGTGAAGATAATGGTATAAAAAACTTTTTCATCTGAGTGTGCCGTATCCGGACGATGATGTGGAGCAAAGCAACATTTTTAATTGTAATTGCAGACGTATACCTTGTACACGTTAGATTCTTGGTCAATGTGTTCCCTGAGAAAAATTAAAGTCTTCTACTCTACCGGCCCAAAACAGCATTAAATTAGTAGAATAACTTCCTGAGGGTGTTTTGCACCAAATAAGAGTAATATTTTCAAAACAAAAATTTGCTTAGATACGGCAAAGTTGGCAACGGCCACATTTTATTCTAAATGTTTTCTAATTTTAATTAAACAAGAATAATTTCAACGCATGAAACCAGCTTTCCGCCATTTCAACAACAAAAACACAATAATTCTTAACTTAACGGTTTTTTGAATATTGAAATTAAAATGCAGGTTTCAAAAATGGAGCGTATCATAATAAAATCATATTTATATAAAAAGCTAAGCTGAACCAATGCAAACTCGAATACTGAAGTGTATCTACTGTAATTTATGTTTATAAAAAACAAGAAGAGACAGCTTCGGCTTGATGGGAATAAGGTCACGTTGTGCGTCACGTCTTTAGAACGTTGCTATTTTCGCAAACATGGCCAGGGTGTAGCAACAGGTAGTTGTGTGATTGCTACAGTTAACAGTTAACATAAATAACGCAAAGTTTGTTTAAGAAATTACAAAAATATAAAGCAAAACAAGTACATTAAAGTAGGCGTCTTACGTAACTAATTTTCGAAAAGTGCAGGCGTCTACGTATCTGATTTTCGAAAAGTGAAGTTGCATTTTTAATATCTCGTTAATTTGTGTTAATTGTGGATAACAAAGCGATACGGTGCAAAAATAGCACCAACGCTTTATCTGTTTTATGCGAGTTGTTTTATTTTTAATTTCTAACATAAAGTTTATGCTACCAACGATAAAGCAATAAAACACCAATAAAAATTGAATTTTCTGGTTTGTAGTTATTCCGTGCCTGACACATTGTAAATTGTGATTATTTTTATAGTAATGGCAATTGTATGGATCTTCAGGAGTTTGCAAAATTGCTATTCAAGACTCGTCCTTTTTGTGGTGTGTATGTATATTCATTTCCAAAAATTGTTTTCCTACACTTTTTCTTAATGAAAACTAGAAAAGCTTACTCAATATTTACTTATAAGTGATTGTAAGATTTCGCCATTTTTCTATCCCTATTCAACGTCGACAGATCAAGCATGATAACAACGTGAAAACAGCAAAATTAATTACCAGTGATGGATTTGGTCTTCATTCTTTCTTTTCAATAATTTTTTCACCCTCATTAATCCCGAGTCATGTTAATTAATGATACAATAGCAAAAATACAAAATCTGAGCCCCTTCTCTGCAACTTCTTAAAATACAAACACGTCCCAACCATCCTTCATTTTTTATACTGTTACTAACTTCCAGAAACATTTTAAAATCAGAATCTTCGCAACTGCTAACTTCCTAACAGCAAACAATCATACCACAACCGCAGTCACTACTTTCACCATCACTTTTTACTCTAAGTTTCGACCAATCTTAATATTTAAAAATCAAATTATACTTCTCATTCGCTAAAACTTGGAATACCTATATGTATGTATATCATAGTATGAAAACACATTTTGTCTATTAATTCACATAGAGCTATGAGAACGTCATCACTTTTGTGATTAAACTATCTTCTGTTTAGTGACTGTCGGAATCCTCGCCAATTTTCAAGCATACGTTATACCTTGAGTATTTGTTCCATATCTTCTGCATTTCTACCTATAAGTCCTTAATCACTCTTGTTATTCTGCCAACTTTAGGCTACTTGCAATACATGAATCTTTAGATTAACAGTTCGTTTTCTAATATCACTAGGGGGAAGCACAATAATCACAATTCTTCGATATAGTCTTTGTTCCATACCTTCTGTATCTGAATAATCCCTTACTCACTCTTGTTCTGTTAGTCCTATTACTAATTTTAGGCTAATAGCAATAAATAAATCTCCAGATTAACCCTTCGTCCACTAATGTCACAAAGCGCAAACTCAACTATTACATTCCTCAATATCATCTTTGTTACATATTATCTACGTTTCAATCGTGCCTTAATCACTCTACTGTTAGTTCTGTTACTAATTTTAGGATAATAGGAATACATGAATCTGCAGAGTAACTGTTCGTCCACTGATATCACAATGAATCATCACATTCTTCAACACTGTCTTTGTTACATATCTCGTGCACCTCAACCATCCTTTCATCACTGATATTCTGTTAGTTTAGTCACTAATGTTAGGCTTAGAGCAATTCCTAAATCTAACTGTGCGTCCACTAATATCACAAGGAATCAAACATTCTTCAATATCGTCTTTGCGCATCTGAATCATCCCTTAATCACTCCTGTTCTGTTAGCAATTTTAGGCTATTAGCAATACATAAATCTACAGATTAGCTCATCGTCCACTAATATCACAAGAAGCAAACACAATCATGCCGTTTTTCAATATCGTCTTTATGTATCTGAATACTCCCTTAATCACTCCTCTACTGTTAGTTCTGTTACTAATTTTAGGCTATTAGCAATACACGAATCTCCAGATTAACTCATCGTCCACTAATATCACAAGGAACAAACACAATCATGCTATTCTTCAATACCGTCGTCGCTACATATCATCTGCATCTCAATCATCCCTTGTTCTGCTAGTTTAGTCCCTAATGTTAGGCTAAGAACAATAGCTAAATCTAACTGTTCGTCCACTAATATCAGTAAGAATCAAACATTCTTCAATATCGTGTTTACGCATTTGAATAATCCCTTAATCCCCTGTTCTGTTACTAATTTTAGGCTATTAGCAGATTAACTCATCGTCCACTAATATCACAAGGAGCAAACACAATCATGTCATTCTTCAATATCGTCGTCGCTACATATCATCTATCATCTCTTCATCGTCCTTATCTTTTTAGTTCTGTTGCCAAGTTTAAGTAAATAGCAATACATGAATCTCCTAATTTCATCGTTCATCCACTAATATAATAGTATATACAATCATCACCTTCCTCCATATCATCTTTGTTCTATATATTTTTAACCACTCTTTTAGTTTAGTTTAGTTTAGTCACTAATGTTAGGCTAAGAGCAATGCCTGACTCTACAGATTACCTGTTCGTCCACGAATATCACAAGGAATCAAACATTCTTAAACATCGTCGTTGCACATCTGAATCATCCATTTATCGCTCTTGTTCTGTTAGTTTTGTTAGCAACTTTTGACTAACAGCAATACATGTGAATCTACAGGTTAACTATTCGTCCACTGATATCACAAGGAGCCGTCACATTCTTCACGTTCATCCTTATGTATCTCGATCATCCCTTAATCACTTTTGTTCTTCTAGTTCTGTTACCAAGTTTAAACTAATAGCAATAAATTAATCTCCTGATTTTATCTTTCGTCCACGGAGATTACAAGGAGCAAATACAATCATAACATTCTTCCATATCGTCTTAGTTCCATGTCTATTTTGTACATGTGAATAATCCCTTCCATCACTCCTGTCTTGTTAGTTGTGTTACTAATTTTAGGCAAATAGCAATACATGAACCTCCAGATTAACTCATCGTCCACGAATATCACAAGGAACAAACACAATCATGCCATTCTTCAATATCGCCGTCGCTACATAAAATCTGCATATCAATCATCCCTTAATCACACTTGTTCTGTTAGTCTAGTCCCTAAAATTAGACTAAGAAAAATACCAAATTCTAACTGTTCGTCCACTAATATCACTAGAAATCAAACATTCTTCAATATCGTCTTTGCGCATCTGAATAATCACTTAATCACTCCTGTTCTGTTACTAATATTAGGCTATTAGCAATACATGCATCTCCAGATTAGCTCATCGTCCACTAATATCACAATGAGCGAACATAATCATGACATTCTTCAATATTGTCTTTGATACATATCTTGTGCACCTCAATCATCCCTTAAGCACACTTGTTCTATTAGTTTAGTCTCTAATGTTAGGCTAAGAACAATACCTAAATCTAACTGTTCATCCACTAAGGTCAAAAGGAATTCTGTTAGTTCTGTTACTAATTTTAGGCTATTAGCAATACATGAATCTGCAGAGCAACTGTTCATCCACTGATATCACAAGGAATCATCACATTCTTCAATATCGTCTTCGTGCCTTTCTATCATCTCTTCATCATCCTTGTCTTTGTAGTTCTGTTGCCAAGTTTAAGTAAATAGCAATACATGAATCTCCTAATTTCATCGTTCATCCACTAATATCACAATCAGCAAATACAATCATCACATTCCTCCATATCGTCTTTGTTTTATATCTTTTTAACCACTCTTTTTTTAGTTTAGTTAGTAATGTTAGGTTAAGAGCAATGCCTGACTCTACAAATTAACTGTTCGTCCACTAATATCACGAGGAATCAAACATTCTACAATATCGTCTTTGTGCATCTGAATCATCCCTTAATCACGCTTGTTCTGTTAGTTTTGTTACCAACTTTTGACTAACAGCAAAACATGAATCTGCATATTACCTGTTCGTCCACTGATATCACAAGGAATCGTTACATTCTTCACGATCATCCTTGTGTATCTCGATCATCCCTTTAATCAATTGGGTTCTTCTAGTTCTGTTACTCAGTTTAAGCTAATAGGAATAAATTAATCTCCAGAATCCATCGTTCGTCCACTAATATCACAAGGAGCAAACACAATCATCACGCAAACACAATCATCACACTCTTCCATCGTCTTTGTTCCATGTCTTCTGTATTCCAAGCATTGCTCTTGCTCTGTTAGTTCTGTTATTAATTTTAAGCTAATAGTAATACATGAATCTTCAGATTAACTGTTCGTCGACTAATACCACAAGGAACAAACAATAATCACAGACACAAATATCGCCATGTTCCACATCTTCAGAATCTCAATCAACCATCAATCATTCTTTTATTCAGTTACCAATTGAGGCCAGCAATGATTGAAAATTATCTTCTCATCTACTAACCTCGTTAAGAGCCATAACCACAGTTATGAAACAAGCCAGAAAAGCGACCATGGATCGATGCCGGCAACGTTTCGAAAATTTTACTTAGTCATGGCCGTTATAACGAAAAGGGATCATTATTAACTTTCTGCCGGTTTCACTGAATACCAAATACGTGTCCTTGTACGTGTCTCCCCAGCTTTTATGAATACGTTTTGAATTTTTTGTTCCTTTGCCCCTCGGTGTGCATTAATTCTTAAAGGACATTCTGGCGCTGGTAGTAATAAAGAAGCTCATTTGTGGAACAAAACAGGGCACGAATTCGACAGCAAATGAGAAATCAATACGCACAAATGCCCAACAAAAGTGCGATTGCCGAATAAATAAATTATGGGAAAGGTATCGCCGTAATGTTGGGTATCAGAAAATGTTCTTGATCTACTCACCTCCAGTTCCGAGCACCTTCAGCAGTTCGAAGTTTGACATATCAACTCGGCCGACACCGGAAAGGTTGACTGAAAAAAAAAAGATCGTAACTACGGGCATCATAACTTTGTTTATCTTAAGGCTAATCAGAAAATTGTTATCGTTTACACAACTAAGGTCAATGGACAGCGGAGGTCAAGTTATCACTTCGGTACATTTTTTATGCGCCAGATCGCCAGATACTGAGCTGCGACCGTCAATGAGACGGAAAGCGGTGGTTTATTCGATGGTGGAAAGGAAAAACCGTTCGGTACCCGAGATTTGCTCCGCAAAAATGGAACTTTCACTTGTGGCTGTGAACCGAGAAATTTGAAAATGTCTGTCAGCAAACGCGCGGTTGTGTAACGTCAATATTGAATAAATTAGCAGTTTGCGTTTTTACAGGATTGAGGTTATGTTTAACCTTCCACTTATGGAATTCGAAACAAGCGAAAGTGATGTAGGGCAAACGTGTCGTAGAAATGGACAAAAGTTTTGATGTTGCTTTCTGACTAAACCGATTGCGATTAAAAAATAAATATAAGTCACTAGATCGTCGTTTATAATTTTAAAAATCTGAGCGGTTAAAAGGACGTAAAAATCAAAACGTGCTGGTGAAAAATTAACTCTTCACAAAGTCTACCACGTTCTGATGAAGTTCCCAGAACCACCGAAACGAAAGACTACAAATTAGTAATAGTGCCTGTACTCTGTTCACATCATTTTGCATGAAGATTGGCCATGAGTTTCCCCAATTTAACTGTATATAATTGCATTGTTGTATTTAGACATTTGAGGTTATGGTTTCCAAGTGCATTTAGGTTATAAAACCTGACAAAACACCTTCAAATGCAAAGTTGTCGTGTTTAAGCAGAACACGGCATAGAATTTTAGTAATTTTTATGTATGCATGTATCCAGATTTAATACTTGTGTAATTGAAGACATCTTTAGTACATGGAAGGTCTTGCAATACTTTACATTTTAAATATTTCTCCCCGTGTACTATCAAACGGCAGTAAATTTGTTGGGAGGTTACACAATAAAATAGAAATGACAGTTATGTTCAAACAACAAAAAGTCATGGCCACCCTTCATGCATAAAAGCAGTGAATGGATTATGTATATAGAGAAAAATGTGACCAATTCTTACTGAAAGCATTTTTTTCATATTTCAACTTTGAGGAAACTGAATATGAAAAACATCCATTTTGACGCTACTAGTACCTAGAAAAGCGGTAAAACAAGAACAGACTACTTCGGCTAAGTATTAGTTTCTCAAATTTTGACTTAGATATAATAAAAACAATCCAACAGAAGGTTCTAGTAAAAATGGGCTACTTTCAAAACCATAGCTTACTATCAACATTTTTTAAAGTGAAAATCGTTAAATCTACAGTACGTAACCATCAGCTATAAGTTAAGAACGAGTGACCGTTGATTCTTCCTATCTGGATAAAAATATTAAAATTTAACAGTGAAAGTATTCAAATCGAATGTAAATGCCTGGGCTCTTAAGATAAATTAAGCGGAAGAGCCACCTACTGGAATATCAAAATAGAGACATTAAATATTTATTAAAGCAATATACAAATACCACCAAAAGTGTTGAATACATATGTAACAGTGCAATATTGCAAGTAAAGCAGCTGTACTTGAAATTTTAAAGGTCAAATGCGCATTCCTTCACAAATGTTAACATTAGAGTTAAAATGTCAAAAGAAGAATTGCCAGCATCTACTCCATGTGAATAAAACCACAAATATCATAATTTTACAATGCAAGTTGAACAATTTTCAGAAATGAATCTAGACGTAAACATGAAGAAAAACATCCCTATAAACATATGTCCAGAAATTATTCGTTTACGAATTATAACCTATTACAGAACTAATTCATAAAAGTGGGGAAAATTATATTTACTGATACTAAACTCAGAAGAAACTTTTACTTTACTATTGAAAATTACCAACTAATCTGCATTCTCATAACACAACGTGCATATCCACCGAGCCCTGGGGATAGGACAATTCGCCGTCGCCGATTCTCTTTAGGTCAATCTCGTCGTTTACCCGATTCGCCACCGCCGATTCGCTTTAGGTCAAATTCGCCGTCCACCCGATTCGCCGTCGCGAAGGGCCGCATTTTTAAAATGCTTAAATAATAAAGAAATAATCCATAATTTTATCTTGAACGAATTTTAATTACCATAGTTGCATGTTTTTGAAACTTGATCCGGCGACGGCGAATGTGCTGATAGCGAATTTTCCGTAGCCGGATTGTATCTACGGCGAATCGGCCACAACGAGTTTATGTTATTAAAAGCTTTCCTAACTCGGTATTAGATACTTATAACAACACCTAATCGAAGCATTTTCGGGCATGTGTTTATTAGAACCTTTTTCTTTGTTTTTGAGTCTAGAATCGGTGCTGGAAATGTCCACGCCTTTCACAACCGCCCTGTATCTTAAGGTTAAATCCGGACAATAGCGTTAATGGACTAATGAAATATTAAAGTTATTGGCCGGGAAATATCGTTAGTAACCAATTATCACATAAACATGTAGACCGAACAGATACCGATATACAAATCGGTTATCAGCAATATCGGCAACCTTGCCGACATATCGGATCGGAAAATAAATGCCGATGTCATAATATATGTACAACAGTAGAACCCGGATTATTCAACGGATTCTTTCTAGACATTCGCATTTATCTTTAAATATGTGTATGAAAACTTGCATGGATGCCCATTAGGGTAGTTTAGGAGTATCTCATGTACCTACATATATGTTAGACTCATATGCCGAATTCGCTCAATTGCCGACATAATTTACTTAATCCGGGAACTGTTTATAACCTATATTCGCCCAAATGCGGAATTGCAGAATTGATAAAACCCATTTTGGCAATTGAGCGAATTCGGCATATGAGTTTAACATACACATTATACTCTTCAAGAAAACTCGGATAAAGCGGACGATTTTACAATAGAATTCAGATTAAAAGAATTTTCACAAATGTTTTAAGAGACTCGGTTAACACGGAATCTTGGGTAATAATCAGAGTTGTTTTGGTTAGAAGTCGACGAGACGCTGGGTATTTTAAAAATGAATCTGAGGTGTTCAGTTTAATAAAAATACAAGAATCTGTTGGTAAATAAGTGAAAGCAAAAGCACATCGTAGTAACATAAGCGTCGCAAGAAAATAAAACGTGTAGAATTAAAAAAAAACTGACTAGTTTTGGCGTCAATACAATATAGGTGATGATATATTGATCTTATTTATTAAATTATTGCCAGTGGTTAAACATATGTATATTCTATGAGAAAAAAAAACAAAAAATAAAATAAAGAATACAAAAATCGGGTCTAGGACAGTTCGTCGTCGTCGCCGTCAGTCCATTCCCCATCGACGGATCTCGTTTTAAATGGATAAAAATACCTATTATTCTCAATTAAATGTACATAATATACTAAAAACGTATGTTTCACATGTTATGACTAATAAGCTTGTTAAGGTCGATCCGTTTACAATGGTCCAACTGTAATTATGTTGTTTAGAAATAGAAAAATAACAATTATAATTATAGCAAGCCGATCACTATAAGTTCCAGAAATTCATTAAACAACAATAAATTGCACGATTTAAATAATTAGAAGGAGTTTTAATAGTGTAAACAACTCAACACCGAGATAAACTGTGGTCATTAAAAGTCATCATAGATAAAATTACAAATGATTTCTTTATTATTTAAGCATTTCAAAACTACACCTTGGGCGATGGCGAATCGGGCCGAGGGCGAATTTGACTTGCGGCGAATCGAGGACAAATTGTTCCATTCCCTCAAAAATCAGGAAAAATTGTTCGTTTACCAGATAAACTGCCAATAAAAAGTACTAATGTTGAATTTAATTCTATTTACTATCACAGCAAATTCAACTGTCAAAACAAAAGCTAGGCGATCCAGACACATAACAGTGTTTAACGTCACTGGTATATTTTGTGATGTTTACAATTATTTAAGATTTTACTATGGAAAACTATACTAATCGAGATATGATCAAAGCAAACTACTTTGAATTTATCTTGAAAATAAGCAATTTTTGAGACTTTTGTATTCTCTATTCCTGAAGTCCGCTGTGTCAAATGATGTATTTGTATGTTTGGAACTTGCTTTTGATGAATGTGCAGCGAGTTTGTGTTTTATGCTGTTAGTGCTTGTAGATAAGATGGAAAATTATGCAATTCAAAATTTCCCGAAAACTCATCGTGCAACATATCCCAGTAAGAAATAATCAATGACAAGATCCAGACGTCGTTTATTATAATTGGAGATTAATGGTCGGATATTGCCATAAATTACAGATCAGTATAGGTCAATAACGATATTGCCCGGACATTAACGTGAATGGCCTCTTTTTTTCCTCATAACAACTACACTACAATTCTAATAGAGCCATGTGCGTATAAGAAATAGAATCGCAATAAATTTGATGCAACACACACGACTTTGCTAAAACACCTTGAGATCTAGATAAATTGTTATTAATAAAGCTCAGAGTCTCTCGAAGTTTTGTTGTATGTTGACGAAAAATACACAGGAACATAAAAATAAAAGAAATTGATTAATTGAAGATAAGAACCACCACGTTCACAGACAGTAGACTTAAACTTAGGCAATATACTTGCCTCAATGCTACCGCACCTCCAAATCCATACGTCCTGAGACGTCAATTAAATTAAAAAGCCAATATTTCCAGAACGTTAATATTTAATCCAATCCCGACCTCAGACGTCGCATCCGATGAGCAAAATCGGGCCCAAAATTAATGCGTCAATTTAAATTTCCGCCAGACAACGAGCAGGAGTGAATCACGGCCGCGTAAGGACATCCAGAAACCTTCGCGAAGGTTTTGGGTCAGTAGGTGTCTCGGCTCTGCGAAGTGAAATAGTTTGCCGATTACGCGGAATTCGAAAAAACCGCCAGCGTCCTTAACCCAAAATGCAGTTTCAACACGGTTCCGCGCGGTGCAGAGGAAAGTTAAGAAACTGCGACTTTCACGTGCATGGGACCGCGAAAGGTGCCCTTTCCCAAATTGTTTCTTCCTAGCCGACGGCGCTGGCAGCGCGGCCTGCCGGCGAACCATAGCGGCCTGTTATGTAAGTGCATGTGCCCTATTAAGTCACCTGATTTGGGGCCTTGTTACGAGATTCAATCATATGGCGAGCGACCTCGCCTATTGACCTAACATTGACACACTTGGGGCCGCGGTGCGCTTTGCTTGCAATGCTACCGGCACGTGTATTGCCTCTACCCTTGTAGCTGCGTGGATGCATCTTCGCAAGAGACACTTTATGGGTGGATTGGAATCTACGTTTGGGGAACAAATGTAGCAACACACTTCTAGTGCCAATGGTTCAACATCTGTCAGACATGGATATTGTGTATTCATTTACATTTTGATTGACATAACCTCGAATTTACCTTAATTAACCTAATAACCAATCATGGATTTCTCAATGAGAACTGCAATTTCTTCAGAATTGACAATTTACACTTGAATCGGGTCATGGGATTTCTAGAAAGATAAGGCTGCACATAAAGAAGATACAATAGGCTGAGATGGGCACGGGTTCCCTAGCATCCATTAGAAGATAAAATGTCTAGAAAAGCTAACTCAACTATCACTGTGGCTTTAACTACCACCCATGAGGCATGAGGCCTTTTTGAAAGAAATACAACACAGCCATATTCCCAAATGTTTTGCTATCTATAATACTATTGTTGAGGTTATGAATATTCATATAACCTCGAATTTTACCTTATTAGCCTAATAACCACTCCTGGCTTTGATAATGGCAATTGCAAAAACGTATTCCGAATTCACAATTCACCTACAAGCTGTGATAGCCATAGACGTCCCTACTAAAATAGGGTCATCCAACTATCATTACGGAGAATGTCCAAATGTAAAAAATGTGCAAAAATTACCAAAGGTATTATCTTCCACTTCAACATTGAATGAAAATATCTAGAGCGGCCACCCATTTGCCTACGGTTTTTCACCATTGCCACCAATTCACCAAGTTGAGGCATAGCCATGAGATTCGCTAGTAAAATAGGGTTGTCCAACCAGCATTATACAGAATAGATCGAGCTTAGAGTAACCCAAGGCGTTCTCTTCCATTTCGACCAAATGAAAATATCTACCGAGTGGCCACCCACTTGCCTACAGTCTTGCGCTTCCCTACTTAAATAGGGTTGTCCAATGACATCATTATGGAGAATGTAGAATAGATCGAGCTTAGAATGACCAAAGGTGCTCTCGTCCACTTCAATATTAAATTAAAATGTCTATATAGCGTAATCACCCATTTGTATACACTTTTTCACCATTGCCATAGCCTTATCTACAAGTTGTCATATCCATGGACTTCCCCACCAAAATAAGATCGTCCAACCATCGTTATGGGGAATGTAGAATGGGTCGAACTTAAAATGGTCCATGGTTTTCTCTTCCATTTCAACGTCAATTAAACAGGTCTATAGAGTGGTCACCCGCTGCCTACGGTTTTTCACCATTGCCATATATACAAGTTGAGTCGTAGCCATCAATTTCCCTACTAAAATAGGGTTGTCCAACCATCATTATGAAGAATGTAGAATAGAGCGAGCTTAGAGCGGCCGAAAGTGTTCTTCCCCACTGCAACATTAAATGAATATGTCTATAGAGTGCTCACGAACTTGCCTACAGTTTTTTCACCATTGCCATCGCCTTATCTATAAGTTTAGTCATATCCATGGACTTTTCTAATAAAATGGGGTTGCCCAACCATCATTATGGAGAATGTAGAGAAGATGTCTATAGAGTGGCTACCCTGTTCTTATCTACAGTTGTTCACTATTGGCATCGCCTTACCACCAAAATAAGGTTGTCCAACCATAGTTATGCGGAAAATAAAATAGATCAAGCTTAAAATAGCCCAAGGTGTTCTCTTCCATTTTAACATTAATTAAAAAGGTCTATAGATTGGCCACCCACTTTCCTACAGTATTTCACCTATGCCATCGCCTTATCTACAAGATGGAGTTGTCCAACCATCATTATGGAAAATGTAAAATAGATCGAGACATGTGTTCTCTTCTACTTCAACATTAAATGAAAATGTCTCTTCTTATCTACAGTTGTTCACCATTGCAATCGCCTTGCCTACAAGTTGAGTCATACCCCTTGAATTCCCTACTAAAACAGGGTTATCAAACTATCATTATGGAGGATGTAGAATATGTCGAGCTTTAAACGACCAAAGGCATTCTCTTCCACTTCAACATTAAATGAAAATATCTATAGAGTGGCAACCCATTTGCCTACGGTTTTTCATCATTGCCACAATTTCACCAATTTAAGGCATAGCCACGGGATTCCCTACTAAAATAGGGTTGTCCAACCATCTTTATGGAGAATGCAGAATAGATCGAGCTTAGAGAAGCTCAAGATGTTTTCTTCCAAATCAACCAAATGATATTATCTACACAGTGACCACCCACTTGCCTACAGTTTTTCACCACTTCCATCGCCTTACCTACAAATTTGAGTCACAGTCATGTGCTTCCCTGCTTAAATTGGATTGTCCAGTCACGTCATTAGCTTAGAATGACCAAAGGTGCTCTCTTCCACTTCAATATTAAATAAAAATGTCTATATAGCGTAATCATCCATTTGTCTGCAGTTTTTCACCATTGTCATCAACCTATCTACAAGTTCAGTCATATCCATGAACTGACCCCACCAAAATAAAGTCGTTCAACCATCGGTATGGGAAATGTAAAAAGAAGTGAGCTTAAAATGGTCCAAGGATTTATCATCCATTTCAACATTAATTAAAAAGGTCTATAGAGTGGAGTTACTAAACCTGTTAATAGAGTGCTTAGAAAAGGAGGATATACCAGAAAAGTGGAAAAACGCACAAACGGTGCTGCTCTATAAAAAAGGAGATAGAGCCAACCCTGAAAATTACAGACCCATAACACTGTTATCCTAAATGTACAAACTATTGTCGAAGATACTTACAAATCGTTTAACAAGAAAGCTAGACGATTATCAAGACCATCTACAAACTCTGAAAACGATAATAGAAAAAACAAACGAATACAACATGCCTCTGTGTTTAGCATTCATCGACTACAGGAAGGCATTCGATACGATTGAACAATGGGCAGTATTTCAAGGGTTGAGACATTGTAGAATTGATCATCGTTATACCTCATTAATAAAGAAAATATATGAAAACGCAACAATGACGGTTAAAATGCACGAGGATACAAACCCTATAACCATAGAAAGAGAAGTGAGACAAGGCGACATCGTGTCTCCTAAACTATTTACACTTGCGTTAGAGGACGTGTTTAAGAAATTAGAATGGCAAAACCGGGGCTTAAATATTGACGGAAAGTTCATAAACAATTTGAGATTTGCCGACGACGTTGTATTAATAGCACAAACAATGAATGAGTTAGAACAAATGTTAAATGATCTAAACGAGAAATCAAAAGAATTTAGACTAGAGATGAACTTCCAGAAGACAAAGATAATGACAAACGAAAAAATTCAGGATAAAATACAAATAGAGATAGACGGCCAAATAATTGAAGAAACAAATAGCTATATTTATTTGGGACATACAATAGGAATGAGAAGCAAAAATCAAATAAAAGAAATAGAACGACGAATAAAACTAGCTTGGTCGGCGCGGCGTTAGAAAAACTACACTTTGTGTTTAAAAGTGACGTTCCAATAATTCTCAAAAAGAAAGCATTTGACACATGTATCCTGCCTGTTTTAATATACGGAGCTGAGACGTGGACATTAACAGCAAGAGCGATACACAAGCTACAAATAGCGCAAAGGGGCATGGAGCACTCTCTACTAGGGATAACACCGAAAGATAGAATGAGAAACGAATGGATAAGGCAACGAACAAAGGTTAGAGATGTAGTAGAATCAGTAGCAAGCGCAAAATGGAGATGGGCCGGACACATAGCCAGGATAACGGACAACCGATGGACGAAAACAGTTCTAGAATGGAGGCCGAGATTAACAAAGAGAAATACAGGAAGACCACAAATGAGGTGGAAAGACGACATTGTCAGGATAGTGGGACGCAACTGGATGAGAGAAGTACCGAACAGACAAAATGGAAAGAGTATGGGGAGGCCTACACCCAGCAGTGGGTTGAATAAAGGCTGAAGATGATGATAGAGTGGAGACCCACTTGCCTACACTATTTCACCAGTGCCGTCACCGTATCTACACACGAATCATAGCCATGGACTTTTCTATGGGATTGTTCTACCACCATTATGGAGAGAGTAGAATAGATCGAGAAGATCCACAGATGTTCTCTTCTACTTCAACATGAAATGAAAATGTTTAGAGAGTGTCTACCCTCTTCATATCTACAGTTGTTCACCATTGCCATCGTCTTACCTACAAGTTGAGTGATAGCCCTATACTTCCCTACTGAAATAGGGTTGGCCAACCATCATTATGGTGACTGTAGACTAGATAAGAGCTTCAAATGGCCGAAAGTGTTCTCTTCCACTTCAACATTAAATTACCTCACCTAAAAATTTGAGTCATAGTCATGTGCTTCCCTACTAAAATAGAGTTGCCCAGCCATCATTATGGAAAATGTAGAATAAATCGAGCTTAGAATAACCAATGGTGCTCTTTACCACTTCAACATTAAATAAAAATATCTATATAGAGTAATCACCCACTTGCCTACAGTTTTTTCACTATTGCCATCGCCTTATCTACAAATTGAGTCATATCCAAAACACGGTTGTCCAACCATCATTATGGGGAATGTAGAATGGGTTAAACTTAAGATGGTTCAAGGATTTCTCTTCCATTTCAACGTTGATTAAAAAGGTCTATCGAGTGGCCACCCACTTGCCTACAGTATTACACCAGTGTCATTGCCTTATCTACAAGATGAGTGATAGCCATGGGCGTTTCTACTAAATTGGAATTGTCCAACCATCATTACGGAAAATGTAGAATAGTTCGAAAAGGGCCACAAGTGTTCTCTTCCACTTGAATATTAATTGAAAATGCCTATACAATTTGAGTGATAGACCTAGATTTCCCTACTGAAATAGGGTTGGCCAATCATTTTGGAGACTGTAGAATAGATATAGCTTCAAATGAGCAAAGGTGTTTTCTTCCACTTCAACATTAAATGAAAATGTCTATAGAGAGTAACCACCCGCTTGCCTGCAGTTTTTCACCATTGCCATCACCTTATCTAAAAGATGAGTCATAGCCACGGCCTTTTCTACTAAAATGGGGTTGCCCAACCATCATTATGGAGAATGTAGAGAAGATGTCTATAGAGTGGCTACCCTGTTCTTATCTACAGTTGTTCACTATTGTCATCGCCTTACCTTCTCTTCCACTTCAACATTTAATGAAAATGTCTATAAAGTGGCAACCTCCAGTTTTTCACGATCACCACCCCAATTAATTGTGACCATCACAAAGACGAAATAATTATAGAACAGTACTTTCAAATCATCAACACCATTGGTACAGCTTTCACCTTTACCCAGCACCCACGAAGCTCCTGCTTCTCGCTTTGTGTATTCCACAAGTAACTTGGCGAATTTACTGCAACTTCTTTTTGAGTGAAATGCGATCGTAGTAGTTAGTACTTACTGAAATTTTGACTGACAACCACCACCAATGAGAATTAGCGAGATGCATTTCCCCTGCATTGACGATTTATCTACAGATCGATCAGAGTTAGGCAAGAAGATAAAGTAAACTCACCAGGATAACTACTCCAAAGGGACATTAACAGGGTAATGGGTATGTTTAAGACAGCCAATTACCCCTTACAGTTATTCACCGTCACAACAACTGGGATATTGCAAAATCAATGAGAAAATTTGGCAAAATTTGCGATGGAAGATAAAGTAACATTGGAGATATTCTCTCTAGTTTTCACCAGCTCCCCTTCATCGTTTCTGACAGCCCTGACACCAAGACCCGGTCTACTCAAGATGCAACCAAAGAATCTTGTCAATTCTACTCGATGCCAAGAAAAAAAATACAGTTTGAAATGTAACCTTTCATCGATTTGAATGGCGAATGGTAAATCAATTCTAGACGTGAATCGATTCCATTAATTCATTTTATATTTAGCCTCTTTTACCTTTCGCTGCCGAGGACCATATTTCATTCAATTTTATTAAATTCTATTCCATACGATTAATCGATTTTGATTCTACTGTCGAATCGAATCGAATAAAATCGGTTTATCAAATTTTTGTCCAAAGTCTAGGTGAAAATACAGTAAGTTTCGTTTCTCACCTTCACACCCCCGTGTCTTCTTTACCATTTTCCAATCAATTACACATTTTGGTCAATTATACTACCCCCTAAAAGCGGAGGGACATCAAGACTTCTCGATTCAAGACTGGAAAAGCATCATTAATAAATTTCCAAGACAATACAATATATGATTTCTTATCTAAAAAATCATGAAATTGCAATGAAGATAAGAAATGTCGAAAGGCAACACTACTCTAACCCAATATGAGGTACCTACACAATAGCGTGTATCTCACAGCAATCAATCCTTAATCCCTCGGTCACTCAAGTCAACTTCATGCTAGTCTAAAAAGGAGCGATTTCCATAAATTATTATTACCAACACACCAATAAACTTTAAGAAAACGGCAAGCTAAACGCCATATCCAGCATAAGTAGTTCTGCGCTGGTCACGAATTTTGATTTTGTAACATTTATGAATCACGCCGGTACGTTGTTCGAGAGCCTTCACAAAAATGGTAAATATTTCAGAATTAATACACGAAAGGAACTATTATAGCGACGATGAAGCAATATTTAAAGCACGTTTTAGTTTGATATCTGAAGCCATCTACGTTCCATTCCTTCAAAGAGAGTGTACACAAAGATGTATTCTATAGTAGGTCAAAACAATACGAATTTTTGACCAAGGTTCAAGGTTATACGAAACGTGTATCGAAGATCATGAGCATCTACAGATTTATACCCTATTCGTGAGCTACATGACCTTGATTACTTGCCCTTACATTGAAAATATTACTACCCATTGTTCAAGTTAATGATGCATAATCAAATCAATTATCATTTGCTGGGGCAACATTGATATACATTTGATCAGAAGATACCTACATGGCAATCCAAAAACTTAACGGAAAAATATTTGAATAGGAATGGAATGTAACCAATTAATTTAATATAGCGTAGAACAAGATGAGAAAAAAAGACAAAGCCCTTTTAAGAGCTACCACCAACTCTTTATCAAGATACTACTACGTACATTGTAGTATCAATTTCAGCAAAAACTTGAATAATTGCTAGAGCGATGTTCCATCGCGACACATTTATCTTTGCCTCGAGTTCTTACAATAAATGCTAAAGCTCGTGAAAAACTCAGCAAACCAGCACTCCTTGAACTGCATATAAACTCCATCAATCACAGGCACCTTGACTTACACTTACATCAGCTCATGATCCGACCTTACAATGAGTGACACAACCCTCTCGTTGAAAGCCTTTATTTCGTCATCAACATGCCTTGATACGACTGGAAAACGCTGTAGCTTCGTCGACCCATCAAATGAACAACTCGACCCAGATTTATGCGGAACAACTGAAGATCGACAAAGTCGACAAAGGGATTGATCAAATACAAGTATCAAAATTTTGCCCTTTTACTACTGAAGATCGAGTTAGGAACAGGTATGGAAAGGAGAGCATCGTGCTCGGCATCGTGTATGTTATCCTGAATATCCAAGTACCGTATTCAATATGTCGTCAATTTTAATATCGTCCCTGTTATTACAGTAGTTATCGAGGTCAAGTTTTTCACTGCGTGTGTCATTCTTATGTGGAATTGTATCGTATCAATGAATAATAGACACAACATAGTGGATCTTACACCTTTGTGATACCACGAAGTTGAGTCCAAACCCATGTCTGTTCCGCAACGACTCCCACCTTTGAAGACCTTCCGAACAGACAAACCATATAACCGTATACGTGATCCCTAATTATGGACAAGTCATCCAGCTCGCCGATCAAAACCAAACCCCTTCTATGGGCGGATTAGACCCATCACATCCATCTACCTGGCTGAGCAAAAAATACAGTTATTTCAGTGCTCGTTTCGAATAGCCGGCTGCTCGTGTAATCGGGCTCTGCAGCTGAGGTCTAGGGTGAACGACTTCCGGAAGTATCATGCATACTTTGGGCTGAAACTGGATCCGGCGAGGCAGAGCCACCTCCGATCCGGCGTTAGCTGGCGCTGAGACACGTGTTGTAGGTACAGCGCATCACGTGCTTAGTAGGTACTCGCACGGATAGCGCTCCTGGCATTTAATTCCTCCATGTGGTAAACTTGCGGACGAGTTTGTTGGCTTTTGGAGTCTACCGCTATCACGGGATATGCCGAAATTAGCATTTACAAGTCGCCGGATCGTTAGAAAGTCTGCCAGCCACGCGGGTGATAGGTTAGAAATTTGTATGATAATGCTGCGATTTATGTAATGGCTGCCAGACAAGTGTGGAAGAAAGTTGCTTGCACTCTCGATAGTAAGGAAATTCTTTTTTGGGCTGGACCAACTGCAACGGCAATAATAAAGCGATAAATTAATTTACATCTGGATTACGTAAGAATTAATATGGTGCTGCATAAGGAACGGTGGTAGGCCCTACTCTATTCAATAAAACTCGTCAATGAAAATGGCTCTATAAAACGAAATAATGTTTTAAAGGTTAAAGTTGCAGTAACATTTGAAAATACGAAGGACACCAAGATATTCTACTTCAATCGGATAACAAGCTGTGTAAAAAAGCACGAGTTGAATAAAAAAAACTTGTTTCGCGAAAGACAAACAAGACGTTCGGCGGTTCCGCTCCTCACCATATTATCGACCAAATGTTCGTGTAACAGTACAAACGTTCGATGGTTTCGCATTATATTGCAGTACTGTTAACCCAAGCCGTCTCTCTCTCTTCTGGTCTAACCCTACGTAAGGGTGTAGTGACATCATGTTGCAAGTCGGTTGATAGCTTGCCTCCAGGATTTCCTGTTCTGGGCGTGATGGGCTGCTTCTTGTAAGCTCTCCCCGGTCAAGTTCCTTAGTTGATCCACCCATCGGGATGGGGAACGTCCCCTTGGCCTTCGGCCGTCGACTTTTCCCTCAATAATGAGTTTTTCCATTGCCTCGGGTCTCCTGGCAATATGTCCGAAGTACTTGAGAAACTGTTGGTTCACAGATGTCGACAGTCTCGTTTCTACGCCGAGTTGTCTCAGGATCGAAACGTTGGTGCGGCGTGCTGTCCACGGTATTCGCAGCATCCTTCTATAGCACCACATTTCCAGAGCATCGATCCTACGGCGGTCTGCCATCTTCACCGTCCAAGTTTCTGCCGCGTATGTTGCGATGGGGAAAATAAGGGTTCGGACCAATCTCAGTTTCGTCTTGGCGGTGACGGAGGTATCTTTCCATATCCGAGTGAGTTTTGTTGTCGAATTCCTCGCCATCGCGATGCGCCTTCGAATTTCAGGCTCGCACTCGCCGGTGTTGGTGATGACAGATCCTAGATATTCGAATCGACTGACGACCTCATAGCCAGCGACTCTCACGGCATCTGGGTTATTGTTGTTGGGGCGGTCTACAATCATCACTTTGGTCTTTGTGTTATTAATTTCGAGTCCGTACACTCTACTCCGCACCTCTAGCTTCTGCATGACAGTTTCTAGTTCAAGTTCGTCTTTCGCAATTATCAGGATGTCATCAGCATAACGTAAATTGCTGATTTTCCTACCACCAACTGCGATGCCGCCACACCAGTCTTCAAGGACCTCTCTCATGATGTATTCGCTGTAAATGTTGAAGAGGAGAGGGGATAAAATGCACCCTTGCCTCAATCCAGCGGAGATTGAGAAGTCATCTGAGAGAGTGTCGCTAACTCGCACCGCCGCCGTGCCCGGAGTGTACAGTCGTTGGATCAAGTGTACCAAGTGTCTCGGTGTTCCCATTTCAATGAGAATGTGCCAAAGCTTCGACCATTTCACCTTGTCGAAGGCTTTCTTATAGTCCACGAAACACATGAACATTCTGACGTTGAATTCTCTGGCCTTCTCAACGAGCTGTCGAACGTTTAGGATCTGTTCACGAGTTCCTTTACCTGGAACGAAACCCAAGCCGTATCTAACCTCAAATTTGAACTGCAGATTATTTCTAAAGAACTCCAGATCACCAGTTATATGCATCTATTCCGCCGGCCATTAAAATGTCATCAACGTAGCTGTGGATATATTTGTAGATTACTATAAGAAATGCAAAACTGTAGTAATGTGAAATGAAGGAGGAATTTTATTTTTTAAGCAACTGAAATCTCATTCTAGCGTTTAATTGCTTAATATCTACTTACTCCAGATTAGATAAAAATAAAGCCAAAATACCATATGTTCCAAGATGAATTACGCGGTTTGATCTTATGCTATCACAGAAATGCATAAAATAATCAGAAAACTAGACACATTCATCAAAATAGATAAATGATAAAAGATTATCTACCAACAAAACCAAGTACGTAAAGTGTTTTATAATCCAAGGACTGTACACACCAACATTTATTTATTCTCACTATCACAAGTACCCAAATACAGTTCTAACGTTATATTGATGTATATTTACTTGTTCTGATTTAGATATATCTGAAAGTAAATTTGAAACCGAATGAGATGATGGAACGGTATCGATATCAATCAATATGTACTTCATCGCATTAAATTTCAAATGGTGGGCACACACCGACGAGCAATTATTTCCACTATCACAACTACTCCAAGCCTATTCCAACTCAACTTTTGGAACTGAAAACTTCATTCTAACCATCTGAAGATAAATGCAAATTGCAGTGCAAACAGTCAAAGGTGAGGTTAGGTTACTTCACAGTTCGGAACTGCATTCCAGTAAATTTTAAAACCGGTACCTGTTAAGGAACATTGTCAGAAACGTTCCTAATGGTACAACAAAGAAAGGTGGTAGAAGAGTCAAGACGAAAACTTGTCTTCCACGGCTAGAAAAATATAGTTTCTATGTGTTGAAGCCATACTGTATATGAATATAGCAGATTATTCTCATTATTTCCAAGATCATTCCAACGGTCCATAGTTTTATTCATTCCAGTCCCAATATATCCAACTGAAGCCAAAATAGCACATGGCACCACGGGGCACATGATGAGCAAAGAACCGAAGAAAATTTGGTACATTTGAGATGTACCATTCCTACGGAATTAAGTTGTTGCACGGTGTTTTGCAGTCAAAATTGTACCAACTGAAGTGCTTTAGAGAATGTTAAAAAACCGGTATTAGTTAAGGGATCTTGGAGCGACCTTCTGTAAAACGTTTCGTAGTGATGATGTTTAATCGTCGACATAACCATAACAGTAAAAATCTATCTAACGTTATACCGTGAGATCTTTTTCCACTTAGTATAGGCCTAGAGCCAGTAACATTACCACACACGCACACAAGGTATGGGTTTATACGCAATCTTCACCCGCGGGCTGGGCAGGTGACTAGACTAACCCATTGATAAATAATAATGCCCTTTCACAGCGATCATGACCACCAAAGGTTTTGGTATGATGGCCCAAACCATTGATAAAGAAAAATGTCCTTTCACAGGGATCACGACCACCAAAGGTGTTGGTAGACGAGAGCGTAAGATGCAACCACTGTCCGGGTGTGAGGTTCGAACTCACTACCTGCCAACTGCAAAGGCTTTACCAGCCTGCCACATGCTCTCTATCGTCAGATCAAATACATTTGTGATTCCTGACGTTTGGCAGTCCTGAAATTATGCTAAAGTAGTAATCCCAGGATACTAACTGTAGTCTAACTTTAGATACCTGAAAGCCATTCCCACACTGCATTGCTTCACATCTGCTAACTGTATTAGAGTTCTGATGTATCCAACTTTTTAACGATTTAATGGATAACTGAAAGAAGTATCATCGTGTAAGATCTCACTGAAATTGGCCAGCGCCTTCTTCTTTTTCTGGTACCTTGGTCTCCTTATAGAACTTATTTTGTCGCTCTGATTCATTAAGTCGAACAATGTGCACCACTTTCATAGTACTGAGCCGATGATGTCCTTATTGATTTTTATTCTCCGTACACCATCTTCCTTCTTTCTTCTTCCTATTCCAGATCTCTAGTATTCTTTCGCTGTCTCGATGCATGGTCCACATTTCGCTACCGTCAAGTACAGCGGGTCGAATAGCAGTTCTGAGTATTCATAATTTTGCAGCCCTCTACAGTTTCTAGATATTAAAAATGTCTACACGTGCACCCTTTACCTATATTTTTATCGATTACCCCATTCCCATTAGATCCTCATCCCCTTTATTTTCCAGGTACCTTGTTTTCTTTCATATATTTCAATCTATACCCTTACGTATTTGCTAACAGCCCTCCTTTTTAGTTCTTAATCTGTTGCTAAAATCTTGTGCACGACTTTTAGAATCACAATACCCCTATAGTTTGCGCACCCGGTAACTGGATAGATGACTGATTCAATCCAACTATTTGGTACTTTTTCTTGTCCATACATACATCATGATTTCGTGTATTATTTTTGTAGTAAAATTCCTCCTTTCTCAATGGTGTCTGCCACGATCCATTTTTTCCAGTGATTTTTTATTCGTCAAATATGTTATTGCAGTTTTTATATCATCCAGCTTGAAATTCCCAATTCCGCCCTTTCTTCAGTGACTTCTCTTCTATAATCCCCTCGTTCAGCACCTCCTGTACAATGCATAATCTTCTCTTCATTGCTCCTAGTACAAGTCTCTCCTCGTTTTTGCAGAACTTCCTCTATGTTGATATCCCTTTTTGATGTCTTAGTTAAGTGTCGTGCCGCTTTATTTGCGAAATGTCGTCTATTTGTTGGAAAATGCATTCCGGATTTTGACGTTTTCTATTTCCACAAATTCTCTTCTTGATATGTTTATCGACATTCTACTGTCCCCCTATTCATTCTCGCTTTATCCCTACCTGTAAATGCTTCCTTACAACCGGTCCTTACTTCCTTCTTTTGTCCCTTCGGTAGTGTTTGAGTAGCATCTTCCCGTAATGCTTGTTATATGTGTCCCCCTCCAAATCAGGACAAAATTAAAAATTATGAGAAGAACTGGTAGCCATCGCTGGGCTTAATGCGCCCTGCAAAAGGCTGCTCACGTACAAAATAGCCCACTAGCAAAGTAAGAAGGCAGCGTTATCTCGCAGTATCAATCAAGCACATCCATAAAACGTTAAGTAACCCAAGGACCGCGCACACCCACCGACATTCCTCCTCATTACCGGGAGCTCCGCCGATTTAAAATCGGGCACGAGAGCCGCATCTTCCTAACAGTAACTCCGCGATGGGCCCCTCCCAGCGATGGCGGCGGTACTGTTATGTTCATTAGACAGGTACGCTGCAAATTGGTACGTGCAAATATTAGGTAACGCAGCCTCGCCGGTAAATCTAAGTTAATGCCGCCAAGGCCCCGCGCGGTAAACAGCGAATTCTAGCCACGAGCCGTAGGCAGGGCCCTAATTTAGGAAGACGCCTCTAAGCACATTTTAATCAGATTAAAACCACGGGCGTCCGCGGCTATAAATACCGCGCTAATAAGCACCTGATCGCTACAACAACGCGATCAGCTGATGGCGAAGAATCTCTATCTGTGGAGCCGACCTTTGGCTCCCAGGAGCTGCTATCGCCCGCCCGATTAAGACCAGATGCATCCTTGAAATTTGGACCTGGGGTTATTAAACTTGCTCTGGAAAATTATCTACCTAGACTGGGCAGTAGAGGTTAAAGCAGTAAAATTGGATGACCAAGTCGAAATGCTTCAAAAACCATTGATATGGATGGATCTTCAACTTAACAAACAAGTCATCAACATAGATGATGTGCTAGTTCCCTACAAACAACTAATTGGGCGAGTAAACAAAGGCAACACTATTTACTATAAATACGGAATAAAGGCCATATATTTACTAGTACCAGCATTTTCCCATGACGCATCTACATTTCACAACAAATAAGTTGCCTACGTTTGTTCCACGGCTTCACCCCGACCTTGTGGGTCAATATTTTCGGGTAAATATTAGATGCTGATCCAATGAATATTTCTAACTCCGCAACTAACAAACATGTGGCTTGTTCTCCACAATATTTTTGTTTACGTGATGCACTGCGTCAATAAGAAAGCAAGATTGGGTGGATGTTGAGACACATATTTACAGTGAGAAATTGAGACAGCTGTTCGGAATGGAGCAACTAACCCAACCTCCATTCCCCTATTTAATAGCATTGCTATCGTTCGAGAAGGTTGACACGAGCTTTGACCTCGTTTAAGCTGCATTAACAACTTTTACAAGGTAAAAGCTGATAGATTTGATATTAATTCACCGTTACAAACATAACCTCATTTTTTGAACCCTCGCTCTATCATCAGCTGTGGCTACTTGCAATTAGCAAAATTCATAAGGATTAGCGGCCAATTAATCAAACCACATTTTATAAGTACCTACACCATATTTAAATAAAAATTACTAGCTACTTAACAACAAAATACAAAATGGCAGGAACTCAGCAGAAATGTGCCACTCCAACACAGCTACATGTGATGTATTATAATATTTTCCATTGTTAAACGTAAAACCAAACTAGACATAGGCTACAAACGGAGGCTAACTTAACCTCAAATTGCTGCTTTAGAATAAGCTTTCTCTTTCTACATAGGTATCTGATTTTCAAGTTCAATTATACGAACACAGCTACAATCAAAAGTATTAGCAGTGAAGTAATCCATTATTTTACAACTTTTTGTAGGTGGCGGGGCGACAGATAAACGTCAACCCACTTCAACATAACCTACAAAAGTTCGTTAAAATGTTGTAATTTCACGATTTCTCGATTTAAAAAACATAATGTACCCTTCGACACTAAAGTTCCTTTTTATCTCTCATGTGGTTAATTAGCCGTGGCCCTACAGGCCTCTGCAAGTAAATCCACATTCATGATAAAAACTTAAAACTTCAGTGCCTTGGTATACAAATTAATATCAAATGTTGGCAACACATATCTGACATTGTATAAATAAGCAAAGATTAGTATTTGGCACTCTGATTAAGCTACAGACATTAAAAAATATATAGCACTACAGCTGCTACTAAACTACAAAATTGCAACAAAATTCGTTATCTAACTTTTTTTATATTTACCATAACACGAGGTTACTACCATAGCTAATAACAGTAATAACTAATAAAAATGAATGTAAAACCAGGTGCTTCAAACTTCTAAAATTTTCGTGGGGTTAGCCTGTCAATATTATGCTATACCACAGCTATCCTAACCTCATTTTTTTGTAAAAAAAAACCATGAAGTTATTCTAAATGGTATAATAACATACTAAGTTTATTATTAATATTTCTTATACGATTATTACAGTCAGTAAAGCTTGAATTTCTTGCTCAAAACAGAATTGCATTACATTCTAAGGTATAAAGTTGAAATACTGGGTGTGCAACAGGCTTCATACGCTAACCTAACCTCAATATCTAGTTATCGAACTAGATGCTACAAACCAAGATCGTAGCACCCATATATAAACACCGTATGATAACAATCAACTTTAGTAGTTGATAAGCAGCCGATAATATGGAAGAAGTCAAGGTAATGTAATAGTCTAGAACTTATTGCGGGTAGAGAACCGTTTTTTTTCTAAGTTTGCTACTAATTACTGCCATCGATTACTAAATCAATCAAGACTCTCGATAATTTCATTTGGGAGTTTGACATATCTATGTATTTTTATGAATGCATATAAATGAGTTTTATGGCAGCTGACCTAATACATGTTCATTTCAGTGGCGTATTATGGAAAAAACTGTGAGAAGCCCGCGTTCCTGGGGTAAAATTTCAGGGGGCGCCAAAATGAAATGACTGAGAAGAAGTTGTTTCATATTAGTCATAAAACATTAATTAATATAATAATAATCACAGCCAATAATTTCTGAATGTTTGAACAGTAAATAAAATTTGGGGGAAATTTTTAAGGGGCTTCTGGAGGCAAGTTAATACGCCACTAATTCAATTAAATCAGTGATATTTACCTATTTACTAACAAATGACACTTTTTCTAACCTGGTCTGATACTATTTACAGCTTATTATTTAACAAATAAGTACAATGAATCCTAAAAACTTGGCTGGTATGTACATACTGTTGATATCTGCTTTCCAGTTTATACCAACAGATTATAGGGTTATCACATCACTTTAAACGTAGACCAGCTGAATGACAGGCTTTCAAAACTAACCTAACCTCAATTTTTTATTACTAAGCCACTGGCCATGCAGATCAGTTACTAATTTATAGCAGAACATTTTACAATAACATTTAGACGTTTTAAGGCAATTTACAATAATAAGCTTTTTGGAAACAGTACTAATAATCACAAAAAACTGCGAGGGAGGGGGGGTCTTGTAAGGTTAGAATGTCAGTTTTTCTTTAACGAAAGGCACCTCATTAATCGTACAGCCCCATTTTCAAAGTTAATTAGTTTGAACAACCGGAATACACGGCCTTGGCTTAAATTCGGAGTTTTTGTGAGGTTAAGTTATGGATTACAACCTACAATCCCTAGCTTAACATCAACTGTTGTAGTCCAACTGCATAATTTAGTATATTTAATGTTCCCATTGCTTCTCTAATAGTGATTATAGATAATTAATACTTCCTAAGCCCATTGAGAAAGAATAATGGAGAAGACAATTATTTCTGTTCTATTCAGACAGGATTTTTTTGTACTTTTATGAAAACGTGAATTTAGATATTTTTATGCAATCACTTTTGTATCATTTTATTGATCTTAATTTTAAAATTGTCATGGTCGAGTTTTATTTAAAAAAAACACTTGACAAAGTGGACATTGACCATGATGAGAGGTTGAATTGTCACCGTTTCTGTAACATAAGGCACCTAATTAACCCCATTTTTATATTCAAACAAGTTTGAAGCAAACGTCGATAATAATCAGCATGAGTTTTACCCTAATTTTGAATTTTTATGAGGTTAGGTTGTCGGTTATAACGTATGACTGCCACCCTAACCTCAATTTTTAAATTATTTTAATAATTCAGTAGGTAGCTTAGTTAATTTTGTAGTAGTATTATTTTTAGTGCCTTGAATTTTTTATACACATAACAAAGCATTAAACCTCATTTCCATCAGTTAATTAGCGACTTCGAAAACCCAGTGCATTTCCCGTTCAACCGGAAATGAAGCTAATACCAATATTAAAACGCCTGGGGTGTATTTAAACCAATTAGAAAGCAATCATGGCTTCTTGGGGACCCTCTGCGGATAACTGTATGCGTGTATTCGACAATACCGTTTCCAAAAACCTCGATTTGCTGGCGTTTCATACATGACCACTGCAGCCATTCCACTTATTAAATTCCGTAACAGTAAAAATACCGTTGCTGCGCTTTCCTAGGTTTCCGAATCTACCTAAAAGCAACGGGACCTAAAACTAGTCATTACCTTTTCTAATTAAGTCTCGTGAAAATGCGTCCTGACAGGAGCGATCTAACTCTAAAAAACACTAATTAGAACTTGGATTACAAGGAGACCCATCATACCTCTTCGCGACCACTCCGTCTGCCGGATGTGGGTCTCCAGCTCCTCGCTGGTGTACTCGGGGGCCCTCCTTTTAAACTCGCTGGAGGACCGCGTGAACACCTTGGTTCGCTTCAGGGCCTTGCCCATGGTCACGTCGGTGTCTGAAGAGTCCCCCTCGAAGAAGCCGCTTTCCTTGGTCTTCTTGTGGTGGCGCATCTTAGAGCCTGATCCCTAGGGGCCACTACCGCACCATGGGGCTTCAAACGGGGTCAGTCCCTAGTTACACACGCGGAGAATGCGTCGTTAGTCCGAGATCCGCACTATCACATCCAGAAGACACTATCACAGCCACCAGCACGACTTGGTCGATGACAGGAGTTTGAGGTTAGGTCGAGAGCGCCTGCTTTGGGGTCGGTCGCCGCGCTGGAGGAGTCCCGGGGGCGTGAAGGCACTAAAGTAACGCGGGCATGCTGATAATGGAAAATAATAATGAAAACTTGTAAAAGAAACGTAAACACGGTTCCACGCACGCGTTTGCAATGCAACTGATGGTTGCTGCTTCGTACGCGTTCGACGCGTTCCGTTTGCCCCCACCACGCCCCGTTCCCACTATCTTGTCCGCTTCTTGCGGTTCCTCTGTTCCAAATTAATTATACTGGAGTTTTTGGAAACAAAGCCGGAAATTTTGCATTATTAAAACCTGCACGACCAGTATTCTGCATGCTAATTCACAAAAAGCGGATATGCTGCCCGATTTCAATTTCAAAGGTGCTAATGGAGAATAACGAATGAGGGGCCAAGGTAGTCGGGATGGGGCGACGCAACTGCCGCCAAAATTCAAATGTTGCCTACTTTGGATCTTTAATGACCGATAAAGCAAATAACTAATCGTTTAAACATCAACAAAGGAAAATTGGAGCACAGTAAATTATGATAACAATGTAAATACCCAACGACACGCCGGAAATTAATGCGCTCGAACAATGGCTGCTTAAAAATCAAGGAGGAAGCGTGAACTTTGAAATAATAGATAATAGAAAAATCCTGGTGTTTCTAAAAGTTTCAGTGGTTTATGTTTAATTTAAGACTTTCAAGCAGCAGATGCCAGCAACAAACTAAGTTCATTAACTTTCTTTCTTAAAATACACAATTATGAATTTTAAATGGGCGCGTCGTGATGAAATTATAATTAAGGTAAAATCAAAGCCATTATTTGAATTTAACAGTAACCGAAGTTGTTTGTTATAGCACCAGACAAAGCGCTTTTCTGTCGCCCCAATTTCTCTTTGAAAAAGCATGACGTAGTACTTAATACTTTTCTTGAAATAAACTAATGACGTCGTCATAAATTTAGCAATAGCAGGTCGAAAACGGTAGTCTCTTCGTTTAAGTAAATAATAATGAGCTAAAGCCCCAAGCTATTTTTCTTTTCAAATTATATGCTAACTGTTTCAAAACCATCTCACTGTAAACAAACTAATAAACTGTGGGTTTTGTGTTATTGTTGCTTCTATTTCCAAAAAGCAAGGATTAGAAATGTTGATCAATATTAAAAAAAGTTACATTTTGCTTCCCAAAAACTAACCGGTAAGTGGTAAATCTCCTGGCTCGCGACAGTACTGAATTTTGAAACGATTTATGCCTTTAAAGTTTATTAATTCCCTAGCTATTTAGCCTAGCGCACAGGTCGCTTTCTTTTAATTAAAATAGGTTTTGCTTAGCAGTAAAATTTGCGTCATTGCCGGTAGATGGCGCTGAAAGTGTACAGCTATGCAGGCAGGCAGGCACATACGTTTATATATAATTATATAAGGATATTATAACGACTAAAAAGAGGAAAATTATTTCCAGTCTTTAAAATCCTAATATTTTGTTCTAATTGGTTTAAATGCCTAAGTCAATTTAATATGTATTAGCAAATTACATTTCCGGATGAACAGAAAGTGCATTGGGTTTTCTAAGATTCTAATTGACAAATGGAAATGAGGTTTTAATGCCTCTTCTAATAATCACTTCAACTTTACTCTCATTAGGTTTGTTGCTATTTAAAATATACAATTACCTTGTAGTAGTTCATTATTAATTTCAAGCTTATGTATCTCTCAATTATCTTGTAGAAACTCAACATGCTACAATTTTTTTCTTTATTGACCACCAAAATAATACTTCGACACCAAAAATAATGAATGAGCACCAGAATGTTATTATTAGAAATATATTAGTTGACCATCAAAAATATGTTTTCAACACAAACAATATTTACTTTCATCACTAGAAATATTATACATAAGTGCCAAACTTAGTAAAAAAAGCACCAGAAATAATAAGCGATTTCCAAAAATACTTATTTGCATCCAATATTATAAAATACGGTTTAAAAAAAGAAGTGGAGGGCGCACAATAATTGATGATAATTAGAAATTATCACAATCAATTATTTCATAAATAATAAAACATGTATACCTTCACTTTATTTTGTTTGGTGCACAAACATTATTTCTGCTGCTAAATCTATTTTTTGGGTATAGATTTCATGTATGTTCATATTGTTCATGCTTAAAATAATGTCTGCTGGCAAAATTAAATATTTAGTAGTCAACCTGATAAATATAGACAACCAAACTCTTATGTTTTGGGTATAGTTTGTGAATAATTTGGGGATAAAATCTTGGTACTCAAATATTGGAGGTTAAAAAAATATGTGCCAATTAAACCAATATTTCTTTGGTGCTCACTTAAATACTACCTTTTAAAAGCTAATAAAAAACGAAAAAAAGAATGATAAAAATGTAAAAGATTGCATGAAATATAACACAAAGGAAAACGGCACTCATTGCAGTTCAAATGAGAGAAAGAATTCCAAAAAGTTGTTGATTTTAGCTTAACGAAGAAAAGAATTAGCTGGTCGAAGACAACACCAAGAATACACAAAATAGAACACTGCCAATAACGCAACTGTATGCAACACCAACATCTTCAGCCACAGAAGATTTAGTAAAAGCGATTCAGCTATTCAGCATAGACTCTTCCGTACAAACACCTTTCTAAAAACGTAACGAAATCTCCGCCATACCGAAGTTATAAATCAGTTGGGCTTCGAAACAGATCACAGAATGGTCTGTTCTAGAATAACCATAAATATGTTTGAGGGTACGGGAAAAGGGAAATATACTAACACCATCAACTGAGTACTAAGAAAAACTGAACTATAGAAACCCATTAAACCAGAAGAAAGAACGGAAGACAAAGGAGATACTGGAAATGAATATAGAAAAAACAATTCATGGCCCGAAATCCAAGAAGAAGAAATAGAGTTAGCCATGAACAAATCAAAGAGGACAAAGCCCCAGGAAGCGAGTCTACAACTAATAAACAAATAAAAAAATTGACACTAGAAGTAATACCCTCTCAATGGAAAAAATCAACTATAAGACTTATATACAAATCTATAAACTACGACTAACGTTAAAAGCCGAATCAAAGTCACACAAAGCTAGATAGCGTAGTTGGTAGAGCGTTAGGCTTACATTAAGCAAGTTCTCCGTTCGAATCCCACGGTGGGCGGATTTTTTTCGCAGCCTTGGGCGGTATCGGGTCCGGTGAGATGATTCACAGTTGGGCACCAAATTAACTGTACTCTACTCAGGACCACAGACCTAAGAGATATAGTAACAAGGCCAACGTATCACCAAGACACACAACTGACACAATGGTTGCTACGCAAGCACAAAAGGCGCGCTCCAACGTTGTAACTCGGAAATACGAGGTAAGCAGAGCACTGCACCGCCAGACGCTAGAGCGTACAAAGCACCAACCTTTACAGCTCTACCTACACCGCTAGGCAACAAGATGTTACTAATAATAAGTAACTCTAGATAAAAATCACCCACATCGAACAAGCCGGCTTCAAAAGTGGATACACAACAATAGATCATCCACAAACATTATTGCAGCTAATTGAAAAACATTGAAAATGGAATAAAAGTATATCTGGCATTCATATGTAGATTACAATAAAGCATTCGATTTTACACGCCCTGAAACAACAAGGAGTTTCTAGGAAATATAGAAACGTAGTTAGAGAACTATATAAAAATAAAATTGCAAAGGGTGTCGGTGTACCTGGACACTAAACAAAACACTTTATGAAAAACTGGAGTGACTCAAATAAAAATAAAAGCATCGATACTCAACATCATAATAAAAGAGTGCGTATAACAGCACTTGGAAGAAGGACCGAAATGGAAGACTTTGTGGCAAGATAAAGGTTATTAAAATGGAATTAGACCAGCCACATCGAGCGAGTAGCAGAGCACACAGCCGATCGAGCACCATTACGAAATGGACACCACATGACAAAGAGAGGAAACGAGAATGGCCAACAGCAAGGTGTTGAATGAGAAGACCAAGTAGGAGTAAGATGATGATCAGAGACAATGAACAAGAGTAAATGGAACTTACGAGTAAAAGGGGAGGGCTTTGCCCAACTTTGGGATTAAATCGGCTTATTATTATTATTTTACAGCTATTCCTAGTTTATTAACCTTATAATGGAAAATATATATGTATTTGTTTCTTAGATGTTCGCCTTTTAATGCCTTTTTGTCTTATCTAAATAGGAATGTGACAAACAATGTATACAACAAGAGGAGCGAGTTAAATAATTCTAAAGAAACAGATGTAGGCATCCCAAGTAGAACCTATTACGAAACCGCCACTAAAACTAGGACTTTGATGTATAAATAACTTCATTTGACATATCGACAGTTGCTGCCACATAGTTTTTACTACTATGGTTACTTTGTAGATGTATATGACCTGCACGTAGCTTTCCTGGTATTGGAAATGTCATAGTTATCTTTGCGACGACCTAAAAGTTATAAAAATTTGAAGATGGCTAACGATGGTAGCGGCGACTAATTCATGCTACTGACATTTGGTTTCAAACTTGCAACTATTTTTAAGTAGTTTTGATAGTATAGCTATACATAATATCACTTTAAAGTTACATATTTGCAGGTCTCGTGCCACTACGGCCAAGTAACAGTTACTCTCAAGTTATATTTATCAGTTAAAACGACTTCAGTTATTCTTCCCGAATAAGGCAATTTTAATGGACAAAACTTACGACCACATTATTTAAAAAAACATAAACCTTCACGTTGCCATGATTTAGAAAATTAAATTATCATCGTTTCTGCACAAAATATAATAAATTAAAACATAATAATTAGTTTCAAGTTTCAATGAAGAATAAAAAAAAGTTTTCAGCATGTAGGATCACAGTTAATGTTATAGATATTAACGACACAAGTTTGATTATGAGCATCTTAACGACACGAGTTTGATTACCAAAAACGAGGAGATGAACCGAGCTTTGCGGCAATCAAACGAGTCTCGATAAGTGCCATAAGCAAACGTTCAATATTTTATCTTCATCAATAAATTCTGGTTCAATGTATTTCCTAATACAAAAAGAGTGCTCTTAACGATACTAAAATTAATTTGGTTAAGAGTCTATAACAACACTGATGAACTAAAATATTTTATAGCCAATTTTTAATTTAAAATTTTGAATGGCTCGTGGTTTGATTTGGACGTATCAACTTGCTTGCATTCGTTTTAATTTTGTCACTCAGACCATCGGAAAAGAACGCAAATTTTACTATTTAACTTCTCAGCTGGATGGATAAAATATAATAAAATCAGTAGCAACACTAATCTAAATCTATCAAGCCGGAACGTCGCCGCTACGTAACCGTAACGTCATTGGAACGTAGCCGGGCAAGTTTCAAGGATGTCACACAAGCGTTGCGGTCGCCAAAAATTATTATTCATTTATGGTTAACGCAACTTAATAGCAACGTTCCTATTATATGACTAGTGACGAAACACTTTAAAGTTCCGACAATAGTCACGGTACGTTCCAGCGACTAATTGTGTTAGTTGATATGGACTGGGTTATATGAGCAATTAACGTTTAGCAGAGAAATAGCATTATGCTGTAGATTAGCAGGATAATGTTGTTTTAAAACTAGCCGGAGAATTAACTATTTTGACAAATTGTTCAATGTTACACCTTTACTTAGAAAAAATTTGTATCAAATACATCACTGTGTCTAGGTGCACTCCAGAGTGTACGCAATTTTTAGTATTGGGTGCACTACAAACGAGGAAAATCTAGAACTGAATCTCAAATTACCCACTAATTCATTTCAGAAGAGCCCTTCCGGCACCGGTATATTACAAACCAGCTTCCGTCCAGCTTGTTCGGTTATTTGCAGTCGTTGTTATCGTCATAATACGTAACACAAAATCTGCATTGATGTTAAATCACAGACCATCACTGTTTGGAGCTCATCCAATACTAATAATTGCGTGCACTCTAGAGTGCACCTAGACATAGCGAAAATACATTGAATTGTAGTACCCTTTCAACTTAAAGTGAACATTTTGGACTCTATTCGGGACAATTTAACAGGTTTCATGTGGTAAGAGACTCAAGCCTGTCTCTTTGAATGCAGTTCAGGTTCACCACGATTGTGTCCAGCAAACGGTTATGCTCGCGAATTAACAAAAGTGCGTTCAAATCTGTCCAGCAGAACTTTTTTTAAATTAAAATACACTGTAAAATTTCGCTAGAACACGAGGTGGCGTAGTTTACAACAAGAAGTGCCTTTAGGACATCGCTTTGTTCTGCCTTCAACCTCCGTAGGAGGATTACAGCATTACCAAAAATGGATTTCCTTCTTAAACGGAAGCTTTTCTGCATCAAATAATAGTAGATCATGCAATGAGGGAGAGAAATTGCACTGAAGCAAAATAGCATTCTCTCCAAGTTGCATATACTATTTTTTTCACGTTGCAGGAAGATTTAAAACGAAAAACACGTTTTTTTTTAAACGTCGTTTATTGACATTTTAGTTACAATTATTTTAAAGTTAGTCGCCTATGGTAAATTTTAAAGTTGGTGGCACTGTAAGTCATTATGACAAGAGCTCACCATTATGTCAAATTCGAGGTTTCAAGTGGTACGACGGTTCACGACGATTATGTCAAGTAAACGGTTATGCCCGCAAATTAACAAAAGTGCGTTCAAATCTGGCCGATCACACCCTTTTTAATTAAATTATAATGCAAAATTTGTCTAGAACAAAAAGCGGCGAAGTTTAAAACACCAGCCATTTAAAATATGTTGTTCTCTCTTTAGTGGACGCCAAAGACTATGTCTATGTTGGACCCAGATGCCGAATTCGATCAATTGCCGAAATGGAATGCTTAGTCCGGGAACTGCGTAAAACCTAAATTGCCCAAATTAATTTCGACAATTGAGTAAATTCGGCATCTGAGTCTAGCATATACAGCTAGAGAAAAGGCTTAAATAATTCTGAAGAAATAGATGTAGAAGAAAACTAGTTGATATAAACAATTAACGTTTAGCAAGGAACATTTCGAGAAGACTAATAAAAGCATTACACTGTAGATTAGCATATCACGAAGAGATAATAGGATTATCTAATTTGACTTTTTAAATTCATCTTAACGACTACCGTTGCTCCCTCCCCCGGAGCCGCGTCATTTAGACCAAAACCTTAATAACTACGTAAAATCCAGACCGCCCGGGCCAGGAGTCGAACTCTCGCCCTCTTCGGCTCGAATACTCACTGAGACCTCGGCTGCAACGGCGATTGCTGCTCGCCTACCAAAGTCCCTTTATCTAATTTGACTACTTTTTCACAATTACGCCTTTTTATTAGCCCACTCTTCTTCTTTTACTATTGGTTTTAATTTGCATTTCGTAAGTTGTCACGATGGTATCCAGCAAATGATTATGCACGTAAATTGTCGAAAGTGCATTCAAATCTGGACAGGAGAACTGGTTTTTAAATTAAACTACACTGCAAAATTTGCCTACAACCTAGAGCAAGAAACGGGTGAGTTAACAATGCCGAACCATTTAGTACATAAAATATTGCTTTGTTCTCTCTTCGACCCCCTTAAAGACAATTATAGCATAAGTCTGAGAATATTTTTAACTGCCATTCCTATTTATAGATCGCAAAATGCTCGTCTACCTGAATAAATTGGCCGATCAGTTATTTAAAAAGTTTCAAGGAACGAAAAGTATAGTTTTTCTTCCATATTTTTAAAGAATTTAAATTTAAAACGGTTCTATTAAATTTTTGGGTAAACTGAAATTTAAAGCACGGAATCCGAATCGCATGCCAAAAACGCTATGCATTATGGGGAATGGCGCGTCAGCTGTCATGCAGGGCCTCCTGACTCAATAATGACAGTAATTTATAAAACTACTCTTAACATACCAAATTACAACGAAGAGATCAAAGGACGCTTAAAAGTACTTTTTTTATATTAAAATTAAACGCTAGAGAGAGCAAAGAAACGGAGACGTAAATACAGGAGGCCCATTCAAAATTGAAAATAATAGAAAAAATTCACAGGAACCGCAATTTTCAAAGAAATATTGGTTGACTTGTGCCTACCGGTTATAGAGATTGACGCAGCATAAAATGTATACTTATGCATTTGCAGAAATAGAAGCAAGAAAGACACATTTTTCGATTATAAATGTGGGGGACGTTCAACTTATTTAAATAAAATTGAAAAACACTAATCGTTTGTAGGTGTTTGGATGTCCCTGGTGTATTGGTACATTTACGTGTATTTTCTTTTCAAGTACTACATCTTAAAGAAGACACTTTACATAGGTCAAAAGTATATTGTAATTGCTTATTATGTAATAAAAATCAGTGCCGGGCTCCTGACTACTGATCTGAGTGTCGCGAGTTCGAACCCCGGTCCCGGTGAGATTTTTAAAAATTTAAAAATGCCGATATAAACCACTACAGAATGCGATAATTCGGAAGTGATGTAAAACCGTGGGTTCCATGTTATTAATATGTGTATCATGTAAAAGATTCCTTGCTAAGGTTCTTAGTCTCTGCAAAATTCTAAGTAGGCTTTGGCTATATGACTATAGCAGTTGGCGTCTAAGGGACCTGGTACCCCACATGATTTTTAGTGATATCTCAATGGAGAATGTTTTTATTAAGTGATTTGAATTGAATGAAGCTAAATAGGATATCATTCTTAATATAAACCAAACACTTTCATTTATTATATTAATCCCATAATTTGATAACATCCATATTGTTACCTTTTAACAACCAAAACAAACTTTTCTTGATTTATTACCGGAAATTCGTAAACAGTATCGTTTTTATATATAAATGAGCCTTGTGCTTAATTAGGTCCTTGCCTGCCTGTCTGTCTGCGTGTGTCACATTTTAATCGGCACCGATCGTGAGCAGTACGTTCAACATCAGTCCTGTCGTCACCGTATCCTTCATAATAAAATGATAAGCAAGTACAGGCAGCGGAACGCGTAAAGAGTAGCGAATAAATCAAACTGGCTACAGCAGGTTGAAGAACGCACACTGGCACGTTGTTACGCGATATACAATGTTGTTAAAAGAGCAAAGCGATGAATTCAGTCAGGTTTGATTTTCTCTGCTTTACTCTTATGTATTTTAAGTAGAGTAAAATTTGAAACTGACATCAATAACGAAAATTTGATAAGTGAAATGTTGATTAGAACAGCCTTGTGAACCAAAAAACATAACATAAATATGTTAACTTTCAACTTCAGTGCTTTTTGAGGGAGAGACTAAAAACTATTGGAAAAAAGGCTAATTCATTTTTAAGAATCCACCACGATAATACGTATACCAATTTTTTAAATATCTGCTTTCGTATACAAGGGAGGTTCAAAAATATGAAAATGGCTTAAGAATTAACAACCCCTATTTTTCAAAATACGCAAAAGCAAAAATGTTATTTGGAAGAGTTGCTTAGAATTGAGAGAAGGTGTAAAATTCGAAGTCACAGCCACCTACACCAAAAATAATTCTCTTTGTTTTTCCTGTTTTTACCACACTGTGTATTATACTTCAGAGTTAACTTATTATCGGATACGGGAAGGATATACTGTGAAACATCAGTATCGCCTACTGAGCAACAAGAAAATTAATCGAAATTAGTGCTAATTAATCAATTTTTTTCCAAAGTAAAAACAGATCTTCAAAAAGTTTAAAAACAAATGATCCGAACAACAATAAGAATTCAAAACAATTTCAATTTTTACTTGAAATGTTATACTTAACAAATATTTAGAAGGGAGGTGGCCACATATCAAGAATGAAGTTGTTGAAGTTTCTTTCTTTCTTATTATTTTGTATGTTTGATGTTTTTGATGTTCGGATCATGTATTATTTTTTTTAAATACTTGTTTTTAAGGACACAAACATTTGATTTTTTAACACTAATTTCGATTCACGTAATTTTCTGGTTGTAAGCTAAGCGAAACTTAAGGTTAACAGTACATCTTTATCGTATCTGATAATAAATTAACTGTAAGGTATCTCATTTTCGTTAATACACAGGGTGGTACGAACAAAATAAGAAAAAGCAGAGAAAATTGTTTTCCGGAGTAGGTAACTGTGACTTCATAATTCTAAGCAACTTTTTCAAATAGCATTTTTGTGTATTTTAAAAAATAAGGGTATTTAATTCTTTAACCATTTTCATATTTTTGCACCTCTTTCGTATACGAAAGAAGATATTTAAATTTTGGCAAGTGCATTTCGCGTTTTAGAAGATGCAGGTACTTATATCAGAAATAAAATCTATATATATATTTTACTAATCTTTTATTGTGTTATGATTCTATATATTGATTTTAAATTTTATAACAAATTTCTATTTTTAGATAAATTTAAGCAAATTATAAGCCCTTTGATATAAATTATTAATAATTGGTTTTATTAAATATTTGTAGCTCCAGCAAAGACAATTACTCTTAAATTAGGTTGGTTGCATTACAAAGATTATTATTGCAATTGAAAAATCGTTTTGTTCAATAAAAACTTACTTTGAAAATTATCTGACAGTTCTATACTTGTTAATGTCAAAAAGCTATAAAAATGGAAAATCAGTCAAAGGATTTGTTACAATTCCAATGGTCTGATAAACATGAAAAAATTTAAGTAGTTCCTTTTTAAATAATCAATTCAATATAATTTAGCTCTTTCTAGAAATACCTGCAGTTGTCACTACTCCAAATACTTCAATCTCCCTCTTCACTGTTTCAAATGTATTGTGTCTGATTGCTGAAGTTTTCCGCTGTACATCAACCCAATAGCAACCGCAAACATCCTTCATCCAAACATGACAGTACACCCGTTTACTTCCACGAAGAAGCCAGAAAATGTCCACTACTAGTAACCGCAGTACCTTTTATCCAACTCACAAGACGTTCCCTCCTACTAGAAACTCGATGAGGCACGATACACAAGATGTCAACTCCGACAAGAAGCTTGACAAGTTACAATACCAGTAAATGAAAGGCCCTTTATCCAATTCACTACTCTAATATGAAGCTCGGTTAGATCCACAACCTATAAATGCAACGTCTGTCATCCAAACCACATGATGTAGTCAACCAGCAATAAATTAAGTACAACATCCGATTCCAGAGAACACTTCCTTTGTAGCATTCTTTTTTGGCATATAGATGCGTCTTTCCAATCTTTAAAAAGAGGTTTTAGGGTTTTTTTAAATTTTACCTGAAAAAGGGTAGAGGGTTAAAATTATTAATTTTTTTCGCTCTGGGTTCATTTCAGGATAAAACAGGCTGAAAGAATTTTTCGAAATTCCACCTCTAAGGGGTGAAAAGGGGTAAATTGTGTTTTCGCAAATTTCTGAATATCTCTTAGAATAAAATGGGAGGATTTATGAAATTTCACTCGCAAGTGGTGGAAACGGGTATCCTGCTATAGCTTATGAATACAACATTTAATAAATACATATTTTTTGATTTTATCTCAATGTTATACTAAAACTATAGTTTTATCAATCTATACAATGGGAAAGACAATTACATAGACATTTCCAGGGGGTACGTGAAGCATAAAAAGTTAAGGAAAACTTTTTTCGGAAGAATATTGTGTTTCCTTGTTACCTAAAATCTTGTTTTGCAGCGTTCTTTATTTTAGCGTATTCAGGAAGGAGCGAGGGGGGACACTCTGGAATTCATTTAAGATTTAGGACAAAAAAACAAACATTTGTAGCCCGTACGAAGAACGGGCATCTTGCTAGTGTTGTAATAAATTGATAATAAAAAAATTGCCCCTTTGTTACCCATTATTCTGATCACGCTGTATAAATTTGGTTTAAATTACATCATTTTGCATATTTGTATAGCTTATTCTGTGTCAAAGTCACATGAACTATACAGTTAATTGTAGTTCAAATGTAGTGCTATAAAGTCATAAAATTCATGTTCATTTCTGATCGCTCTGTATTTTGGTCTTGTTTTTTTATTATGAGTATTAGTAGATATTTTTATTATTCAAGGTGGTTCAAAAATGGTGTCAAACCAAACTTCTTTTTTTTATATAGACGTCCTATATTTAAGTAAATAACAAAACGATCGAATGAAAGAGAAGGTTACCAAAAAAAAAATTTTTTTTTGTGAATTATATACCTTTTAAGTGAAAAATAGAGGTATATGGTATTGATGCTATAATAGAGGGTGCCCAAAATATGTAATTTTTTAAATGCAATTTTAAAAATCCCTTGTATTAAGTTTTCTTCTGATTTCTTATTTCATCCCCCAATTTGAACCGTTTTTCAAATATTCGAATTTGAACATAAAAACAACTTAAGATGCTCTATTTGCACACGCGCGGATAGTTGAAGTGTTTAAATTACCATTTTAATAGCGCTTGTTTGTTATGCTTGATTGCCATTATATTTATCTTCCTGGTGTAATGGTGAGGCCCCACCTGTTACTTTCTTCATCTACTTTATTGATACAGCCATGATTGATATATCAGCGGCGTATTTCATGTTATTCACGCAGTCCACCAATTCCCTCCTCTTGTAACGCTATTCTGAAGACCATTTCTGGGTAGATGTTGAAGAGAACGGGGAATAAGAAATAAAAATCTCCCTTTAGTATTCATTGATTGGTTCCAATACAAAATTGATAGTAGCCTCACATCTTTGGCATCTAAGCCGATTTTCTTCAGCGTGTCTGTAACCTTGTCATATTGAACCTGAATAAGCGGTTTTTCGTGTTCTATTAAGATAAAAAAGAACAAAGCCAGACGTCCATAATTCAAAATAATTAAATATTCAAAGATAAATAGCCACAAACCGCGTCGGGAACTCAACAAATATAGCAATCTCCGTGCTAAACGTGAAAAAACAAAAAACAATTTAAATACATTAACAAAAAAACAATAACAGATACGAGGTTAAACAACCTGCGAAGATAAAGCACGAACACGGGGCATATCAATGACATCTGCAAAACAAATCCAAAGTCCATTTTTAAAACAAGCCGGCGCGGCGGTGGGAAATTGGGAAAAGCGAAGCGCAGATCGCAGAATTCGAAGGCCGAAAAATAGGAACTTCCAAATCGAAAGATATGTATTGATTTACGCTATCTGCCCCCTCAAAAATAAATGAGATCGAGCAATTACAAGGATGTTCTGAAAGGAAAATCTCAGCGGGAAACCTCGTAGAAACAAAATTAAACGCGCAGGCTAATTTAATCGCCAGGCTATTATTAGCAAATTGGCTGAAATTAGTTTGACTTTTGGGTTTCGTGTCTATTGCGACAGCTAATAATGTCTCGTGATGCGAGAAAATTCAGCACCTTTCGTGGGATGCACCTCACGGAAAATATCAGCGATGTGTCATGTAAACAAAATTAAGCACCCACTTAGGTTGGAGTTTGAAAACCACAGGCTCACTTACAGGGTGGCCCACCAGTGTAGTAATGGTTCCTAGAGCTTTTTATCATTCAATATAATCAAAAAATGGGCCACGTAACTTGGGACTGCAACCCAACGTACATATATCATGGCGGGAGAGGTATTCAATAGTTATTTAGGAGTTGTTATTACCAAAATTTTCGTAGTCATTTAATCAAACTGACGGAACGTGTATAGCCATAAATAAGGGATTTTTCTCTGAATATTGGGTATCGGTGTTGTACAAAACACTGCTGGAGCCTTTGGTTTGAAAATAATTCGTTAAAACCCCTCACCACACAAATATTTAACAACTGCTAAATACGTATTTCGGCAGCCAAGCTGCCATCATCAGTAGCTACGAAAACTAACCCAGCAAAATGGCAACGATATGCTCGTGACCAAAGCACAAATGGAAGTGGACGATTCCCGCGCATTTTACAGCTATTTATATTGTCTGACTCAGAGGGCGTGGCCGAGGGCCATTTAACTTCATGGTCGAGGGTCATTTAACTTCTATAAACCATGCAAGACGGAGGAAGGAATGGGTCCACCGTCTTTGTTCAAAAGTTTATTATCTCGGTTCTTAAAAATAACCAAGCTTTCAAAAGAATTAGTTGCTTTGCTGAAGTTAACGCCTTTACAATTTTTAAGTCATCTTCCTTTATATTATGACCCGTTTCGTAAATATTAGGCAAACACGTCGTAATTTTGGTACTAGGTTTAAAGAGCATTTAGCTCATTTTAGATTCAACAGATTCGAAAAATCGAGTATTGTCCAACATATTTCCGAAACGGGTCATAGTATAAAGGAGGATGACCTAACAATTGTAGCGGCGTTAACTTCGACAAAGCAACTAATTCTTTTGAACGTTTGGCCATTTTTAAGAACCGAGATAATAAACTTTTGAACAAAGGTGGTGGACCAATACCTTCCTCCATCTTGTATGATCTGTTGAAGTTACATTGACCGTCGGCCATGTTCATTGGCCCTCGGCCACGCCCTCCGAGTTAGACAGTATAAATAGCTGTAAAATGCGCGGGAATCGTCCACTTCTATTTATGATTTGGTCACGAGCATATCGTTGCCATCTTGATGTGTTAGTTTTCATAGCTACTGATGATGGCAGCTTGGCTGTCGAAATACGTATTTAGCAGTTGTTAAATATGTGTGTGGTGAGCGGTTTTTAACGAATTGTGTTATCGGTGTTGTCATGATATGTGTATGTTGGGTTGCAGCCCCAAAACATAAGGGGATCCAAGTTACGTGGCTCACTCTGCATACAAAAGTCATATCAAAGCGAGCGAATACCACACCTTATTAAAAATAAATTTAATCTTCCCCGAGAATCCTCAACAGTACACAGAGTATTGAATTCAAAAATTACCTCCGACCTTCCAATATTAAAAATTAATTAATTAAGAAAAAGTTAAACTCAACGCATGGGGCAAATTTTCCAGGTAAACATGTTTTGTTCAACCTAGAAATAGAAATAACAGCTAAAAAATATTTTTTTACTTAAACGGGCATAATTACATAATGCCAATTTTCTAAACAACTACAATGCTGGAAGAAGTAACAAAGCAATATTTTAGATGGATTGTTGTTGTAAACGTCGCCACTTCTGGTTCTAGGTAAATTCTGCTGTGTAGAAATTCAAAAAAATGTTCCACCGATCAGATTTGAACGTACTTTTGTTAATTCGCGTACATAACCGTTTGCTCGAGACCATTGTGCCTACATATCAAATGCTTTCAAAGCGAGAGGCCAGATGCTAAAAATCTGAGTCGCCTCCCATTTAAAGACTATTAAACTCTAACATTTAAGTTTTATCAAAATGCAAAATTTTTAAGAAATCAACATTCAATTATATTAATGTTTACGTTTTAGACAAATTAAACAAAAAACGTATAGCATTTTACAGAGTTTAAGAACTTAAAAAGTAAATTTAGTCGTTGTTCGCTGTTAGGGTACACCTTTGGTTCCTATTATCAAGATCTATCCTATGACATCAACACATTAAACATATTTAGATTTTACTTGTTAATAAAAAATAAAAATAGCTCAAATTTTCAGAAGAATATCCTAGAGCCATTATGCTTTAAACTTTTGAAAAAAACAAACAATTCAACAATCTTTCCAAAAAAAAAACGGAAAACAATCTTCTTCTCATCAAATGCAATTACCATCAACGTTTTTCATTAATATGTGCATGTGTAACGTCCCCCACGGCCACAAAACCTTCTTCATAGCCATCAAATATAAAAGCAAATGAAAAATTCTAAATCGAAAACAAGTTACGGTACGGGCACATTTAAAACTTACCCGGCATAGAGGGCGACTCAGGGGCCAAAAATCTCTTGCTATTGCTGCAACTATGACAAATACGAAAAAAATATTTACAAGATGGATATACTGAAGTGCCGATATTAAACAACTTTCTGTCTGCACTATGTATTTAACATGAAATATATGAATAGAGATTGCCCAACATTGATCTAAGAGACTCGATTATGTTAAAGCAATTTACAGTTAATTCCAACAACGTAAGTTTAAAGACCAGTAATAGACTTAAATCATAAAATTTAAGTAATTAATGTCAACACGCATGAAAAACTGACATTATTTTATAATTATATTGTATGTTAGTGTATTCACTACGCAGAGGACCATCTGAAAACGCGTTCTTTCAGTTTCTTCAATACAAAAGTGTCAATAAACTGTTGCCATGATATGGGTATAGTCGGTTCGGTCGACCTTGCAAAATTCTAACTACGCAATTACGGTGTTACAAAAGATTCAGCTCATTTTACATCGACGTCTTCACACCTAGAGAGACACCATATGGATTATGACCAGGTACGGACCTGAATCCGTCCCACAAAGATGTACAGTATTTCAACTGTTAATCCCTACTTACTTGAAAGCGGGGCTACAGTCTCAAGAAGTAAAGGTCTTCATGTTACTTGGTCCAACCTCTATATGTTGGAGAGTCATTATTCTATGAATATTTTAACCATTAACCAAATGTGAGTCATTTTTTAGGTATACCATTTGGCGACTATGATTAATTAAGTTAACCTTTATTGAAAGTATCTTTATCCAGGCTAAAAATATTATACAGAAAAGCGTGTTTTTCGTAATGTTTTCACTAAACGGTAACATTTATTTTCTTTAAAATATGGTGTTCTAGTTTTTATTTTAATAAAGGCTGCCAGCTCATTTTTTAAACTACGGTAGAATTATTTTTTATTAAAAACCTCTAAGTATTCTAAACCTTAAGTTTTTTAGTTTTTCTAGAAATTGATCTACTTTCTTTCAGCTATAGCTATGCTATTCCAGGAAATTAGGACACGTCAAGCGCCTATGTGAAGCATGTTGCATGTTTTTATTTTGGTTAAGTTTTTGGGTATTTGTCGCCGCTGTCCGACCTGCAGCTCTTGGATAACGCAAGGTCCGGTTCCCGTTGATTTACTATCATATCTTCGAATAGTGTCGTCGTGCTCTAGCGATAAGACTCACTAAAACTTATATTCAACTCCATTCAAACCATCACGGGCTTACAATTCAGGGAAAACATTCGCGCGTTCGAAGTAATTGGAAAATAACAGGGTCTTAGCAGTAGCTTGTTAAACAATGTTTAATATTTTACAGTGTTAAATTGTGTAATTTATCTTTTGATAGTTAACGAGGTTTGCTGTCTGCGATTAGCTTAATATTTTAATTTCATTCGACTTGTATAATTGTTTCTTAAGGAAGTATGCGGACCCAATTTTATTTTAACGCCCATGGCGTTAAGCAAAGATATTTGTTTTTCAACGAAGCGTTGATTGTATATACTTATGAACGCACTTCGTTATCAAAGGCATTTGAGATAAACGCCGGCTCCACAGATTACGTTTAATATAGGACATATTTGATAATTTAATAATTAACTTTTGAATTGCCGTGTTTAATTTTTATATTTGTTTATAACAACTGTCTAGGTTCATTGCGTATATAACGAACCCGTTTAATTTTTATATTTATTAATGGTAACTTCCTTGGTTTATTTTGAATATAAAATAAAATTTAGGGCGCTTCATTCCACACGTAGAAATACTATAGCCTGGTACGCGACGGGCCAGGGCCGCCGAAATATCTCTTTCTAAAGCTAGTCATCTGGCACACCGTTAATAGCGTACTGGGTGAAGTGGTTAACATTACGCCTTCGACGACTGCCTTACTTTCACAACCGCGGTTTCGGTAATCAATTTTTAAAATTGACTGAGTGGGCCGCCCTCCAGTTCCTAGATGTGGGGATTGAACCCAGTACCATGGTGCCGCAGCCGAGCTCCCTAAACGCTCGGCCACACTGGCGGTATTTTGAATATAGAAACCCCATATAACTATTTATATGTTGCTAACTTTAAATTCAGAGTTGTTCGAATATAACAAGCCCTTTGTAATTTTTATAGATTAATAATTTAACTTCCTGCATTCCTTTGTAAGATGACCAACATATGTGTAATATCAGTGTTGCTGTAATCTTTTTAGCTGTTGTGCTGCGTGCTATGTGTTAACCGCTGTTATATCACTATTATAGTTACAATTCGTTAAAAACCCCTAACCACACAAATATTTTACAACTGCTACATACGTATTTCGACAGCCAAGCTGCCAAGTTGTCGTGTTAGTTTCATTCCAAGGCTATTGACGAGGGCAGCTTAGCTGTCGAAATACGTATTTAGCGGTTGTTAAATATTTGTGTGGTTAAGGGTTTGGGAAATTGTCAGGTTTAAACCACAAGTTCCAGCAGTGTTTTATTCACTATTATAGTGACATTTACGCAATTTTCTATTTGTGTTTGGCTGTTGTTTTTATTCAAATCTTGGAATTTGAATTTTGCTTTTCTGATATTTTCTTTTATACGATCTACCGATACCTTTTCGTTTTCTTTAATAGGTTGGTATGAGATAGAGGCCTTTGACGGTAGGTGGAGTTTATTTAGTCTACTGGTTAGTCTGAAGCTATCGCTGTCGCTATACGGCAAGTGGCGTCCATGTTTATTACTTTTAATAGCTATAACAGCCATTTTTCCTAATCCTTGCGATTATATAATCTCCGAAGGTTCGAGTTAACCTGGGCAGTAAACCTATCCAGAGTTAAGTAATTTCGCAAAATGTTTCTACACATTTAATTATCACACAATAGTATACACGTGCGACGAGTTTAAGAGCACGGCACGAAGCGGAGTGCTTTTAACGTCGCTAGTGCTTTAATGGCACTTATACACGTGTATCATATGCTACTTTTTCTACGATCGTAACAGAAATATAAAACTTAGTTTGGTGACAATTTTTCGGTCACATTCTAGGTTAAGTTGACATCCAAACTTACGGCAAAGCGTGCTTTGTTTGTTCATTTGTTTGTAATGGACAAGGTCTCGGCATTCGGAGTACCAGGTACCTTATACACCGGCTGCTTTGGTCATATAGAAACTGTGCAAAAAGTTGTCATTTTGACACGATCGTAAAAAAATGTTTATATACAAAATGGTTCTACATTTGACACATTTACTTTTTTTACGTACTGGGGCATCTTTTTTCTATATTTAAACATATTTAGTTTTTTCAATTTTCAAATGCATTTTAAAGAAAAATCCTTTTTACAAAAAACATGTCAGTAATAGTCGGAAAACGACAACATCTAATAGAATATTTTAATGCACTTTTGGATATTACAGTGGATTAATTTTTACAAATCGTATTTTCATAAAATCGTTCGGTTTTGTAGTAAATATTCCGCTGTCAATTTTCGTCTAATTTTAATAATTTTTTGCTTTAAATTCTTTAGAATTTTTAATTTAATTTAATGTTTTTAATTTAATGTTTTCTTCCACATGTCCCTCTTTTCAACAGTCTGTTTTCTCTCATGTTCTTAAATTTTCGTTGTATTTACTACTCCTTAAAACAAACTCTTTGACGCATTTTTAAAATAAAAATTATTTTCTACAAATAGTTTTGTTATTTACCTACACATGTTGTTCTCTTACAACTAATACTTTCCTTATATGAGATTTATTTTTCTAATTTAGATTCATTTATAATTCTTTTTAAAGAAAATGTATTTTTCTGTAAATAGAACCTGTCAACAACAATTTTTAGTTCTTTATATGAGATTAGATTTCAAAAATCTTATTTTATTAGAGCTTTTTGTGAACATATTCTCCTACAAAATCGTTGTTACGTAAATAGGAAAGCATTTTTTACATTTCTCTTAGATGATTCTAGAACTTCCTTGACAGTTTCATTTTGCAGAAACGTTTTTCTCGTGATTTTTTATGTGTCGATTAACCGTTCCTTGTAAGTAGTTTCTTCTACGCGTTTTGTATGGAAGTTACTGTTTGAAAAACTCAAGGTGTGTTATGGGATAGAGTTGCTTCCGCCATTGTTTTATTGAAGAATACTTTAGTTCCTTTATTACATTTTTAGTGAATGCCATTTTGTACAAAAAATGTAAATAACGACCGTAACGACTGTATAGCAAATTTAATGCTATACAGGGTGGATATTTTATTATTTGCTGTCATGCTCATCTTGAATTTAAACAGATCCAAAATATGTATGTATACGGAAAATTAGTTTCAAACTAAGCAGGGCTGATTTTCAAAATAGCTATTTGAAATACAATTTTTTATTGGCGATCGTACATCCTGAAAGACACTGTATAAGAAATTTCAGTTCAATATCTCAAAAATTATGTGTTTGGTATTTAATTGTATTAAAACATGGTGTCTCATCTTTAGTCAAACGCTTTAATTTTAAATATTTTTTTTAAATAAAGTTACTTTCCACTCAAGTATCTCTTGTTTTATATTCGTAGAATTTCTTTCACTTTCTTAGAAATAGCTTTATTTTTTATTTAAAAATCGTAAATAATAATATACTTACAACTTTTTATCTTACAAACGGTAGTTATTCTAGGATTTTTTAAATAGTTTATTATACAAGACGATCAAGTTAAATTTTATCCACGTTTAACATCGAAACGAAGTCGAGACGTTAATGATTCAAGAGTTGATAATAATAACTTTATCGTCGAGCTGTGAAGAGTCATAGTAACAAATTGAGAAGTGCCGAAAGATCAAATAAATGTATAATTAGGGTCGCCTGTGATTGGTGTTACATATTTGGCCGTACTGAACTGTATTGTCAGTCTATGTCAAATTCGAGGTTAATAGGTTAGGTTTTGTTTGTCAAATTTCGAATTTGAAATAGCTTGACAGTGCTGCCAACAATGCAGTGGTGAGTGACATAAATAGATAAAACTTTATTTTATTCTTCTGAAATGAATAGTTAAACTACAACATTAACCGTACGAATTGAATAAAATTTATTTTCTATGACGAAATTGTATTTTTTTAGGAATTCTATAGACAAATGCTCGCTTTTTCCTTTTCTTACAAGTAAAGTCTGTGCTACCAGAAGTTACTTTTTTAAATACAACTTTTAAAAATATTTTTTAAAAATAGCATGTTATAAGAAATGTTGAAACAACGAAAAATTAAAACTGTACAGGGTGGATCACAAATTCCAAGCCGGTCAAATGTTTGCGAGCCCTTGCATTAGATCTTTTACAATTTTTGTATCAGAATTAAATGTTCCTTGTTTTATCACAAGCAGCAATCAACTGCTCACAAAATGCATCGTTAGCAATCTAATTACATGTAACTTGTAAGGTACATTAAGAGTATGAGAAATTCCAGATGGTCTGATTCACCAATCTATTAAATAAAAATAGCAGTCAGATATACGGTTCAATGCCTTTATAAATATTTTCCCCAATTATATACAATGTCAGGCAATGATATGTGGGTGGAAAATATTTCTAGAAGAATGCGAATTACATAAAATGTGTCTAGTTCTATTCTTCCGGCAAAATTACAAACGAATTCTACTGTTCTTTATTTTACTAACTGTGTTTATTTCTACATTCTATTACATCACCACGATAGAAGAAAATCCAGCCCTCCAAAAAATCTAACGAGGGTCAGAACTATGCCAGAGCGACCAATAAGAAATGAACTAAAAAGGAAAGCAAGTCCAGGGGTCGCAGCTTTGAAAACAGCCCGGCATTAATCTGTACACTTAAAAGGGGTTCAGGGGGATAAGCCATGTTTCTGAAGCCGGCAAAGTGCTCCAAGGAATCAAGGGCCTGCAATAAAGGCATTCAGGAAAGCTCTGCAGAGCAGCTCTACCTGAGTTGTGGCAAAACAAAGCCGGCGACATTAAGCTCCGGATGATAATTATTATTGGAAGGCGACTTGTTTAGGGGATTAACTTATGTAACAGATACTCGAGCTTATCTTGAGCAAATGCTCCTTTTGCGATAACGATAAAATACAGATGCATCCTTAAACTCAGATATTGCTGTTCTTTTACTAAATTAACGGGTCCTTTGAATCGAAATATAGACATTTTGGCAATGAGTCGCCTACAGATTTCTTCTTGTAACAGATTTGAAATGACCTTACATTAGTTTAACTGTTGTATGAACGGGCAAGGTGTTCAACTGCGCCTAATTATGCTATTCAAAGAAAATATTGAATTCAGGTAATTACCTAAGCACCTGGCTAATGTGTTTTCTATTAGTTGTTATAGCTGTACAGTTTGGCAATAATGTATGGAAGTTCATTACAGACAAAGAAATCTGGATATTTTCACAAAGAAAGCTTGCAGAAAAAAATAATCTAATAAATTCTGCAAACATGAAACTTTCATTATAGCATACAAATACTCAAATAATGTATTTAAAAAAGAAATTAGACCTAGCCGCCTTAGTTTTTAAGTTGTCAAAAAAAAACAAAAAAATTTACTTTCGTTTTTTTGTTATACGTTGCCTATTTTGTTATCTGATTCCGTTATGATATCGGAGCATTCACCGAACTTTTTAGACACACCTCGTAGTCTGTTCTTTAAAAAATATATAAATTATCAAGATTTGCGGTTTCACCGGAAGTGCCATTAACTTTGATTTTTTAATATCTCCTAGACTCTTAAGAGATTCCACCCTAAACAGGGTGAGTCATAATTAGATGTAAAAAATGTTACCAAAGCTTCTTTAGGCCAAAACAAATCAATTAACCTAATACACCTTAGTACCAAAATACCCCCTTAAAAAGGTAGAGGGTGTTAATGAAGAAAAAAATTATTTCTATATTTGGAAAGTTAACATTTGAATTTTTAAAATCAAGCAGCCTCATCTTGAAAGTCAATTTTAATTTTGAAACAATATCAACAGCGGCTGTCATAAACAGCCATTAATTGTTTAAATCTGTCGTATTTTTTAAAAGGTTTTTTTTCGAAATGGGTGATTTTACTCTAAGAGTGTGAAATGGCCACCAAGGAATCCCGACTTCAATCCGCTGGATTTATTTTTATGGGTTTTTAAAACAGCTGATTTGCTGTGAGATAATTAACACGAGAAAACAGTTACAGCAAAGAATTTTCGAGGCTGCTAATGAAAATCCTAAAAACTATAATATTCAGCAAGTGTATGAATCGCTTGTATTGCAGCTGGAGGGGAGCATTTGGAATATTTGCTATAGTTTTCTATTTTTTAGACACTGTTTTGTAAATTTTGTGTTTATTATAATGTATTTTCAAATTACTCAGATAATTACTTTCCAAGTTATAGCCACAAATAGAATTTTGTTTCATTAACACCCTGTACCTTTTAAGGGGGCATTTTGTATGAAGGTATATTAGGTCAATTGATTTGGATTGGCCTAGTGAAGCTTTAGTTCAATTTTGTAGAGCTAATTATGACTTACACTGTATATTTACTATTTTAAGTAAAATGGAAGTATTCCTATTGTAAAATGCCTTCCCGTTTAATCGGCTGCGCAATAGAACACCCTGTATATTTTTCAATATTTGAATGGAGAATTGCATGGCGAATTCAAAAATAACTAGTTTTGTACATTTATTCAACTTTTCCATCAACACATCAATTAATATCAATAAATATTTGCCGTTACACTAACCTTGCAAAACAAAAACAAAACCATGATAAAGAACATTGTATTTGTCAGATAATGCAATTTAAAGTTTGTGCAATTAGTTCAAGATCAAAATCGCTCTGATTCATTATCATTCTTGCTATTCTCACAATTTCAGTTTTTTGTGCAGAGTTAATAACTTATTTTTTTAATATCTTGCTAGAAAAGCGCAATAAATGTATAAATTTGTATGTTTTTGAATCCACAATTAAATCTCTATCCAAATACTGAAAATATACAGGGTGCTTTATTTAAAATTTTTAAGTTATGTACTACTTCCGGTTAAGCCGGAAGTCATGTTACAATAGGGATACTTTTATTTTACTTAGAATAACGAATACTATACACATATTTCATAGAAACCTATTTAAGATTATAGGAGATATACCGGGTGACAATGAGACCAAGGCCATGCCTCTATCTCCGTTATACTTATGAATGAATTTGGATGAAATTTGATACAAGGATACTAGACATAATTTCGGATTGACATACAAATTACAAATATAATCAGACTGGCCGATTTCCGGTTTCTCCGGAAATAACACTAACTTTGATTTTTTAAATGGATCATCCTACATATTTTATGTTTTTCGCAATATACAACTCAAATTACATACAACAGTGCTGCCGAATTTGCTTAGTTATTTTATTACACAGAAATATTAAAAAAATTAATTAATTATTCTTCAATTTTAGATAAAGATAAAGTAGTGCAGGATGCATATCGTTAGATTGGTAATTAAGTTTGCTGTTTAATGGCACGATGGCGCTTAGTAGGTGCCATAAATAAAAGTTGAAAAAAATTTTTCTTGTTTGAAAAAAATTTTTCTTGTTTGAAAAAATTAAAATTTGCCGAGACCAGTTTATGTAATTTGACTTTTAGATTCCGAAAAACATAAAATATACAGGGTGATCCATTAAAAAAATTAAAGTTGATACAATTTCCGGTGAAACCGGAAGTCAGCCACTTTGACTATATTTATCGGTCAATCGGAAATTATCTCTAGTATCTTCATATACAATTTTATCTAAATCGATTCATAAATAAAGAAGATATAAGAATGGCTCTGTTCTCATTGTCACCCGGTATGAGTGACGCCGCACTTTTTCCTACCACTGTATAAACCCATTTTAATGCAATTTTTGCAAATAAATTCTTATCTATAAATTATTATCTTTTCGAAATAAAATATACATACTTCTTTATTAATAACATCGTTTATACAGTGTGGCCCAGAAATGAGAATACAACGCTATGCCTGATTAATTCCGAATGAAAAATTCTAATGAAAAAAATGTACGATACTTAGTTTCTTCACACATATTTGTGTATTCGCCTACCTATAGCGTGTACCAGATACGTTTTTAACGCTGTAAATTAGATAATCGAGTTGATGTTAACTACTGTACTTGTTAATAATCCCATAAAACGGCTTGTCAGTATCGTAAAGTAAATAGTTTAACTCTACCTTGTCAGATGGTATGCGAGGGAACTGAATATTAGCAAACTTTCTAGTACATTTAAACTGTTTATTATTTAAAGAAGAAATTTAAATTTGACAACCCTGTTAAAGAATTGGCTAATATATTGTCCAATATATCATATTATATTACAAAATTGGGAAGTGCTTTAAGATACATGGAGAAAGTCAAAAATACGAGGCCCGAAAGGCCGAGTCTTTTATTTTTTGAGGCCTGTTCCAATAAGGTACTTGACGATCGACTATCATTTTTTCAACTTCTCTTAGAAATGAAAAATTGTTTGAAGCCGTATTCTATTGTGCCAAATTTGATAACGTGTCTATTATTTTAAGTATGCTGAACCTTAGATCACAGATAACAGACCAGAAAACATATAAAAATAGGTTGGTAGTGCAAAAAATATCAAAAGTGCTATGATCCAGTAAAATAACTCGAATAGGTAAGTACTACTGATTCATGGAGGTCTGTAAATATAGCAAGCTTGGAAATATAGGTCATGCAAGCTTGCTACATTTACAGACCTTCCTGCTTCATTAAACACTGATTGGCAAAACTGACGAAATAAATTACAGAAATGTTGAAAATTACATAAACGTGGACGGGCACTGTTGCCACATTCGCTATAAGTATAAAATACTGTACTTTTAAAGCGTTTTAATGGTTGCTTAAATTTTTGAAAGACGTGTTCGTTGACATATAAAAGACGGTAAGGTAGCACCGCTTGTATGCGATAGCTAAGCATCGAATAGAAAAACACTATTAGTATTGTTCACCCAGAATCAGGGGCGGACTGGCCCACCGGGATACCGGGATGATTCCCGGTGGCCCGCTCCAACATTACGCCGCTGGCGCCGGCTCGTTAGAACGTGGATAACTAATTACAGATTGTTAAATAGTTTAATATAATGTGATACATAATCTTCCATTTGTGTTTGTTTTATGCAAAACAAAATATGTGCTAAAATGGTTATAAAAACTATTGCTGTTAGAATTCCCCGAAAATATAAATATCTACATCCATATCTCTTTTTTTCGGTATGCTCGTTTGAATTTGAATTTGCAAAGAAGACGGAAACTAATAATTGCGAAATTGGGAAATCGGTTTAAAGTCGAGTCGGGGGTTTATAAATACCGTTAGCAATGAGTACCAATGGGATAGACAGCGCCGATAATGTGGCATTTCATATTTAAAAGTGAGAAGAGATAGAAATTTGCACAATTATCTTTCGATAATAATAGAAAAACATCTTGCCCGCACTAAGATTTGAACTCGCGAGCTCAGTCTCTACAGTCCACGAGTGTTCACACTACAGTATCTTGGTATGTTATGTCGTTCTCGTGTTAGCGTGTTTAAAGCAAACAAAATGACATACCTAATACATACCATACTCATTAGAGTAACTAGGATTTTTGGCTGGAGAAGGCCAGGCCCCTGCAATCAACCATCGTCAATACCTATACTTGAATTTGCTGCTAAAATATCAAAATACATTTGAAACAGTAGAAACTTTAATTTAACGTGAACGGAAAAATAGCCTCCTGAAAAAACTACTCGGAAAATTCCCCAAGGAAAATAATCCGCCCGAAAAAACCACCTTGGAAAAACCTCTCCCAGGAAGAAATTCCCAGGAAAAAAACTTCCCTAGGAAACCTAGGAAAACCAAATGTAAATAACAAAATACCGTTGGTATAAATATTACCCTGTATTATTATGGTTATTAAAATAAATCTTCTAATATCACTATAACTGTTATAAACATTATTACATCTTCATTTTACTTTACTCTCTTTCTTCTTAATTGTCATTGTTGATTGGGGTAGCAACAATTGGCAACCGAATATTTTTGTGGTTTGGTATATTTTATCAATTTTATATATTTTTACAGTTCTATAATTATGTTATTTTGTTTAAAATAATAAGGTTAAAACAAAATCTAGAATACGCTACGTTTGTAATGTAAAATAATAAAAAATCATATATATTATTTGTTTTTCTGGATGGGACCAAATGGTACTCTGGAGTGGGCCTGGCCTCCCCCCCCCCCGCGCTGGTTACGACTATACAAGAAGTCTAAAGAAGCAGAAAAATATAATTTATTGAATACATTTATTACATTTTAATTAAAGAGTTCTGAGAACTCGATTACGCTTTCAGTTATTTTCCAATAAAAAGTTTGACTGAGGTTCCTCTAATAGGGCACATTTTAAAATTATTTTGAAACACACAGGGTGTGCCAAAAAAATGTAGCTTAAAAAAGCATTAATTTTTTAATGGATCACCCTGTATGTCTTTATGGCCATTTAAGCCCCTATAAGTTCTAAGTTCAATTCTAACTTTTCTTTTAAATTTTCTTCAGCATACCCGACTTATGAAGGCTTTCATTTAAAACGTCACATTTCCCCCACTTTTAAATATTTCTTCCCTGAAAATTGTGGGGGTCGTCACCTAGGATACACAAATACTAAAGTTTTGTAAAAACGGTATATTTTAATAAAGGTTGTTGAAAATAGCTGTTCAAATTTCAATATCTTCAATCTGTATTTTTCCAATATTTTTTAATGGAACGCCCTATCATGTATTACAGGGATTAAGACTTAAATGTCTTTTATTTTGACCCTAATATGTTATTTATACTTTATTCCAAAGAGTTTTTGAAAAATTATTTTTTTAATAAAGAGATCACCATGCATGTGTACTATTTGGGGCATGATTTATTATAGTGCTGGTAAAAATCCGATTTGAAGGTTAATCGGCATGTTGGGGAATAATAAATGAAATTTAAGACTATAATTATTCCTGTAATAAAATATAGGGTGTACCATTTAAAAAAATTAGAAAACAAAGACTGGATCTATTGAAATTTGAACTAGTATTGTGAGCACCCTGTATTAAAATATCCCGTTTTCATGAAACTTTAGTATTTTTGTATTCTATATGACGCCCCCTCAATTTTCAGGGAAGAAATATTCGAAGGTGGAGAAAATGGGAGGATGAAATGAAAGCTTGATATTAAAAAAAATATTAAAAATATTCATGTTGGAAACGCTAAAGTGAATTTAAACGAAAAGTTGAATGTAGAACCTATAGGAGCTTGAATCGCCGTAAAAAATACAGTATGTTCCATTAAAGAAAATAATACTTATTCAAACCAAGTTTTTTTGGGACACCTTGTACTATATGTAAAAATAATTTTAAAATGTGCCCTTTTCAACCCCATTAGGATTACCTCAATCAAACTTTTTATCGGAGGCGTAATCGAAGACCGGCGCACTAATGGACACCCTGTGTATGTATGTAGCATTACAGCAATATTTCAGGGACCTACTTAAAGACTGTAATTACCTTGAACCCCCAAAAAGTGTTTCGTTTGCGGCGCGTTGAGGTGGCTCACTAGTCGTGCGTACAGCAGCTTTACAGGAATAAGTGGCCTGCTAAACTGTTGTGTTAATCAGGCTGTATGGCTACCTGGCTATTTATTGTCATTTTTGGAAAACCCTGTATAACAGTCTTTCTTGATACAAGAAATAATAAGCACACAAAAAATGAGAAATGCCTGAATTATATAAATCCAGTGTCAAATGAAATCAGATTTAAAAAAAACAAAAACAAACGCACAAAAAACCTGTATCTATACCATAAAATCGGTGGTCTCTTTCTTTGTATGTATGTATGTATGTATGTATGTTTGTTCGCTATCTCCTCCGAAGATACTGGACCGATTAAATTGTATAGGCAAACAGCGCGCTCGCGCTGCGAGTCTTGAATCGGCGCAGACGTGAAATAGGATACGCGAAAGGTCAAGCTCCGATCCGAGCGCTAAGATAAGAAAAACAAAACCTAAACAAATATAAACATCTGTGAAGCCGGAACGTGAGATTTTATTTTGTGCCACAGACACACAGACAAACACACATTAAGGAAAATTATATTATACATGATAGCTTAAAATTTTGCTAGTTTTTAGACTTAGATCGTATGCTGGTTTTTATTTTAAAAATAAGTACGAAAAAGTACAGTTTTAATTAAATCGTGTAATTAGCGAAGCTAAGTGTAGCTCGGGTGATTCACTATATACCATTATAGCAGCCCGTTATTCAAAAAAGCAGTGTTGGTTCAGTGGTAGCATGCTCGCCTGCCACGCGGGCGGCCCGGGTTCGATTCCCGGCCAATGCATTTTTTTTAAAATTGATGTTAATGAATCTCTCTTAAATTAGCGAACCGAAGCGTAGCTCGGGTGATTCATTAGTATCTCTATATATTTGAAAAGCCTTTTTAACGAGCTGTCTTTTATATCTCATTTCATCCTCCTAAATTCAACCGTTTTCAGAATTAATGTATTCCTGCATTTCTCGTTTTTCGTGTTTGTTATTTCTTACGTCAGCACTGGCTGAATTTTTGATTCCTAAACTTGGTTTTTTGTTGTACCTACCCGAGGAGTTTAAACGGGCATTTCTTTGATATGCGTTTAAATAAAGCATTTTAAGGAGTTTACATTGATTTTTTATGTTTCAACTACAATATCTGACAACAGTTGATTTTTTATGGGTATACAGTAATATATCAAAAAAAACTTCAGTCAAAGGGCGTTTCAAAAATATCAAGATATTCCATTTCAAAAAAACACAAATTATCAATTTTCAATTTTTGAGCACCCTGTATAGCATTAATACCCAGAGCCACTATTTTACACCCGACAGATAAATCACGATTTTTTAAGCAACGTTTTCTTTCATTCTATTGTTTTCTGGCACTTACAACATCCGCCTGAAATTCAGCATTTTTTATATAAAATCGTTAATGATAGGACCATAAAATTTTGTATTAAAATGATTTCGATTTTAAGATGACGAAATATACGGCGGCCTATTTAAAAAAATCAGTTTGATTCCCGACTTTTTCAACCACGCTGTATCAGCACACGTATTTTATGAATGTGTGCCACCTTCGTAACTACAAATTTTAGATAAGCAATTTTTTTGTAAGTTTCATTTTTAGAAATATTCTCTATCCCCCCCTCCCCATCGTTGCCGCATCCTGTATATATAAAAAATATTTTTAAATAAAATCAAATATACTTCCAATATTTTCTACATAAGCTGCATATAATACTTTCTACTTAAAAGATTTTTTTATTAAGAAAATGCCCTTGGCGAAAAATAAAAGATATTCCTCTTGTTGATTTAAAATTTTCAAAAAACAATCGCTATTTATAAGAGCACAAAATTCCAATGAAGAGTGTTCGTGAATAGCTACTTCTTCTACAAGAAGAGAGAAATAGAATTTAAAAAATTCCATACGAAGAGCAAATATGTGTGAACACCAATAGAAATAAATTGCAAAATATATATATCTGGCTTTCTAAATTGCTTTGGCTATTTAATAACTTGATTTTTTATTACAAAAAATTAAAGAAGTTTACATGGAACTTCCCTCACAAGAGCGCGCCACATAGCGGCAAAAATAGCTCAACGTTCCTAATAATACTGAAACAATAAAAGGAAATAGTTGGCAATTCGAATTACATTATTTTGCAAATAAAAAAAGACGCAACCGATGGGATTCGAACTCAGCGCGATTTTTACGCAGACGCGACTCAGACGCTTTCGTGGCTTCAATCGCTGCGTCACAACTAGGTGCTTCTGGCTACGTTATAAATACGCCACAATTTTTGTTCCATTTGTGATGTTCACCTCGTATCTGTTGGATTCCATTTGCGTCAAGAGTAAAACTTGAGCTATGTGCAAATTACTATTTTTATCTTTTCATCAGTTAAACCAAAAATAGACAATTTTTTTTGTAAGGTGCTCACCCTGTATATATTTGACCGAATGTATATTCGGTTTCGGGCCTGGTATACATATAATTGCATGCAAAATATCGTCTTCCTCCAGTAAGTAGTTTTTGACCTCTACCGCCAACAGACGTACAGACAGACGGAATTGAGAAACCCCTGAAACGTAAAGATCTGAAGAATCTCGGAAGGTGATTCTTTCACGGTTACAATACTCCCTCGCCTAAAAAACAATATTTCCTTTGCCATTTAGATGAGGGAAGTAAAAAAAACAAACAACAGCAATAAAAAAGTTTAAAAAAAGACAAGCCATGATACAATGATTTTTTAATAATTTGCATTGCACGTTAAGCCAGTTTTATTTTGTTATTATTTGGTTCCTTTTAGAAAAATTATGTATTAAGGTAGACTTACTGCAGATAATTATCGTTAAAGCATTTTCGAGTTCCTTCTGCTTATTCTTTAACAATTCCTTGTAGTTACAATTACGAAATACTACATAATTTGATGGCTGGTCGATGCTAACAGATGGTTTTAGAAATGCATTTAAACCCCCTTTCTGCTGCTTAGCGATGGTTAGGATCGAGCTCGGCATTGTAGCTTTCAACTGACTTTGCCATTGACTAACACCCATTACCATTTTTTAATGAACGACGATAATATATTCGCCTAGCAACTCTAACATTTTTCAGTGTTCATAAGCTTTCAAAAGCTTTATTAATACAGAATCCCAACTAGGAAGATACGAGGGAAACTAGAAAAGTCCCCGACTATGACACAAAAGACATGTGATTTTTGTTATAGCTATATATTTCAATATAGTTCCCCCAAATCCGGACTGCAAGGTGGATATTCCAACTCAATAATGAGGCATTCGTGGAGAATTGGTTTGATGTGGCGGTGCGTTGTCATTAAGAAAAACTACATCACGATGTGACAGATTGTGAAGTTTTTTGACAATAGCTGCACACAACTTTTTGAGTTGAGTTTGTAGAAACTTTAGCCATATATTCAACCAAAAAATATCTCGCATGCCCAAAAAAAAATTATTCTCAGGAGTTTGCCAGCTGAACTGTTAGGGCCAGGTAGATAGATAATTTTTCTATTTCCTCGTAGTTCACATATGAATATTTTTTGTGTATTATTTATTGATGAAGTAACATATTAACAAAATAACTGCTATTCCATGTGCTCTCCTGTCTCATTCTATCTTTATGCATTTGCGCCATCCATCTGATAACTTTACAATACTTCTAAAATAGAATATGAATTGGCGTACGTGCAGCTAGTATAGTCTACCCACCAGGCGCAAGTCTTCAAGTCGACCCACACAACAAAATTCTTCATTAATAACTTTATCAAGACGTAATTGCAAAATTTCCAGGAGATGCAGAATGTGCGTCCATTGCAAGAACGTAATTGCTTCTGCAAGTTGGAAGTCAACAAACAGTTTAAATCTCGTTAAAGGCTTTTAAGTCCATTAAATTGAATTTAGCGATATTAAATGTCTTGTCAACTCGTTAAAACGATAATGATAATGACACTGCACTAGCATAAAGGGGTTTTATGGAAGCTGCCTTAACAAGAAGCCCTAAAATCGCTTTGCAATCGTAAAAGAATATTATAGCCTCTCATAAAGTTTCACTTTCGAAATACCCACACATCTGTGCTGTTTTCTCTAAGAATCTCTAAATGAGTGATCTTTTAGTAACTTCAAAAATAAAAAGGAAAATGAGCAATAGGAAATGTAAGGGCTTTGCTGATGTTTAAATATACAGCGTGGCCCAATAGTGTAAGATTCTAGTTTTACCATTGACGAAAGCAGTTATGAATAGTTATAATAATATACAAAATGATTAGGTAAAAACAATAAAATGATTTAATTACGAACACTTTCCCATTTCAAGTTAAAAATACAGAATTAGAAATTAGGTGTTAAGGCGATGTGATAGCCTACAATTTTCTCATGAATAAAAACAAGTAGCTTCAGGGTTTAATATACCTACATGGTAAGTTTTTTAATCAATATGCTGACAACTGACTCAATGTACAATTAAAACAGATTTAAAGTCACTTACTAATAACTAAACATTTTATACTTTAGCACTATAGCACTATATGCAACGGAAATTTAGGAATACTGAACATAATTCTGCTGGTAGCAGAAATTTTGCAGTCGTGGATAAAGGTACAAGCTAGGGTATTGCCTTAACCTTTAGAAAGAAACCATCTAAATTTGGACATTCAAAGGAATCCTTAATATTATTAGGTATGTTTTGTAAATATTATTTCAAGCGTAAACAACTAAACAAACCAGAAGGAAAATGGTAAACAAAACATTTCAGGGGAATTTGAAAACTGATTAAGCTTAGAATTTCATTTCGAGATATTATTTAGACATCTAGAGAATATGTTGGAATTATATATAACGAGTTGCTAATACAATGTCAAATAATGTAAACAACATTCTTAAATTTGTCTTGCTTTAAAAAAGTCAATCTTGAAATTCTTATAACTAAAAATAAATATTTGTTTTGTATAACGAGTGGGTCATATTAATCAGTTGCTGCGATTGAAACTTTTGTACTTGTTTAATACTGAGTTTTCATTAATTCCCATTTCCCACGTGACTAAATTTAAATTTGCCGCTATAAATTTGTTTTTCGTAGGTGGTATTGGTAATATCCAAATTGCCAAATCTTGACCTGCCGCGACATAGACGTTCGTCACATATAACCTCTAAACTTCATACGTTTCGTTTTGCTGTTTAGAAGTTATTGGATGGTTATTTGTTGAGTCGACATCGAAAAACAGTTCTTTTCAGAACCCCAGAAATTACCTGGATATTTGGATGTAAGTAAATTGTAAAGTTGAGATATTTATTATTACATATAACCTAAAATAACAGTTTCCAAATTTGTTAGTAATTAAAATTCATATTATTAATACAGATAATAATTAAATATTGCAATACATCATTAGAAAATATTATTATATATTTTGTTTAATGTGTAGAACTGAACTAAGAAGAATTGTTTTTACACCGGATCAGGATGCTTTCATTTTGATGGCACACTTTCGTAGGGGTACAAGAAATGCCGATGGAAGTTGGAGCTATTCATTGCAGTCCTGCATGGAGCAATTTATGGAGGCTTTTCCAGCAGCAAACATTGCTTACGATACCTTTAGGAACCACTGGAACGTCACTGATAATTTTATGTTACTGTATTTAGGGAGTACTGCCAATCGTGTAAGTTTGGTTGCCTAGCATTTAGGGTGAATACATGGTCACGCGGGAAATGGAAATTAATGAAAACCCTGTATATACCATACACTAAAATAATGTCGGTTGTGTTTTTATCCAGGTCTAACATCACTTGAAAAGTATAATTTAAATTATATTATATACATCTATCAGAATTAACTGCCAATTGATTTAAGGTCACAAAATTGGACTATCTTTGTTGCATTGTAATGTGTACGTTGGGTTGCAGTTTCAAGATAATAAGGGGTTCTACTCGGCATAAGCTAGGTACGAGTCTGCCTCAGCCTCTGTAATTAATGTGTCTACCAACTCTAGATTGGCAACCAAGAGTATTACCATTAGATGGCAGCCATTGCCAACGGAAGTATTAGCTGTAGGATCAACAACAGTAATTAAATAAAACTAAAATAAATTCTACAGGGCGCCATTATCATACAATTTTCTATATGGCTCACTGGTGTACTGGTTACTAGTAAATATATCCATACACTGGACCTGGTTATATAGCCTAGTGGTTCCCAATGAAGGCAACAGAAGAATTTTGAAAAAAATAGGGGGGTTGCAATTAGGGGGCCACAGTATGGTTGCATTGAAAAAATATGGTGTAGACACACTATTCCGATAACAGATTCCTCAAGCAGTGCCTTGCATCATGTGTACGCACGCAGTTTGTTCAAACTACGCTTCGCCACTCAGTTTGGGTTAATTTTAGGAAACAAATGTAACAGTAAGCTTATAATTCGTAATATTGCAGCGTCTAATTTTGTGCAAACGTCGCATTTTAATTCATGTTTTTAGGTCGAGCTGCAATCGCTTGTCGACATTTGTAATTGAATATAGCTTTATGTGTACGCAGGTCGTGCAATGACAGACCAGTCCAGTAAGCCGCTGAATTAGCAAAAGCAGCAAAATAGCGTAGACATTGAACTTGGAAATATGTATAAATACACAGTTTTGTGTCATTTAATTTTAAAATAGTTCCTATCAGCTGTGATCGTTTCTATGTGTGGGTTAGCGTAGGCGACAAATGCTAACATAAGATGATTTGGCGTGCCCTTCTTGTTCACACAACTTACTGCAATCTTCACAACATTAAACTCCCCTCAACAAGCTACCAACCCTTCAGTAACTAGCAAACTTATTAACCTGGTTCTCTCAATCAACAAACTACGTTCTCTGAACTACTTCCTAAAGTGCAATAATTGGGAAGACTGCAAACACAGTTCGCTCTAAAAGAAAATCCTGTTTCTAGAAGTATAAGACTAGAGCCTAAACATACCTTCTGATATACTTCTGGGGGAGGGTAAGGCTTTTACCCCTCAAAGCCCCCGCCACACTAATTTGATACTCTCTGGGAGGCCATAGAAACTGGCCGCGTAATTGGTTACAGCAAATTAGGATTGTAAACAATAGTAAAGCCCTAATTAAATATTTTATTTTTGAAATAATTTGTTATAGGAATGTAATGCCCAACCTCAAATTTAGAACTGGACGTCGAACAATTTAACTTAGATAATTTTGCGCATGGTTGAAGCAAGCATTTTACTCTGCTTATGAATTCAACAAAAAGTCATCATATGCCATTTAGCAAACACGCGCACTTCACATCCATTTAAGTAGAAGCATAACAGTGTTTCGGTTACTAAGTAACAGAATTCCACAATGTGTTGACAAAATAGTCGAATAAAAAAATGGTAAGCAGCTTAAATTTCCACAAAAAGGATACAAACCAGCGCCTTTAGCAAAAAGGACTGAGTGTTGACGTTGCGATAAAGCTACAAACATTTACGAGCAACAAACGACTACCGGGATTGGATGGTGTCATTATTGAAGTCGAATAATTCAACGTTTCGCCCACTTTCGTAAAGGGATTCGTCAAGATAAAAATCTGGTGTGATACACTCACACAACTTCCTTTTACAGTGATCTTATAATTAGTCAAAAATTTAATTTTTAATTTTTAACCATTTGTTAAAAATTTTCAAAAATTACAAATTCTACAAAAACGGTACAAAATCGAGTGTTAGTTGAAGAGACAAATTTTCTCTAGAATTTTAAGGTGAATTTAAAAATGTAATAATATACCGGGTGTTTTATTTAAAATAGGAGTTAATAAAAAAAATAGAAAAAAAACAAAAGAAACCCACTTTAGAAGTATTCAACTGGAAAATTACCTATCTCACATCAATACACATTAAAAATGTAAGAAAAATGTAAAGTTTAAAAAAAATCGTTAGAGCCGTTTTTGAAAAAATTGAAAAAAACTGAAAAATCACAAGAGTAAACACCTACTTCCGGTTATGCGATTTTCTTCAAAAGCTTGCTGTCTCATCTACATAGTACACAAAACTTATATATGAAGTTTCAATGCCATACCTCTTTTAGTTTTTGAGATATTCTGTTCACAGACAGACAGACACACAGACACACAGACAGACACACAGACAGACACACAGACAGACACACAGACAGACACACAGACCAATGAAAAAAAATATGTTTTTTGGGATCAGGGGACTCTAAAACGTGAAGATCTGTTGAAAACTCAATTTCGAATTTTTGGGGTGAATCCAATACTTCCTTTATAGTAAAAGGAAGTAAAAAGCAAAAGAACACGATAACTCAACGTGTAAACCACGCCAGGGGCGAAACTCCCAGAAGCCCCTTACGAAATAATGTCAATAATGACACGGTCCAATCCCAGAAGTCGCTTATTACTTAATGGCAATGGCTGTGAAAGCCTCCGAAACATTTACGAGGGTTAGTCAATAAGTAACCTTAAAATAGTGATGTAGATTTGGGTTCTAGGTAGTTGCAGTTGTTTTTGTTGTACGATATAGAACGTGGAAGATTTGGTAGTGTTGTACCAGTGATTTCATAAGAGCAGTTTGAAATGGCGGCTCCATTAGAAGAGAGGATTTGTAAATAATTGTTCCATAAATACTTCATTGTAGTATTATAACATATCCAAACGTCAAATGGCTGCTATAACTTGTAACTGTTCCCGCACAAATATCGAAATCTGTTAGACATGATGTGAGAAATCGCGCAAGCGTGTTTGGACACACAAGTTGTAGTTTGTCGCAAGACCTTCCGCGAGCCTTCAAAATTGACTCACAGCTGGATTTAGAATGCAGGAAATATTATCAGACACCAACTCGTGCGAGTTTTCTCACAAGTCTAAACGCCTCTTACAGCGGATAGCCAACTGTGAATATCCAAAATAATCCCGTCATCTGTAACATTCAACGGGCCAGCTGAACAGAGCTACTCCGAAGGATGGGTGGATTCAGTAAAACGATCAAAACCAAATACGGGCGCCACCAACTTTATTATTCAACAACTCCTAAATCTAAGCTGGAAGATTCCCCGGTACATTGATAATCGCAACTTACAATAAAGGGTAATATAAAAAATACACTTCTTTTATAAGCTATAAGTTCTTATAAAAAGGAAAAAGACATAAGTGATATTTATTTTCAATGCCTACATGCAGTCAAGTAATATAAGAGGGCAGTTCCTCGCACCGAAATAAAATATTGTATCTAGGGTGTTTAAAAACCAGGTACGTACGTACCAATACTAACCTCGCGGCGTTTACACGTCAATTAACACACTTATTATCGCCGATATATTTTTGGTTTGCGGAAAAAATATGTAGTATAGTACGTGGTCGTAGCGTAACTGCTGAATCTACTGCCGATTAAGGAAACTAATGTGGCTTCAATCTAACCTAGCTGCTCGGTAGAACGGTACCAAACGCATATAAATCCTGCAGACTACGAAAGCGAAGTCAAAGCGTAATGGCCAATAATTACATAAACTGGAAATTCTAGCTACTCAAGTTCATAATGAGATTCAAAATCTATTCAAAAATAAAAGAAAAGCCTTGCGTACGAAAGTCCGAAAATCTGGAAAATTCTATTAAAACTAGAAAATCTAAAAAAACTAGAAAAAGCCTTCTGACACAAACCATCTGGCAATTCTCTCTCCAGTACTACGTAGCATAATCAAGAGGTGCAGACTTAACAAATGGCATCTAAAAATGGTCTGAAAATTGCATAAGAACCGTTGGCTTATAACTGTTCAACGACCGTGCTTACCCTAAAAAGCTGCTACCTCTAATACGGCCACCAGCTGCTGTATTTTCCAGATTCCATTCTACTAACTAACACTACGGGAAATTTTACCACCACAGCATGACGAAATGACACTAGAATACCTAAACACGACAGACGTATAGCTTTACGAAATCAAAAAGATACCACACCAAATCCTAACAACGAACGCCCAATAAGCTAAGGCACTACAAGATATCAGAAGCAAATTCAATTACACACGTCCTACAATGCATTACTGGAATAAACTGTCAAATAAATTTACACAAGTGGTACAAGAGAAACGTCAACCTTCAACACGTCAAGATCCAAGTTTTCCAGATAAATACTGAGCTTGCACAGCTAATTAGTCCACTCTAACTCTTTCGGAAAGGGCCTAACATAACCAAAGAACGTCACATATCTCAAAGAGGGACCTGACGAGAGTCCAAATCACCTACATCCTTTAAATTTGCAATTAAATAGCTTAAGCTAAGCAACACTCAGACGAGGCAAATAATTAGGGTAATGTTAATAAATAGAGCCAAATGGACGTAACATATCATTAATAACATTGAACTTGCTTCCAGCTTTCGATACAAAACAAATGTAGTTCTTTGAAGAATTAGTTGCAGGTAGCTTGGGTTTGTTTGGCACACATTAGATAGCACAAATCAGTGTAATGAGTAAAACTCTTACCTACTTACCTATGATCTTATCTTGAACGGTGTGTGTAAAGCATAAAAGGAAAAGATTGAGTTCGTAAATATCCAGGTGTACAGAGAAATTAGTGTATGGCAAAGGTATCGCAGTTGTATTGCAAAAATGCAAAAAGAAAATTCCAAACATTGTATGTATATAAAGGCATAGATTTTAGTGATAAACAGTATTAATCTCCACGATTGTACTCATTTAACATGGGCAAGAGTATGGTTTTCAGGCCACAAACTTGATATGTGAGACTGTAGACCGGTATAACCCTTCACCCTTAACCAGGAGATGAGTTTTCAAGCCAAAATTACTTGATCTATGAGGCTGTAGACCGGCGATCCCCTAAAATTAACATTTAGTACGAAAATTCACTGATAGTGGCACCCCAGATCAGTACAGTCATATAGAATTATTCTCTATTGCAAGTATTTGCTCATTTGAATCGAGTTAACAGATGTCTATATTATCAGTATTCTGTTTTCATTAAAAAACTATGATCACGCGATTTGGTAGATCATGTAGGTTGTCCTCTACTGACCAACACATATATATGAAAAGTAGTTGTTTCGGTTGTACTAAGTTCAGTGCTTTGCATTAATAATAAACAGTAATAAACATCTACAAGGTTTAATCAATAAATGGAATACATTAATTTCGAAACTTTCACTACGTGAACTGAACAGATTGTTCCTTTTATGTGATCCCTACCTACTAGCCACTAATAATAGCTATTTGTATATCAAAAGAGGAAAGCACTACATCGTTTTCTCCCGCGGGTATAAACACACAAGAGAGGAAATGATACTTCTTTCAGAGATATACATTTATTATTCTTTCTACGACCTTTACAGAAAGTAAATCTTATATGATACCGATATGACAGCGTAAATCACATTGAGTAATAAAATCTGCTGAGCGCCCTTCAAAGCCAGAATATCAGATATGTAGAGTAGACATCGGGTTCCAAGGTTACACTAATTTGTTTACCGTTTTCCGCCCGGCGAGAGGAACATATAGTACTTTTGTCTCTTAGCAACAGGGACGACAAGACTATTTTCTGTAAAAGCCCTGGAAAAAATATCAGGCTAGAATTATTGCGATCTTTATTTTTCATTTTTGTTTTGCTAGCAGAGTTGCCAAGCAGCAGCACCTTTAGCAACACTGTTGAAGAAGTGAGGTAACTAGTCCCATCTACCCCTTTCGCACACAAGTCCTGTGTTGTCGCTACAGTTGTGCATGGCACCAGGCTGAAAATCCCAATTCATACTGATTATGATGCAAATTTATCGACTAACGGTTCTAGGATAAGATTAGAAGATGGCAAGTAGATTAGTTCGACATTGATGACGGAAGATGATAACACGCAGTATTTATGTCTTCCCAATTAGTGAAGGAAATAAATATCGGAGAAGTTTCCAAGCGAAGTGTTTCCAGAAATATATTTCCCCTACTTGCTTACTCCAACAAAGGCAATGGTGATTATAGTAATCCTTGCTGTTTGATTTTACCTGAGGGAGTGAGAAGATGATGTCATGCAAAATCAGAGAAATTAGTAACTAGGGAACAGGACAATTTCTCGGTTGGATTCTCAACGTACTAGAGATAATGATGAAACTAGAGCAGCTATTAGACCAGTAATAGAGAGCAAGAATCACCTGGTAGAGGCGATCATGATAGTGAACCTTTCTCTTTAGAAAAACCTAAAAGTGTCCGTGTCCGAAAGTGAAATATGTATGTTGTTACGGACAAAATGCGACGTATTTTGACCCAATTTTTCAATCGTTAGCGCCGTCGTTCTGATTTTATCCGCTGTTATCGCGTTCTATATGCGAGTCTCTAGCGATTCTCCACCATTTGATCCCGATAACTGCCAACGTTTAAATGCTGTCTTTTGTTCAGCCCGATTTCAACCTTTAGGGGTAACTTGCACGTGGTACTTTGAGCCATGCTTCTGTAGCGAGATGTTTTGACCCGCCCATGAATGTTACCGTATCGTCATGTTCTTGTCCGTATCTTACACCTGCTGTCCAGTTTCCCCGATGAGATAACTTGCTTGAACGCGTGAGTTTCTTCGGCCATCATTCCCCTCGGCAGCATAGGGTTGTTTGCTGTCGCCAAGAGCTAAAATTATACTCAAGGAGCAACCGTTTAAGCTTGGCCCTTTATTAACTGTTAACTTGCAAATTGTGGGACGGTGAACTACTACGACTCGGGCTGAATCCTTCATATTTCCGGTGCCGTTTCAAGTGAGTAATTACTTTGAGATGAATTGCTGTGCCGATTTGCCAGCGGCTTCGACAGGATCCCTTCAAGATTCCGAGGATTTCACTTTGTTTTTTGCGACAATTTTGGATTTGGTTCTCCCATGAATTTCACTTTATGCCTCATGGAAGTTTAACTTGCTTTAATAAGATTATTCATACTTAAAATTTAATCATCTATGTAATTTGTCCATTAATCGTAGTTATTGTATTTCTACTAGGGATGTTCCGAATATACAAACATTCGTATTCGCGAATACGAATACCGAATACAAATACTCTTATGAATATTCGCGAATACGAATACGAATACATGACCTTGAGTGAATAATATCAACATCAACATCGTTTTTGTACGCGCTGCAAATTTTAGAAATAGTATGGAAAATAGTTTTGTTTTTTTATTTAATGTTATAGAATGGTTAATATTTAAAAAAAAATGTTTTATTTAATGTATGAATAACTGTTTTATATTTTTATTAAAATTCTTATCTATATTTCTATAATTTTAATGTCAAATACTCGTATAATATTCGTGTTAATTTTGACGAATACGATTACGAATACAAATATTGAAAATATAGCGAATACTCGCGAATACGAATACGAATACGAGTATTCGGAACATCCCTAATTTCTACATTTGACTGTTATAGTTTTAGAACTTTATTGTTTATCGGGTGCACTCGGCGTACTTAACATTTGTATTCAAGTGCCATTTTAATATGATTATGTGTGTCTTCGTTACTACTAACTGAGTTATGACCTGGTTGAGATATTTATTGCATTTCAGGTTTGAGTTTTTGAGTTATGGATGCAAGCCGTCATCACAGTTTAGCTGGCCGCCCCTTCAATTGTGCTCATGTAGTCACGATGGTTATATTTTGGCTTTAAATGTGATATAACAATCTCAATATGCAAGCCATAATAGCATTGCACATAATAGTCTTGAGGATGCTATTTCAGTATTTACCCCCAGAAAGCAAAAAAGAAGACTTCTTCGCCTTTGTGACACCAAATTTATTGAAAGACATGACAATGTCCCTGACATTTGTTGAAATCTTCAAATACATTTGCATCAGTTTGGAAAATATTTCTGGAAAAACACAAAAGATGTCTCGCTTTATTCGCAGCCGTTAAGAACAGTGATTTTTTGTCAGCATACTGGTTTGTGAAAAACTCTTCAACCATGTTAAAGGGGTTTTGGTTACGTTACAAAACAAAGAGAAGATGCTTTCTTCAAAGAAATATTTAAATTTCCTTCAGGACTTGGGGAGAAGGCGTGCCAAACTGAACTGAAAGTTTCACGACTTACATCTGTCACTTGTCTGGCCTCAAATCTTGCCTTGTGGCAATATGACGGTAGTGGTCGTCTTTCAAACGAAAAATAACGAACGAATTGTTACAACTACAAACGCACCAATAAAACAAAACGATATAATCAACCATAACGATTATATGTAATAAACTAGGTAAGTTCGTTGCATAGCCACATGCTCCAAGGACTGGCCAAACAGTCTTAAGAGTAAAGCAACGTTCACGGCGGTCAGCACTCAGAAGGGTATCCGACCTGTAGTGGTAGTAAAATCGCAGATAGCCTTACCTTGGAGAGCACGTTAAGCCGTCGGTCCCGGTTGTCATGTAGGTGACAGTGGTTAGGTTACGTCACAGGCGCTCGCGCAACCTTGAAACTCTGACACCACATTTCCTACCACAAGCCATACGATACGATAGACAAAGTATATGTATATGTCACAGTTAAAAACCGAAGTCATTCAACTAGTTGCAAAGAAGCACTTTCGCACGTTTTAACTAGTCAAAACTAGAATTGCTTGCATATTGTCTATGAAAACTAATACTAACTGGCAAAAGCTGGTTATGTTACATTAGGTTATATCAGGTTAGGTTAGGTCAGGGGTCGGCAGACCGCGGCTCGCGAGCCGCATGCGGCTCTTTACATAGAATTTTACGGTTCTCCAACTCATGGCTGCCGAACAAACTCAAACAGTCCAATCACTCATACATAAATCACAAAGCAAAAATTCTTTGTCTTTGACTTTTTTGCACCGCCCCGCAATTTAGTAAAGCACAGCACTCGCGCCCCTCTCCTCCCCTCTCCACCCAAATTTTCGCCGGCGTTGGCACTGCCCCCACCGCAATCGCTCATTTGGCATTCCGCCGCCGCCCGATGTTCGTTCGGTTGTGATAAGGTCACTAAATACATATAATCTGCTTCACTTGGCACTTTTAACACCTGGTAAATTATACCCACAGATGCCCTGCACACTGATGAATAACTTTACATACAAATGGTATCAAAAATAGACTTTTTATTTATTTTTTACAAACTTGTTTTGTCATTAATAAAAAATGACAGTCAGGTCACTTAGCAACTAGATTTATAATTTTTATAAAGGAAATTAGAATTGATAACATGTTTAACCTTACGGACTACAGTTTTAATGTCACGTCTTTACTTAACTACTAATATTGTTTTTTTTTTTTTGAATAAAACCACAACACTTTGCTCTGATTTTAAATCACTTTGGTTTATAATGCACTGATACACTTGAATTCCTTTAGCGTCTCACTAATTGTCTTTCGATCGGCTGCCTTCCATTTTTCATTGCTCTTTGCAATTATTATTTTGCTAGCACGGTTTCGTTTACCTTTTAGCTAATTTACCGTTTGCTGGCTTATACACTTTTAATACATAATGCTCATATACTTTCTGTATTTAACAAATAATTCTGTACCATTTTATTTACATTATGTTTGACGTAACTAAGCTCAAATCCATCAGTTACAAATTAAATTGCATTGGCCCTTCTGAACATTTATCATATCTGAAACTCTGAACGTAACCCTTCTGAAACCTGCCTTATTTCATGCTAACTTTTATCCCTTAAATTATTAGTTACTGCTGCTCACATCAAGTGCACTTATTAATGTAAAGTAGATTATCTTGCAATAAATAAAATATTTAATTCTGTGCTTATTTTGACCTTACTCATTTAGGTAATTAGGCAATCAGAATTGCTATGGGCAGTAAACCATTACAATATATACAGAGAAAATACATGTTGCGGCTCTCTAAAAATTTCCAGAATCTGTTTACTTAACTTTTGGCTCATCTAACTCGAAAGTCTGCCGACTCCTGGGTTAGGTTAATAAATTACATTAGGTTTAAATTAAGAAAATGCAGATGATTCTAGTTTTGATTAGTTAAAACTAGTATTGACGAAAGTACTTTGTTGTAGTTTTGAGTAGTAAATGCGGGTTTTGACTAAATTCGGGTATTAGGTGTAACGTATATATCTCATCCAAACAATAACTAAATTTCGTAAATATTTTAGTTAGTTACTTAGTAATATGACAAATTGAAAATCCCATGAGAGTTTGTAATAGTAAAATTTCGATTATTTTATACAGTATGTGAGAATTCTCAAATAGCCGTTTCAAACGCAATCATCTTTAAACGGCTGCTATCAGATCAATTTTCAGTATCATCATTACAAATCTGTTACAAATAGTTGTTTAAAACAAGTCCAATTTTCAATTAGCTACGTTATTCTGTTACCGTAGACATTAATACAATTAAAGACAATAAAATCATTAAGTATCAAATTTGTATGGTAAGCGAGCACATAACCTTAAACTTGACGTCTTCTACAAAACGTAGTGCTCCAAGCTGGATGTAGACCAAACAACCGAAATACTTACACCCCAGATTTACAACCCTTTGCAGGTCAGGCGCTCACAATGTATACTCATACAATTTCTGGTCAATCCATGAAGCGAACGACAACGTACAACAGCATCGAATATTGTCAAATTGACGCAGCAAACCGATTAATCAAACTTATAAGTAAACTGGTAACGTGTTAACGTTGTAAGTAAATACTTGTCTACTTCAACGCTATACCATAAAGTTAACTCACCCCTCAATTATTATTCGGGCATATAAGTGTAGTTGTAAACATTTAAATGTCGGTTTAGGATGTGACTATGCCTCTCAACGCAGCAATGTACAATCGGATTGTCGCCGATTGGTATAGAAGCTAAGAAGTCTAATTACCCCGAGCAAATTTGCTCAGAAAACTTTCTGTTTTTAGCCTACACGTTTTTAAGGACATGAAAGACTCCAAAAACAGCCTCAAAATCCCCTGACAACTTGTGAATGCTACCAACATAGTTTTATCACATATAAAGGTTATTCTTACTTGTCATATAGAAAGGCTGACCAACAATAAGGCGCAAAGACATCTAAATTTATGACGTTACATATTAAGGGAGACTACGCGTACAAACCTGCACACTACTTCTGTTGAAAAATAGTACAGAGTGACAGCCTTCATTCATTCCTTGTGTTGGGAGTCTGATTCAAAATTTATCCGACAGATTCATTTTGAATGAGGATACTCTACCAAGTAGTTTCTAGGTGGTTCTATTAATGAAGCAAGCAAGCTGGAGAGTCTGTCCATATAGTTCGACGATAACATATCATGATATCACTGTCTGCAGTGCAAGCTGTTGTAAATTTTGTTAACGATCGACGTCGCCTTTGCACAGTCTGTGCTGTGTAGCGATGCTTAGTCGGATCTGGCTCCTACGACGCATAAAGTACATTGATTTACATAGTTCTGATGTAGTTACTTATCGACGTATGTTATTCAATACTCACTACACCATAATTCACACAATTTAATTTTTATTTAGATAAAAAATTAACGAATTGCTTGCTCTATGTTCCGTATGCCGTTAGGCACAATGTATACTGTATATATTATCTGTACTTTGTATCAATTAATTTCTCATTTGAAAAATACAGTTAGGTGTAACATAAACATTGACGCCCCACCCCTGTCTTTAGCATTGAAATGACTGCCGCTAAACAAAATTCGAGATGAACCCCCTCGCCCCTCCAACTCAAAGAAAATTCTGCCTACGTCACTGGTCTTTGATGATGCCGATTGGCTTTGCGTAGACTACGAAAAATGATTGAGAAATGTGAGTTGGCACGTCATGTAAAAGTTTCGTGTAGCGCAATAGTTTAAAAACAAATAGAGATTTGACTTGCAACATGAATACCAACATCTACGAGGGTTTGTCAATAAGTAACCTTAAAATTATGATACAGATATGGCCGCGGATATGGCTTAGCTAGTTTTGAATTCCATAATTGGAATTAATATTGTGGAAAAATAACATAACCCCTATAACTATGCCAGCAACATCATTTACGAGAGTTGTAATTTTTTTATTGACCGAGCCTCGTATATTATCTATTTGATTCTTCTAACAGTTCCCCCCCGCACTGATCTAATTTCCAATTGACTCCATACCGAATTATCGAAAAGTAGTAGCGAACAGTAAAACTTTCTATAGAAATTCATTATCATATGTATACAGGTTGTTCAAAAAGAGATTCGACTATTACATCTCTGAAAAGAGTAGGGTTAAAAATAACATACCACTTGTCGTTCCTTTTAGGATATTTCACACGTGGGTTGAGAAATGTATTTATTTGCTGTACAAAATTGCCCATCCCCATGTGTAACAATTTATCTTGAACACGTTTTTGGTCCATTAATATTCTTTCAAACATTACGGTTGCGTGGGAAAAAATAAAATAAAATCTAAAAAAATTCTTTAGTTCGTAATAATTAACGATATACAGAAGAAAATCGCTTGTAGTTTACTTTGAAATTCTTGAAGGAGTAAAATACACGCCGATATTTATTTCCTGGTCTTCAATAGATTAGCAATAGCTCATACCACGTTTTGATTTAAAAAATCGGATAAGGAAAGATCAGGAGATTTGGCAGTCCATCTAGGAGGTGTGTGTAACCCAGTGCACACGTGCTCGTAATTTCAGTGGCACTAAATACAGCTAGTTTAAAAACTGTACAATAATTTATTTAAATACCAATCAAAACATACAGGGAGAAACTTATGAAAGTTAATTTATTACAATAACATTAATTATTAACGGAAACAGTGGATCTAGTATACAAGAGCCCATACAAATTGCTATATTAAAACAACCATACTTTCACTTATTTTTATAATTCTGCAAAGCCGTCTCATCGAACATAATTTTATAATTAACATCTGAAGAATGAATATTCACTGTCAGGTTAACAGCAAACGACGCAGGTTTGATTTAAGTACTTACGGATGGCACTAAACGCTGCCGTGTCTATAAGTTACGACTGCAAGTTTATGGGCTTCTTTAAATTATTAGATATAACCATCAAGGTAACTTTACTTGCCTTTCGTGGTGCAACTCTAGACGTAACTTGTGTACTGAAAAGGTATTCGCGCAGGGTTTTGATATTGCGTTTGGAATGTCTTATTGCTTGACTACAGGCGGAATTACCAGAGAAGAAACATTCTGCATCTTTCGTCTCATAAAAGTAAAGAAGTCGAAAGTTTTAGGCAACCCAAACAGCACACTGCTGTTAATTGGGTTGCCTATACACGCATACCCATTAGTTAATAAATATTATATTTTATGTCTTTATTATAACAAAATTCTTATATGCTATCCTGTAAGCCTTAACTCGCTTCAAGGCATATGTAATTGGTATAAGAATTCAAATCAATTTCACCTTTGAAAAAGCCAAGGTCGAAGCCGCACAGATTTCTTTCCAACCGCGATAAGAAATTAGCGTAGAGATAAGCCCCCAGCTTTCGGTAGGAAAATTAGTACACGTTTTTCCCACGTGCCAAAGCAGCGAATCCAAAAATCCTTTTGTTTTGCCATCTGAGCAAAAATAACTCCTACGCCGGAATGTTTACTTTTACGCTTACCATAGGTGATGTCGTGCGTCACAGTCTCAGCGAGCGAAACAATCACAGTCTGTGTCATGGAGCGGATAGACGGTGACGACGCCGGTGACTTAGAAAGCGGCACCGGGGTCTTATTAAAATTGTCAATATCACTCTTTTTCTTTTCATCTTGCGGGGGCTCCATCGCAGCGGTTTGTTAACCACCTGTTCTACGAATCAGCACGTCTACGCACTACAACAAGCGAACATCGCGATATTCGCGGACTAGCCCCTTCCCGGAATCGGGCGCCGAGCCGCAGGGCGACCACTTAAAAACCAGTGCCGGGCCGAAAATTTCGAGCATGCGACGGAATTACGACTGTCAGCGCGATTAAAGCCAGATTTATATGCCCATGTTTTCCGATGTCAAATCGCGATCATAGGAGGCTTGGCCTGGACACTAATTCATCCTGACTCTCTTGCTACTTCCACGCGTGAACGCTGCGTCACCGGGGAACGGAACGGGTTTTGCCAGGCATTTCCTAATTTGAAAACGCCAGATAAAAGTCGGTTGAACCTATTCAAGTCTTTCGACTTCGCGAGGCAACTCCTGCGGAGGGGAGCGCATGCAAACGCCCTTGCAGCCGCAGCGATCCCCCGAAAAAATTCATTCCACTGCAAGGTCGCGAGATATTTCTAGATGAGCCGGGCGGCGTGGCATTGAGGTGCGATTGTCAAGATCGCTCGTTGTTTCGTTAATTGGCCTACTGCGTTTTCTTTGGAAATCGCCGGACGCGTGCCGAGGTCCGGCGCATGTGCGGGCCATCAACCCTTCCACTTGTTGCTATGGAAAGCCGCACGGAAGGGTCTATTGTGGTAGCCTTTATTGAAAATCAATTAAGTCGTACGAAAAGGAAAATTTGGCCAAACGATACACCTGGGTATTGATCAAGGCGGCGGGGATGGGGGAATTGTTGCTAGCGGGAAGGTCGCCCTGCTGTTACATCACGAGAATGTTTTTCCGCAGCCGTAGCCGGTCCGAAATCTTGAAACTAGTCGGAGTAGTACTCAAACAATTTTACTTGTAAACAAAACTGACCTTCGCCCTTTTGATATTGCTACAGTGGAGATACAGAAAACAAACAGAAACGCTTGATTCACGCCTTATTAAGTAGTCGCGTGAGCTTGCTCTGAGCATACATATATAAGCCGGCTATTGACACAAAAGACAACATTTGAAGCAGTTAGATACCACTGTTATTAACCAAACAACCATTAAAAAGCAATTTACTACAATGGCATGTAGCAGAGTTTTCGACTAATTAAATCGCCCAATTTGCATTTATTTATAATCTATTTATCTTAATTGGTTTAATTTAAAAAATTGGTCCTATTTAAACGGTAGCAGGGTTGAAAATCAACCCAGTCACCAGTAACACGAAAGTGTTAATGGCATCTTGAATTGCGGGCTATATCATACAGAACTGCTTATTCGGTAGCCTATACGACGTTACAGGAATGTAGAGTATTGGAAACAATTTCTTATGTTTATTAGATCTAAAATACAACTACAGTGAAACCTTGAAACTGTTGACGTACGTGCATACATAGTAAACACAAAGCTGAAAACAAAAATAAAATTAGATAAAGGGCAGCAAGGATTCTGAAATAAATGACGCATACAAGACATTCATAATAACGAAGATTATTAAAAACATATTTCATATGGTAATTAGCTACAAAAACAAAACGACTGGTAAAATAAAAAACGTGTATGATGTAAATTCAAACTAAAAGGACACATAACAAAAGTTGTGAACTCTTCTTGTCTGTATCTGATTTAATAAAAGCCATGAGAATAGCTGGGTGCCAGAAATCAGCAATGGGGCACCACAGTAGATAAGAATAGCCGGTTCTGGAACAGGAAGTGAGGTGTATTTCCTGGATCTTCATTGCGCGAATTTAAATTTACCGCCCCCACACTTACGGGGAGAAGAACAAGTGTAACACCCCGTTTCAATTTCATTTTAAAAGCGCGTTAATGCATTATATATAATTATTGTAGCAAAAGAATTCAGTTTATCGCAGCAGGCGTGTGTGCGAAGTGATAAACGCTGCGTTTTCCGCGTTGGATTTGGCATTTCGATTCTAGTGGGCCGCTAAAACAGCTAACTAGCTGACAAAGTATTGATTTTTCGGTGGCACGCTCTGGCGGATGTTAATTGCTGGGCTAACTGAAGCGGTTTTTGTTGCTTAACAAGCCAAGCGCTTTCAGCGTAGGTAAGAAATCTCATCTAAATGAATTCCCAGCGCATTGATCTTTTTATTCAAGCTGGATTCCTTGGCCTGTCAATAATCGAACCGCTGCGGTGCTGTTTCTACGCAATTAGGCCGATTCACCTTCGGTAAGAATGCTCCGCTTAGTTTATTTCGTTTTTTAATTTTCAAATATTTAGACCGTTTAGTATGGGCTAATGGGCTAATATCGGCTAGCATAAGCTCAAACAAAGACTAAATTTAACTAATTCAGTTCCCCGATTCTGCTTCCGTATGTGGTCAGGCATTCCCGACATGTGCCGCATCTTTTTTTTTGTTATCTGACTTCTAACAGTGGCGACCTTGGAATTCTTAGAATTTTGCAGCCAAACCCGGCTTAGCGTCTTCCTGGATTGCAACACCACAAGATTCCACTTGCGATCGATCGACTTCAACATCAATTGTAAGTACATGCCATTATCAGCTCTGTTTTAAATCGACAAGGCATTCGCCTTAATTAGGCCAGTTCTTACTAAGATCTTAGCAAATCAAACTGAGCGTGTTTAATCAACCTTTTGGCTCAATCTTTTATGACCCTAATGAGCGCAAATTTAAAAAATTTAAAATTGCTGAAATAAACATGAGCATTGTGCGTTTATGCATTGCGATAGCACAGGTGTTGTCCTGAAAGTTGTAATTTGAACTAAAATTAGTATTTTGTGGTTTGAATAGTTGGAACTTAATTCCTATTTGTGATTTATAATTCATTTGATGAGCAATAGTCTTACATTTTTTAATTGTTGTCACATGGCCTGAGGGCAATTGCAAATGATTCGTGTGTTACGACATTTAGGTTTGAATAAATGCCCCTATTGCTATTATTTGTTTGTGTTTTCTTCTGCAACCCCTCTATCTGAACGAGTAATCTAGGTATGCGGTGGAACACCAAAGGCCGGTGGCGTATTTTTAAGTAACTAGTTTTGTTTTTATATGTTGTGGGTAACGACAAGGCGCCCAATTTGTAATTGCAGTAATCCTTCTGTTCAGTGTTAAAACCCGAAGCATTTCCTGGCCCTTACACCACGCCATATTCTGCCGAGAGTTAAAAGAGCTAGCCCAGACCTTGTCAACCCTCTAGTTTAAGGGTGGTACAACAGGCGAAGTGGAGAGACGACATCTAATGACATGCTGGAAAGAACTGGATCCAGACCGCCCAGCAAAGATCGACATGGAAATCATTGGAAAAGGCCTATGTCCTGAAGTGGATGTCTAGTGGCTAAAGAAGAAGACACTTACGGTGGCTCGACAAGCACCACCACCACCCCAAATGCAAATTATTCGTGACCTACTTCTGATGAACATGCCACCCACCTCACTTCGAGGTTAAAAAAAAATACCTCCCTTCCTGGTCCACAACGGACACGTTTCTACTCACAACAAATACATGAAACAAGAGTATGAGTGGCATTAAGAGAGGGATACTAAATAACGAAAGTGGATGTGACATCCGGTACGTAGTAAACTCAACCAAAAAGAGAAGAAGATGGAATGAACACACAGCAAGAATGGTTAAGGAGAGGCTGTCAAAATATGTACGTATAACACCCATTGAGAAAAAGATCTGCAGGAAGACCCCGCCAAATATGTATTCAAAGGTGGGTTTCCTCCTCACAACAATAACTAGCATATTCTGTAAGCTTTTCGTTAGCTCTTAACTAATCGTTCTATCCGAAATTTCGTAAAGTGAGCAAGTTCGTATTCAGTAAACCCCACTTTGTTAACAAATTCGTAATACCTTCGGTATGTTGTTCGTTGCGGCTGAGGTTCCTGTACGATACTTTTTGCCCTGTCAGTATGAGTTTAACGAATTCGTAAAACATGTACGCTTGTGTAGTTGGTGATTAGTTGACAGCAAAGTATCAACATAACCTATAAATCGGACAAACAAACGTATTTATAAAGTAATAATTTTAATAGAATTTGACGATAATTTTATACATTTGTTGATGGCTATTGGAGAAGAAGAGTGTAAACAGCTATGTTATTTTATTGCTGTTGTGCTTGGTGCAAATTATATTTATAAGTATAATTTTTCAGAGAAAATCTGCATCTTCAAAACTGTTTTCTAAGAGATCAGAGTGATCCTTTTAACCTACCTGAGCAAAATGGTATGCAAATGGTTCTTACCAAAAATGTGTGGCTACAAGTTACTTGTTTGGTTTGAATCAGTCAAGTGTTAGCCGATGTATCAATCTCGTTACAAAAGCCACTTATGACCATTTGTTAAATATATGGGTGAAGTTTCCAACCACCGCAAAAGAGAAACGGAGAACAAAATTGTGATTTTATGGGAAATTTCAATTTAGTGGTGTAATTGACTGCACACATATAGCCATAGTAGCTCATCCCGCTGAAGACGAATAGTTTCCAGGGCGAGTATATATAAATCGAAAAAACTATGACAGCTTTAAACCGCAAGTCATATGCTATGCTGACCTAACATTGCTGGCAGTAAATGTGTGGTATCCAGAATCAGTTGACAATGCGGCAATATGGCCAACATCCATTATAGACCAGCACTTGCGACAGTTTGTTGAAGGTACATCCGTTATTTATAATTTATTAATATCAATAATTTCTCTTGCAACAGCAAGTAAAAATATTTGAAATAAACATTTTATTTGAAGAAGTTTGTATTGTTGCAGGTGAAAGATCGTCATGATTGTTAGGTGACTCGGGCTACCCCTTGCAACCCTGGCGGTTTACGTGTATTGTTGGTGCAGAACTTACTATACCACAGGGTCGCTACAATACAAGATTTATATCAACCGGAAATACAGTGGAAAGATTTATCGGCAAATTTATACTAGTGCAATTGCATTTATTTATTTATTATTTATTAATCAAATAACCTTGTTTACCTTTAGGTGTCAAGGCAATTGCATTTATATAATACTTAAAACTATGTACATAATATGATTAAAATATAACTATGCTATGAAGCAATAAAACCCTTGTCTTCTCCACGATTTTATTATTGTTGTGTGTAGCGACATCTTCCAAAATCAGATTGGCTTCAGCGTCACTATAACAATCGTGCTTATTAACATATGAAGCAAATAATAAAAAGTGAGGTTAAAATTTAAAAGTTGAACAAATATAAGTAAAAAAAACGTATTAAAACACCAATCAGAAATAATTAACCAGTAAACTACATTATACAAATCGTCACACTGATTAAAACATAATAATTAAAATTTTCAAGATAAGAAGTGTACGACATCCAGGATGGCATAACTTTTATTGCTTTATATCAAGAAATCTCCACTATAAGCATGACGAATCTCCCTCCTATAAATATACCACTCATAGTTAAAGAAAAGCTGCCATTCCTCATTTTCGCTGTTTGTTTCGGGATTAATTCGTTTTTCACACACAACCAAAAACGTTTGAGACTGATGGTATTTTATTTAAAGTTGCCGCCGCAAGCATAATATTTGTAGCAACGCTAGTTAAAATGCAATAGATATACATCTACTTATAAATATGAAAGAGACAGATTGCACGTCACAACTACTTATAAAGCTGACCACTAGATGACCAGATTTAAGACGCGTTTGCTTTACCTAATATTCTAGTTAAAAACATTCCCTCTTTCGTTACGGCCTGTTTACCAACGAATAGTTACCGAATTCGTTGAGGCTCCCGTACTGAATACGAATTATAACGAAAATCGTATGACCCTTCTGTACGAATTCGTTCCTAACGTAAATCTTTTAGATAACGAAGTAAGTTAGTGAATAGCACTGTAAGTAACCTTTAAGCTAGACAAACGGTAAGAAATTCTTAGTCAATGGAAGGAGAGGAAAAAGATCTAAAATATTTATTAGTCCAACAAGATAAGGTATACGCCGAGAGTTAATCAGTATTTCTTACCAAATTACATATTTTTATCATTTCTAACAGAGACGATGGTAAGACACATAATGTCATTAGAGAAATGAAGCTGGAGAGTGACATCCTAAGAGTTAGTGAGATGCATTGGCCGAATTTCGGTCAGCTCATAGTTAGTTAATAATTGACACATTTACTACGCTGGTAACGACAATCTACATCATTTCAACAGAGCCGGTTTCATAGTACATCAGAAGAAGCAAAAGACCGTCAAATACTTAGTCCCAGTGTCCGATCGCGTCAGTGGGCTTCAGCATAATTTAAAACCAGTGGAAATTAACGTTATACAAATGTGCACACCCATGAGACATTTAAATTGCTCTTTTCGGCTGTTTATCCCCCTGCCAGGAATAGAACCCGCTAAGCACGGAGAATTGTTTTAGTTTTGAGATTGACAAGCTGGATGCTTGTGTTTTTCCTTTCTGGCTTTTTATCGCAGCTTTCCTTTGTGGTCATTTATGGCATTGCGTGAATTGGTGTGCAACTAAGGGAGTCGCCAAGTAATCCGTGGGGTGAGATCCTATAATCAGATTCGGGGCTTATCCCCATGGTTCATTTTAATCTGCTTGTGTTCGAAGCTAAAATCCCGTGTGTCGTGGGTTATGTAGTTGCCACTTTTTAGATGTCGAAATAGGCAGAGCTCTGGTAAGAGATTATTTCACTGACAGAATTGTAGTCTAACATTTTGGAGGACCTGTTTTTAGGGTTATCTGCAGAGTAATGATTGCTGCGGAAGGTTCTCGAAACTTTCTAGCTGATTTCAGGTAGAGACGATTATATCCAGCGTTTGAAATCGTTTATGCTATTGTGGTGGAGAGGAATTACGGTTCCATTTGGAGTAGTTCGTAACCGAACGTGATGGTGGATTATCCATTGAACTAACTTTCCTGGCGATAGTGTGCAGGTAGTTTTGGCTGTGATAAAGCGAGCCCATGATATATTTCATTTCGATATGTTTAGTAATAGCATATGTGCTGTATCCAATTTAATTGACTGTTAAGTTGCAGTTTAGCTCATTCCATTTTGGTATTTGTATTAATCCAGGCTTCACGTTGTCAAATGATAGTTGGTTAATCAAGTTCGTTAACGTATGATTTGTATTATATTTGTATAATAACCTCAAACAATTATTTAATGTTAGTTGAAATTAGGTCGTTTTATAAGGACCGCCATCTCTGATTCTTTAGTAATTATTATTAAAATACTGATCCGGTCAGCTTTGTAATATGTCATTTGTGTTGCATAAGCCACTTTATTCGTTCGCTGCGCCAAGCACCTATATTATTTTCTTTGCTAAATGTACAATTAGCTATGTTTTGTTAATCATATTCTGCTTGTCTTGAGGATAACGAAATAAAATTGTCAAAACATCGGCCAGATAGATTTCAACCAGATTTCTTCGTTAAGCTATAGGTACCGTCGTTACACAAAATCTTCAAGATAATTAAAAATTGTTGAGATTTAAAAAATAAAACGGCATGAAAAATAAACATCTTATTCATATAAAATACAATGTGAGAGAGTTCATATGAAAAAATATAATACATATACAGAAGCGCCGATAAATTGCTTCAATCTATTGGTACTAACTCTTCCGTTTGATTTATCTAAAAAGCAGCAGTTTCAAGATTTTTTCATTATTGACCATTTATTATCAACAAGTTTTACATATGGTAATTTTTCGGAAAATTGTTGAGTACTCACTTTTTTGGAGAAATTTTTCAGTCATTGTTTCGGAAGAAGTTTCAGGTGTACTAATTTCTTTAAAAAATAATTCCAAAACATATCATCCTCATTATTTATATTTGTTTTTACTAGATATCTGTCAATTTAGTTTTCTTCGTTTTAGTTCGCAGCTTCGTGTTCGCTTATGCTTATCACGTCGCCCTTTGTAAGTCCGCAATTTTGATGAAATTTCAAGAATCGGACATTCATACATTTCCAATCACTGTCCTTTCCATTGATACTAAGTTGTTTAGTATTAGCGAAAGCATTCTGAAAAGCTTCTTCAACTTCGGCCTTTATATCCAAATTCAATTGGTAGATTTTATTTTTGAGCTTTTTGCTTTCCCTTCGAAACGTAAACGTCTCGCTGAGATTGTTGATGGTATAATTTATTGTTTTTATTTTTTCAAGTTGACTCAGCATGTCCTTTAAAGTAGGATGTATTGATGTGGAATACGAGGAGGTTATTAATCTAGCAATCCTAATTAGAGACTTGTCTGTTCGACTACCAAAAATCACAGGGCTTAACATATTTGGTTTTAGTTCACTACGGATGCGTGCTTAAAACTCAGACATTACATCTCGCAGATGGCGTAATTTCTGCCGGGTTATTGCATAGCGTTTAGTATTAGCCGCACGAGTCTAACGCACCTGCTGTGCCATCTTGGATTCTTTTTCCTTGGATTTGCTGCTCTTCCTTTGGACACCATATTTTGTTTAGCTGGACCCTTTCTGAAATTGCACAAGCGAGGTGCACGTGCGGTCACATCATTTTATTCTTGAAGTTTTTAGACATTACGTTATATATTGCGTCGCGATTTCATTTAGGCACCCACTGGTAATACGCACATATGCAGCACGGAGTTTACTGTTATTAGCGGCTTTTGTACTACTTTACCGCTGCGATTTGTGATAGCGCACATGTTGGCTCTTCGCTGTGCTGCGCAAAAATCGAGAAATAAATTAATATATGGGGTTTCTTCGGGTTCTGAGAAAGACTTGTTATTACAAATCGTGGTTGCTCATAACAGCTTCAGACTGATATTTTTCACAATGAAAGTCGAGGAGGAGCACAAAAATAAATTGTAAAGGTCGTTGTAATGCGATTTAATAACCGGTAGAAGTTGCAATAGGGCTTAAACGACTGAGAATAGCTATTTAAGAATCGAATTTTGTATGTCTAGAATCACGATAGGAATAGAATAGCTGTATGAGTTGAGGCAAAGGTAAGTGTGCTCTAATAATAATTGAGATATATTTCATTTTTTCTGCTATGTAATCATAAAAATGATTAATACGTTTCACATTTTACTAAAAATTAAAGTACAAAATTTTATTGCACTTTTTTTTAACATTTCTACACCACTGTATAGCTACCACTATTTTTCAATGAAATATTTTAAAGTAAATAATTTTGATTGGAAATACCTATTTATAGCAATAATAAAAAAAGTAGGAAATAGTTTGTAAACGTTTATTTTAAGCAAGAAAATACTATAAGTTTAATGTATACATTTAAAAACATAATAATAAGATTTCAAAAAAGTTTTTACCCAGCTCTGTGGATTAGTGGTTAGCACGTCTGCTTAGTTTTCGGGAGGTTGTAGGTTCAATTCTCGCGGCCGTCTGCTCTCATTCAGGTTTTGCTGAGTCGACAGTGTACTTTCTCTGAGGTAAATTCCGGGGAAGTACTTCACCTTTCCTGGCCTTTCTTCTATTCTCCACCCCCTTTTCTCTCGCCCATCCTAAATATCCGTTATTGGCTGAAGAGGGACATAAGGCCCCTCTAGCTGCCCGCTCCCAATTGGAGTAATTGAACTGTCCTTGAGCCTTTAGCTTTTTTTACCAAATAAGTTTCAAATATCATTATTTCCGGAGACTTCATAAACTACAGTGTGTTTCACTTTACATGGAAGCACCCCTGTATTTTCTTTATTTTTGTATGAATCGATTTAAATTTTTTACCTTTTGTACCACCAGCTGCGCGCCCTGGATGCCTTCCATTAAATATTCTAGCTACTTCTCTATTGGATCTTGCATTTTCACCAGTAATTCTAATTATTTCTACTTTTTCAGCAACAGTTAAACGTAATTCAGCCATTATTAAAAGCTAATGACGTTTCCAACAATAATAAAAATGTTGTTTCTCCATGGCACCATTTGATACCAAATTAAAAGTTGAAATTTGGGACTTTGACAAATTTATGGATAAAAATTAAAAATTCGAATTATTAAACGAAAATTGGTATCTGGGGTACTCTTTTGATTCTAAACAACTTTTCTTAATAACTTTTTGCTGTAACTCTAATGCGATGCAAAATATTGACAATGCGGCCCATGTTCTTGATCGTAGTAGGCCAGGCTAATAACGTCATTTGAGCTCAAAGACATGAATAGATGCCTCTTGGTGAGTTGTACAAAAGGTAAAAAATTTAAATCGATTCATATAAAAACAAAGAAAATACAGGGGTGCTTCCATGTAAAGTGAAACACACTGTATATACAGGGAGTTAAAATACTTATGGGTGATAGTACTCATCAAAATAAAATAAAGAGTTCCGTTAAAAATAGGCGACAGTTAATAAAAAGACGTGGATTTTATTTAATTAATCAATTAATCCCTAAAGAACGCGTATGGAGGGGTACTGTAGCCTCCCCTAATTCCTTAAATAATTCCTCCAAGTTCTCAACTAATTCCTTTAATTTCCCAATTAATTTTCCTAATGCCCCAACTTTCCCTAATTCCCCAACTTATTCCTCTAATCCACTTCTAATTTGTATTTATATATATTTTCTAAATGATGTATTATAAAAATGCACGTCACTTTTTGCATTTTTTTTAGTCTTACTGTTGCCGCATACATAGCGTATTTATATGTATATTTTTAATACATTCATTGATCGATTCAAATTTGAATTCCTGTAAAACCGCAATATTGTTTTGGTAAATTTCTCTTCAATCTTCAAAATAAACGTAAGAGTGTTGAAAAATTAAGGGCGATTTATTTAGCAATTTGAGTCTAATGCACATCAAGTTAGAATAGGTTGTATCCAGGAAAGTGTTTTCGGCAGCGGTAACTAGTTATAATTAGAGCACGGATTCTAGGGCAATTGCCTAATTGCCATTTTTTTAGGCCCAGGTATGGAACTATGACAGAAATTTGGTTCATAGAAAAACAATTTTTTTAATGCATATGTATTAAAGCCTAAATGCCTAAAATGTGAAATAAACGCCTAAGCAACTTTTTATACTGCCTAAAATAGGCTTTGGTTGTTTTTCGACTTTTAGTGGTTCAGCAAACTTGGCGACTTTCATGAAAGTGCTTTTTGTTTAAGCGATGTAATTTCTTTTTATCTCAAAGCCCTGTCCAAGTATGAAGAATTTTTAAAACAAAGTCCATGAACGTGAGTTTTTAAGTATTTTTTTGTTAGAATGCGTTTATGAACGGTTTTGAGTGAATCTGTACAAGAGTCTACATTACCACAACGCTCGAGCGAAGTTTTTGAACGCACCCTGCCGATGCCGTTATTTGTCAACAATTCTGACATCGCCGACCCACCAACCACGTGACCGCAGTTGCTAACGTCCGGGAAACCCCGAACTACACATAGACGCTTTCTTTATCTATGCCACCAATCTAAAACCTAACCTCAAATCTGCCTAATCCCGAATCTCGCAGCCCGTTTTTTCGACTTGGATTGAGCATTGCCTGCAATTTGTGGGCATTTTGTTGTTAACTAGATTGCATTGCATTAAAGCAAACTCCGGACCAGTTAGGAAACGCAGCTTGCAATAAACTTAAGAATGTACTTTCTAAAAATCCTGGATATGATACTGCACACCAACTCAAGAAATTATTAAGCGGAGAAGAAGCGGAAATAGAATATGTTGATATAAGCTGGAGCATGTACAAATACGCACCTATTAAATTTTGCGATGTAGAGCGGTCATTTTCGACGCTGTAAAATGTGGTTGCTGAGAGGCAAAGTGGATTTTCATCAGAAAATTTGAAGCAATATTTAGTGTGTCCGGCAAATGCTCAGTATTTTTAATATTGCACTTATATTATATTATTTTATTTTTGTTTATTCCATAGCATCTATTATTTGTTATTTGAATTTTTGAGCTTCACAATTTAATAAAAATGAATACCTACAACATTTTTAGCCAAAAGTTTTATTTTCAGAAAATCAAAACAGTATTCTTTGCCTAATTTAGGCCATGCAGCCTAAATTGCTTACTTTAGGTTTTTAGTGCCTAAACCTGGCATTTTTGTGTCCTGAATAAGGAGCCTATTTTAACTTTTTTAACGGCCTAAAATCCGCGCCCTAGTTATAATAGTAACGTCGCCGCTCTAGAATGTAAATACAATTTTAGGTCAACGTCAGTTTTATCTGTCCTTCGCTGCATATCACATGCTTGCGATTATGCATCGCAGTGGCGTAACGATTTAACGCCAAAGGCAACAACTCAATTACCATACGTTTAAAAATATACATCCACGGCAAGCCAATTTAAGACTATTTAAATGGTAATGCCACAGCAGGCAACCAACTTTCTATAAATAAGGTACATTGTAGCAATATGAATCAACAAGTTTTTAAAAATCTGTAAAATGTTTAAAGTGAAGACAAGACACCTCCAGTGTTTTAATCTGGTTTTGTAGCTATAAACTAATTATTTAAAATGTTTACAGTTTTGGGTTAGAGTTGTTAGATTTTTGTTATTTTAAAGCGCTACATTGCTTAACACCAAATGTTAGGGTTATTTGCTACTACTGTATATTTGCAACACTTTACTAAAACTTACTAAGATTTCGTATAAACTTGGTAAAAATTGCCGAAAACCTGATGCGAGTTATCTGGAAACCTTCAAAATTCACTGCAAAGTTATTGTACATTTGGGGCAAATTTAGTAAAAATTTGCTGGAAATTACCAGTAACTGGGTTGAGATATTTTCGGAAAATGTGTTACAAACTTGGTAATATTCAGTGAAAACTTACTAATAGTAACGGCAAACGTGCCAAGTTACTGCCAACGTGATAAAAAAAGCTGTAATTTCACAAAAAAATATTGTAAAAATGTTAACAATTTGATGGAAGCTTGTTGAAATTTTGTTGCAAACTTGGTCAAATTTGCTAGAAAATTAAAAATAAACATTCAGCACTAACCTACTGGTAATTATGGTTAATGTGGTAATAACCGATGAGAACTTTTTGAAACTATACTGGCAACTTGGTAAAAATTTCAAATTTAATAACAATTTTCTGTAAAGCTCTTGAAAATTTACTAGAAGACCGTAAAAACCTTAAAAGAAGTAGGATGGAAACATAGATACTAGAAATTCAGCAAACATTCACTGCAAATTGAATTAAAATTGATGAGTAGCTGTTACAATCTTGTAAAAACATTTCTAAAAAATTACTGCAAAAAAATGCTGACAATTTGATACAAGATTATTGTCAGTTTGTTGCAAGCTTCTTAAAATTTTGCTATAAACTGAGTAAGGTTCAGCGCAAACTTATTAGTAATTATTGCAAACGTGTTAATAATTCATAGAAACTTGCTAACATTCACTACCAACTTGATGAGCAAGTTTGATTTCTCAGTATTTGCTTGAAATTGCAAAACAATTGGCTGAAAACATACTGGAAATTAACGAAAAATGTACAACAAATTTAATAAAAGCTACTAAGGAGATTTTTACAATCTCCCACTAACAATTTACTGCAAACATAGCAACAATTTAATACACCCTTACCGACAGTTTACTGCCAAATTATTAGAGATTTGTAGCTGTAAACGCTGAAAAATTAACTGGATATTTGCTATATGGTTACTGACGATTCTGCAAATTAACTAAACAATTACCGCAAACTGCAGCTAGAAGCTTCCCAAATATTTGGTAAAAATATTGTCTAAACTTATTTAAAGTAGCTGCAAATTTGTTAGAAATTAGCTGTACATTTACAAAAAAATAGCTGAAATATTATTGACACTTTATAGTAAACTTATTGAGAGTTTTCTGCTAACTTGCGAAAACTTGGTGAAAATTTACTACAAATTTACTATAAACCTACTGCAATTTCGCTGCGTATGTTGAAAATCAACTGCAAATTTGCCAGAAATTTAGTACCAATCGATTTAAAGTTGCTAAAAATTATTTACTGCAAACTTACTAACAAACATGTTTTGTAAGTTTCCTGCAGATATGCTAAAAATACACTACAAACTATACAAACTTTTAGAAAATATGCTGAAGACTTTATACAAACTTACTAGAGATTCTTTGCAAACTTAAAACGTTGCTAAAAATACATTGCAAATTGTAATATTAGCTACAAATTTGCAGTTTCTAGAAATTTGTTATAAATTTATTTAAAATTGTCTGAAAAACTCGATACAACAAAGTTACACAATTTCCTGCAAATATGATTTAAAAAATTACTAGGTTGCTAAGAACTGGAAATTTGATACAAGTTTATTAGAAGCTTTGTATAAACTTGTCAAAAATGTAATGCAAGCTTCTAAAAGATTCAGGAATGGCTGCCAAACTGTCTATAAACGATCAGGTTGTGCTTATAATCTTGTATTCGATTTTTATCTATTTACCAGGTAAAAATTGCCAACTTCTGTGTTAATAAAACTCTTACAATACACGATCAATCTGTAGCATTGCGAGGAAACGGGGTTTCTTAATTGACCTTTCGGCTGCATGTGCCTCATTCGGTAGCTCAGTAAGCCAAGAACTTGTTATTTTGCTTCGATTGATTAGACTAAGAACACCTTGATAAATTATGTATTTTGTCAATATTATTACATGCAATTTTCAAAACTAAACTTATTGTATTATTTAACATGCAAATACAGCAGATTCAATTTAATATACGGCGGCTGTATGCTAAACGCGTAAGTAGGTTTGGAACTTCTTTAACACGCCAGCGGAGGGGCTGCGGAGGTCTGCAGTCCACTGAAACGATACTGCTCAGCTATTTAAGGGTAATTTGCATACCTAGCAGCAATTTTAGTGTGCGGAGGTGTAGGTCAGTGGCGAGTAGACGCCCACGACAATTTGGGACTGGCCAAATGCATGCACCTGTAATATAGCCCAGACACTGTCAGAAATTTTGACTGGTTTCACGACGGATTTGCATGGCCGTTTCCGAGGAGCCTTCAATGCCCTGCAATTTCACCAGGGAGCGTCGTGGGATGATATTGATGACTAGAATGACCCATTTAAATTGTGCTTTTGACTAATTGCCGCGGTGGCTGCGCTCGAAGCATGCTTATCGTGCAGCGATCACTTCACTTATAGAAGGTCCTACTAGAGCCCGAAAGTTTCTTGTTGGCCGCATAATTTCGGAGCCTTGAACCAGTTGGTTGCAGGGGAGAGAGGGAAAAGGAGGGGGTATACTTCGGTATCAAAAAAAGCGGTCTGGACGGTAGATTAGGGCTTAGGTGTTAAGGAGGGTATTTAGAGCTCTGGATCTGGAGGGTTCATCTGGTTAGTCTTTTAACGCAAGTGAAGTCGGCTGGCTGGGATCATCTTCTTATATCCTTTTGGACCACGCACTATGTGGCCCATCTCCTGAGGGGCCTAGGTGGGGACGTTGTAGTTAGCTGCTCGCAAACTTGCGCACCGCTGGGCCTGTGTCCGTATTTAAAAAGTCTCCACGCACTGAAGGTCAAACGCCGATTGTGTCTTAAAGTGGCGGCGGTCAAATTCTAACACATTACTTGCGCACTGGCAGGAACGCCAACGTCATTCCCACATACAGATACAACCTGCATTATATTTTTTCCTGCCTCTTCTCATACAGACGACTGTGTTCTTCTCATTCAGAATTTTCTTCTTATCAGGCTCTTAGGAAGTAAATTTAATTTTGTAGAGTACCCCTTGATGAGTACAGATACAAAAGCTACTCCCCACCTATTCAGCGTATCTGCGCATTACTATTCAACAGAATGGAGCTCTGTCCTTACATTATGTTGCTCCATTTAGGAATTCCTGAAAAATAAATTTTATATTAATCTCTCAGAACCTGTTAAAGAACTGAATTCGTAAAGTATTCAAAAGTGTTGTTTAGCAACAGGAAGTGCTTAAGATGTGCAGAAACGTTTTAAAAATCTTCTGAATTGCTCTATATACGTTGGTGATTGATATAATTTACATATTTAATAAAATAATATCTCTAGATTTTTTAAATTGTTTCCGGGTTAAAAACTTCTCAGAAGTGAATCGATATCCATCAGTTTTATTTTAATGCGTGTTTAGAAAATCCTCTGACCTTTCTGGTGGCATATTGATTTTAAAATTAAATTATCCTTTTTCTAAATAATATCGACGTACTTTGGCAATTTTTTTAAAATAACAGACAGATATATTTATTTCTGTGAAAGTGGATTGAAATTTTACAATAAAAAATATGAATACACAAGTATAAGTACATCCCATACAATTACGTAGCACTTACAAAATATTTAAACATGTTCTTATGCTCTACATGCTCTAACATCAGATGTCTTTGGAAATATAAATGTATTATTAAATACATACAAACAGCTTTCGAATAAACGAATAAACTAATATCTAACAATTTTTTCTCTCTTAAACATAGACATGGAATTGTCATTTGTGGTCATACCGAAATATATTCTTAGACTCCCTTTTTAAGTTTCATTATTACCCCAAAAAACTGAACTGTATCATATTAAAGATTTAATATATGCAAAATAGACAGTACAAAGTGTTGAAATGTTGCAAATAGCTGATATCTACAGTTATTTCCAAATTAATTGCATGCAATGTAGTTAATGGGGATCTGTTTCGTACAAAAAGCAAGATAATCAATATGGACAAACAGAGGAGTTCAACATGTCATCTTTATATTTCGACAAATTAACCAAAACCTGAAAATAGGAAATATGCATGTATGTTTTGTAGATGTAGCAAAAGTATTAGGCAGAATCAGTAGAGAAACCATGTGCAAATTATTAAATGAAAAGGTCATGTGATACGTTCAAAATCACGGAACTGCAAAAATTTATATGCACAGCACAACTGATAAATCTAAATAAATCGAGCGTCTTGCGACCGGTAATGTTATGCTTGCAAATACAACACCCACGAAATCACTTCATCGTTATAACCTGCGGCGCTAAGGCATTGTTGCCGTCTACTCAAATGTTTCTTCCTAGATGTTTAAGTGAAAATTCCCTAGATTTTTCTAACCAACCAATCACTAAATTTAAATAACATGTATTAGGCAGAGAATAAATGGAAGGAGTGTAAAAAGAGTTTTCTTGAATAATTGGAAAAGAAGAAGTTCGAGGGGCATTTATAACCAAGGGCAATACAATTTTCAAGAAAAATACCTGGTTTCATATAAACAACTTACAAAAATCACCTGCACGTGTTACCTATTTAGATAGTTTTCTACATTACTTATATATATACTTATTTGAAATGCTTACAGTTTTCTATAATATTTTCGCAGTTAGTTAATATTTCAACTGGAGAGAACGCCCAGGTAAAAATAAATAATAACGCAGAAAAAATCAACAACCGAAAACTCTGAACTTTCTGCAAAAATCGAAAATTAATAAAAAAAATTTAAAAACTTAATAACGGATGCTATTTTTGAATTGAGGACGTCGTTACTTGTGTTTTCCTAGATTTTGGCAGCAACAACAAAATTGCCCTCCTTTCTCTAAACTAATATAAATATTCCTAGATGTAGTGAAACTTCCTGACAATATTGCGTGGAAGGCAGGAGCTCGCCAGGGAGGAAGCAACGAAGGTAAATTCCATTGCAAATGTCGGCTGCCTGAATGGGAGGAATTAAACTCAACCACGACATAACCAACTTGGGATACGATGAAACGGAATTCCTTCTTTGGAAATAACATAACGAGGTTTCCTCCCGCGTACAATTTCGAGCGCACGCCCCTTTCCTTGGACCGTTAGCATGCAGGCGATCGGCGCCGGCATTTGCAATAAAGGCAGTCTGGTCCTCGACTTCAAGCCATAAGGCTGCTAGTGGAGCGAGCGTCTTTACGCTAGGCTTGCACCGTTGGCGTGCGCTCGAGCTACTTATCGCACAGCGAGGTACTAGCAACCAGAAACCAATTTGGATGATCCCAGATTTTGCAGTGCTCTAAACCTATGAAATTGTTATCTCATTCATTATAAATACCGTTGGAAATCAAGGATAGAATTATTCAGATTAACATTGCGCAACGGTTCAAGAATTGCCGGCCACTGATTTTTTCTCAATGTTAACACAGCTCCAGCGCCTGCACTAACGTTACAAGACCGTAGAACGAGCCCGATCTTTTATTAAATTCTTTGGGTCATCATTCACAACCTCCCAAGTTTTCTCTAAGCCAAGGTTCCTAACATATACGTTCATAGATATCGGCGTTTCGAGCTGGAGGAGTCGTCAAATCTTCAGAATTTGGTATCGTTAATATGACTGCATTACTCTATAGTCGCTCTGCTACTATATATGTAATTCATGCAGCTATACTATCCCTAATCTTTTGACATAGTAGTTTATTTGACATTTATGCTGTTTGCATAGGAGTTATCGGTAATTGTTACCCTTTCTCGGAACTCTAAACGTCAGATGAACAAGTTGATTGCCTTGGCGTGACCTTTTAGGGAATTTCCTTTAAAAATTGTGTTGAATATAATGTATTAAGTTACATTCTGTGTACTTTTATTGTAAGGCAAATATGCAGTCGCGTTTACATGTGGTATAAGCACCCAACAAATGAAAATAATATGAGTTTGTCCAAGAAATATGTCTCCAAATTCTCACGACACCTGGAACTGTCACAAACCTCTTCAGGGTAAAGTTAACTACTCAGTGGTGTCCAACGGACAATAATAATTACCTTTTTGCTGATCTGCCTCTAGATCTTCTCCGATTTATCTCTAGCAACTCTAACTATCCGTTTTTGTCTATTCTGAAAATTTAATCATTCCATGCTTTCCTCTTTTCTTCGATCTGATCGTTTGGTTGGCGCTGATACCGTATGTATTCGCTGCGTACTGGACCCTACTTTTTACCATATATTCGTTGTGGCAGCCCCATTTGCCTTGTTTTTTGCGCTTCAGGTAGTGCTTCTGCTGCATTATGTAGGTATTGGCTGTATCACGGATTGATAGATTCTGTCGTTACGGTCCATATTTAGATATGTTTTTCTATATAGAAACGAAGGCATACGGCTTCCCCGTTTTCGGGTGTAGTGACAGTGTTTGAACAACTTTTTTTGTGTACGGCAGATTCTGTTTCCCTAAACCTTTACATACACGATTTTACAAAATTCTTGCTGGGACTTCATTCACTCTTCTTATTTTTTTGTCTTTATGGCTACGAGAGGTCCTGTTTGCCTTGACCTTGTAAACTATTCTGTGGAGGAGGAAATCCAGCGTTGTGCCCATCTCTTGAGTGCATGTTCATTCCATTCTTTCTTTCTGAATTTTACCCATTTTAAAAAATTCTTGTATTTTTTTGGATATATTCGTCTACCTATCTTGCCACGTAAAGATTGATCTGGGTATTTTCATTTCAACAGTTCTTTTAATTTCGGTTTTGTCCTCTTGTTTTTTCACTCGTTGGATATTAAACAGATTATAGCAATGCAGCTTCGCAATTGTGCAAGATGTACATCCGATCAAACCTCAGTAAACCGCATCATTATTCCACGCAACTCAGGTAATCTCGGTTCTCCCACTCTCATGGTGACAACTTATTTTAATCCGAAAAAGGTTATTTTACAGCACACTTGGTAGTTGATTAGCTGTTTCAGCGATTAACATTGCAACTTCAGTATAACATATACTGTTTAGTTATTTGTATATCTGACATTTTATTTCCATCTTCGGTTTTACTTCTCTCCTAATCTCTCCATTATGCTATTAAATAATGTAAGACTTAAAGGTTCCCCTTCCTGATTTCTGCAGTTGTTCCTATGGAGCCTAACAGTTGATCATTGACAATAATTACGTCTTCATTTTCAGTGTAAGTACACATCTATGACAACATCTATACTTGTTTCAGGAACTTCTATTTTCTGTAGCACTTATAACTAGACCCACCACACTCCTACATTCGTTTGTTAAATTTTATAGCTTTCTCAGCTATTTGTTGGATGGCAGAGACGGGATCTGCACAAAGCGTTACTCTTTGGAATTCTTGTTGCTTATCTGCTAGTATTATGATGTTGTTTATTTTTTCAGTTATCATTTAACATAGTGTCCAACAATTCTTCCGTGATAGTTTTTCCGTGCTTTAAGTCTCCTATTTTAAATATTGATGATTAATCTCATTTTCCATTTGTTGTATTTTGCACTCACTAAATATTTTCAGTAATAGTTTTGGTAACTCGTGTTATGAGATTTTTGAATGAATCGGTTTCGATTTAACTTAAAATGCGATTAACTAGATTAAAGCGCGTGGTTTTAACTGGCACTTTCATCCTTGGATACTTGAAATGACTAACCACTAAGTGACTCAAACGCAGCAAAAAATCAAATTTCCTCCGGCAACTCAATATTAAATTCTTAAGTTCCTACGTTATTTGGGTATCAGTGTAAAAAGTGAATTAGTCGATCAGCGACTTAGCTAACTTTAACCAGTATTAAATATTTCCCTCACCACGGGAATTACCCGCAATTTAATTACATAACTATTTGACTAGGTGAAGCCTGTATTGATACTACTCAGAAGTATAAATCATTGGACTAATAAACTTAATTAAACAACTATATAATTTTACAATATGGGATTAATGTCCACGCCGTAACGACAGCCCAACCTAACCTCAACAGGCAGATACAAAATTGTACTACATTTAAATCTAATTAGATGATATGTTACATCTAAATCAAACATGTATAAAATAAAAGTGCGGTGTACTAGCCGAAATTACAGACGAGAATACCTGCCTTGAACGAAACCAATTCAACAGATCACTCACAACCAGGTCAAGTACGATTACAAATCTCTCCAAAGGTGCTCTAAGAATTATGTCCTAGATTCCCTTCTCCAAAACTAGGCTTCGACGCTGAATTTCCGATCCCCTACGCGATCCAACCGATTAGCCAGAATATTTCCAAAACCTTGCGCAGCAATCACTTCAGATAACCTCAAAGCCGGCCCAGAATTAGTCCTCTAGAACTTCGCAAAAAACAGAGCTATCCCTATTTCAACATGTGAAAAGTTGCAACTATATAACCCACGCCGCATTGTCTCTAACTTCTAGCACAAGCAGACCAAAAAAAAAGCAATTTTTCAAGCTTGCATTCTAAAGCCAAAACTTTCGTCCCTAGATATTGCTTCAAATCCTTAATGGAATTGTTAGGGTCCAAAAGTGTTACATTGAATTTCTGTCCGCTATTGGTGTTGGTCCTGCCGTCGTGTATTTCAAGGTGGCTAACTAGTTCCTGGGCTTAATACTTCAATGACCTGCTGAACGGTGAAGACGACCAGAGGGAAGCGGAAAATTATATGGTAGAAGACGGTGAAGATAACAAACAAGAAGATCGGAAAATAGAAATATCAAGCTATGCCGAGGTAGAAGCTGCCATTCACCGTATGAAGAAAAATATGTCGCCAGGAACAGACGAAATACCAGCCGAGCTGTTACAATATTCGAGTAAAGAACTTGTACAGTCAATCCACGGATTATTTACCAAGATATGGCAAAAGGAAGAAATCCCACAGGAATGGAAATACGGACTGTTGTGCCCAATACACAAGCAAGGTGACAAACTGGAATGCGGCAACTACAGAGGTATATGCTTACTGAATGTGACGTATAAAGTATTCACTCACGTTATAAATGCAAGAATAACCCCCCTAACAGAGAAACTGATAGGAGAGTACCAAGCAGAGCTTAGGAAAGAACGATCTACTGCGGACCAAATCATCACATCAAGAGAAATCTTACAGAAATGCAGGGAATTTGATATCGACATCGCTCAGCTATACATCGACTATAAAGAGACCTATGTTAGCATATATTACAAACAAATCTGGGAAACGCTATACCATCTGAGAATACCTAGTAAATATATTCGACAATGGCAGAAGCGTAGATGCAAAATCAAAAACAAATTAGCCAGTGAATTCCATGTCAAAAGAGGGGAAAAACAAGGCAACGTTCTCTCGCCTGTTTTATTTAATCTGGTACTAGAGCGAATAATTCGAGAAACACACTTAAATCCGGGGACAACAATCTACACAAGAAGACACCAAATAATAGCCTTTGCGGATGATGTATGCATCCTAGGCAGAAGAACAAATGACATAGAAGAAATTTACAATTTAATGCAACAAATGGGCCAACAATGCGGTCTCCAAGTCAACAACCAGAAAACCAATTTTATGAGAACCAACCGTGGACAACAAGCGCAACGAGACGTGAATATAAGAGGAAACCGCTTCCAAACAGTATATGAATTTAAATATCTCCGGTCCATATTAACTGATTTGAAGAGCATGCAGAAAGAGATTGAAGCCCGAATCAATGCTGGCAACAGATGTATGTACGGTCTAATAAGTATTATGAAATCTAAACATATATCTAGAAATTGTAAACTCAGATTGTACAAATCATTACTCAGTCCGGTCGTGTGTTATGGATGAGAAAGTTGGACATTAACAAGAAGGAGCGAGGAATTACTGAATAGGTTCGAGCAAAAGGTGTTGCGAATGATTCTTGGACCTATTCTTGATAGAGAACTAAACCAATGGCGAACAAGGATGAACCACGAAGTAGCAAGACTAAATGGGGAACAAGACATGGTAGGGTGGATCAAATGACACAGAATGAGATGGCTGGGACACGTATGGAGGATGCCTGAGACAGCAATTGCGAGAAGAGTGCTCACAAACGATCCTAAGGGACGACGACCTAAGGGGAGACCGCGCGGTAGATGGAAGGATAATGTGCTAATGATTTGAAACAACTAGGAGTGCAACACTGGACTGTCAAAGCAAGAAACAGGGAGAGGTGGAAGGCTGTTGTAGAAGAAGCCAAAGTTCTGCAAGGACCCTAGAGCTGTGTATGTGTGTGTGTGTGGCTCTCTTTTCTTTCGAAAACTTCCCGTACGCAGTTTCAGGGTGGAGATATGTTTCCGCCTCCGATTCATTTTCGGAAATGTTGAAGATTCTTGATTTTTATTTCGAAGCTGGGCGATGTGTTTGTTGCGTCGACAATATGGGCTAATTGCTGTACTCATATTTGGAAGTAAAACATTTGTTGACCGCCCGCAATCTAACGTAGGATTTTATGATCTTTGATTTAGGTTTAATGGTTTGTTAAATTCTTTTTCTTTTTTCTACTCATTTTCCCTGTTCTTTGCTTTTTTTATTTTGCATTCCTGCTACAAAATTTCTACGAAAGACGCTAAGGAAAGGCGGAACATTTGCAGTTACAAGGTCGTGCCGACATACTCCAACACGCGCAGCCATTAAGGTCAGGTCTTTCAATTGTTCCCATTTTTCGCGCACCTGGCATCGCCTACATCACATCTCGGCTACTGCGTATGATTTAGAGGGGTTTGTCATGGTAAGTTGTTAAATGGCGCACCCTCAACTATTGGTTTGCTATTGTTTATGACGATTGGGTAAATTTGCAGTCGTTAGCCCACGGCCCCTCTCCGGTAGTTAGTTATGAGCAAATTGTTTTACATATAACTTACGACGTTAATATGGAAGACTTTTGTTTATTTTTACAATAAATTATTGTAATACAGCTTTGGAAAAATATAATGTATATTTGAGATATTATTAAACATTAAATACTCCGCTATATGTATATAAACGTATAAAAATTAAATGTTTTCGAAAGTTTTCTATTTTAATTTCGTTGTTTAAAACTTCCCTCTGAATAAATGTTAAAGTGCAGTCTTGTTATTAAGAGGACGCCACTGAATCGCCGCCCACTATCAGAACTGATTGAAATAAGGTCAGTCATAAGAATATGTTTTTTGCAATATTATCGTTTTATCAACTGCACGGATCATATCGCAAGTGCTGAAAATAACTGCAACAACAGGAAGCCATTTAGCTGCTTTAACTTTAATTTAACCCTTACACGATACCTCAGTACCAAAATCCAATTAGGCGAAGTACCAGCAAATAGAATTAATTTATGTAATGGCCTGAACAGACACGGTACAAAATCGATGGACAATGCACGCACAACACCATAGTTACCTACATATTTAATATCAGCATTGTCCACATGATTATTGAATTTCCTGTTGTCAAAAGCAGAAAGAAATCCAGTCGCTCACAGACGGTCCAAGCGCAACCGAGCGCAATTTGCGAGCTAAAAGTAAGTTTGTAATAAGATTGCTGAAAGGCCGTTCTAGTTGCCAACGGCACAGATCCAGGCCAACTCTGGAAGTGGTTCGATTGCTGATTTCCCTTGGCAAAGTACTTTGGTGGGTGGCCAGCGCGAGTGTAAAACAATTGGGGAAAAAGGCCACAAAAGTCAGTAGCAGTTAAATCGGTGCTTGTGCAAGATGTCTGAACTGCTGAAATCGAAACTGTTCGATCTCTACTGGCACTACTTCGCCGCAGGGTTGGCGATTTACATCTGTGCCAAGTTGACGTACTACGTCTTCAACTCAAAGGATAAGGCTTTGAGGAGTTTCGGACAGGATGAGGACTTGAAAACGCCGGACCAAAGTAAGATTTCCCAGGTTTCGGTCGAGACTGTCTTCAGGTCAGTTGGTTTCAGTTGCTGAGACAAAGTGCGTCGACGATGAGTCTTCGGACTTGGAAGAGTTCCTGCCGGCTTATCCCGCCGATTTGGAACACGTACCCTTGGTTTATGAAAAGCTGCCCCTTAAGGAAACAATTGAACGATCCGAAGAGTTCTATAAGTTCATGAACATGAGGCGAACTGTGCGGAATTACAGCAGTGAGGCTGTTCCTGTTGAAGTGATTCATAACATCATCAAAACTGCAGGTATTCTTCTTCTTGTGGTTGCATGAATATCCGTTGTCTATTTTTGATATACATGGTGCGACAACGAGGCGATGGTGGAAGATATTTCTAAAACTATGAGAATTACAGAACGTTTGCTTATATAAAAGTTGTAGGTGTGAAGGTGGTAGACATTACTAAAATGTTGTTGATTATACAGGGTCGCTCAAATAAGTGTGGCGAATCAAACTTTTTTTTATTGAATGTCCTATTAGTACGCACCTAGCTTAAGTTTTGCAATTACTACTAATCATTTTAATATAAAATATAGGTATAACGTCGAATTTTTGGAGATATTAACGATTTTATGCAAAAAATGCTGAACTTCAGGCGGCTGCTGCAAGTAACCTAAAATAATTGAGTAAAAAAGTTACGAAAAAAAAATTTTCTTCGTGAATCACCTTTCGAGAGTATATGGTTGCCTTGGGTATTAATGCTATACAGGGTGCCCAAAATTTGCATATTCAATCATTTCGGATGTTTTTAATGAAACGCCCTATACATTTTTATATTTTCGATGAGCTATCTTTTAATAAAAAAAGACCAAAATGTTTAAGCAAATGCTGGGCACCCTGTATAGATTAATACCCAGTTAACATTTTTATTTATAGTAGGCCGTTGTTGTTTACTCGAAAAACAAATGACATTTTTGTCACATATGCCGGTTATTTATGAAAATAAAAGTGGCAAATCGTATATCAGCGAAGAGAAGAAGCTCTTCCTAATGGTGCCATAGGCCCATAGCCATCCCTGAAGTGCATTTCAAATAAGAAAGTTAGTATCAATATCCCAAAAATGATAAAAATAAATGAAAATGTAAGAGCACATTTGACTTCTTCTTTCTTTCTTTTTTGAATGTTATCCAGCATTACAATCTGCAACTTTGCCCCAATTTAACCGACCTTGTAACTCTTACCGTTTTCGAAATCCCATTGGTGAGCATCGAAATTAAATAACCCTGTATATGGCATTCCATTAACGAAAAGTTACTTTGGTTCTCCACACCTTTTTGTGCCACCCTGTACAATCAAAATAATTTTAGCAATATGCACTAACTTCGTACCTACAATTTTGATACAGCGTATTGCAAAAATGGCGTATTAACTCCATGTTACACTATTAATGAACACTTCCTGAGTTGGAAAAAAGCAATACAAAATTATTTGTGTTATATTTTTTTAAGATATGTGTATCCAAAGTTTGATTATTAATTTCTTTAATATTCAGTATTAGGATAGAAAAACATTTAACACTTAAAGCTAATAATACGAATATAAATACTTATAAATAATTTTGTCACTTAACCAACTGTTCAGCTAATTTTGAGGTTAATAAAACTTCGCTATATCTTCAAAAATGTTACAAAACGACTATTTTAATTATTTTTTCCTACTCAGGAAGTACCATAACAACGATTTTAGTAGTTTTTCTTTTTTAATTTTCCAGTAAATTTCTTTGGTAAGACACTATAAATGGCATTAGTAAGAAGATATATTTTAGGACACTTACTCATGTAACAAAAAATATTTTTCTGATTGTTTATTTACAAATTTATTGATGATCCAAATTACACAACAATGTTGCCTTTTTTGAACGACCTGAATTGTATCATTAAAATATGTTACGAACCATATTTATCCCAAATAGGCAGTAATATAATCACAATTTATATTTAAAAAACTAAGCAATCCTGTTATGCAAGCCTTTTTACAGGCATAAAAAGTTTTGGGGTATTTTATATAAAGAAAACAGTGTTTATCTACGACCACCAGTAAAAGTAGGCCTTTTAGCGCTACATTGTTTCACTGAAAGTGACGTTTTATAGCTTACCGTGGTTACAGAAATCAGCTGTTTACTTTTAGCCAATGTGCTAAAAGTGAAGTGAGGTTATAAAACTACAATTTCGAACTGGAAGTGAAGTTGTAAAATTATTCTAGTTGCTTCTTGCCTATTAAGGTCGCAGATAAAATATTGTATGCAACGCGTGCTAAAAGCCGTTTATGCAGGAGACATGTTATGAAACTCAGCTTTCGGCTTCGTTTCATAATTTTCATGTCTCGTGCATAAACGTCAACTTTTAGCACTTGTTGCATAAATAGCTATTATTTACATTCGTTCTTTATTTTTGCAAATCTATCTATCTATATATATTGCAGTGGATGTGTATGTATGATTTTTATTTAATTCACGTATCGAAACTTTTTACTTTATTATAATTTTAACTTGAATTATACTTCAAAATACATGAGTGCTCTATTCTCAGGATGTGGATGTGGTTCGCTAAAGTCTAGTTAGTTGTTTGTTATTTTTATTTTCTAATATTGAATTATTTTATGCAAGACGCTTGCTGTCAAATATTATGCAAACATAGCTTTCAATGACACTTTTTAATTAATATGACAGAACAAATTTCCTCACAAAGCTTTTATGATTTAATTAATGTTACGACATGTAAGTCAATTCAATTATATTATAAATAACCTTTTTAACTATCTTTTATTTTAGATAACTTCAAAAAAAATACCTGCTTTTTACCCACCTAAGTTCCTTATCCAGCAGACTCGCTTCAACTCACCCAGATACACCTCTCTCTTGTATCCAAACTGCTGTACACCTCTGCCACAAAACACCGAATCCCCAACCAAACCGCTCTCCACTCACTGCAACCCAAGAACTAACAGACCATCACTCCCTCTCGAACTCCAACCAAGCTGTCAATACTAGCACCTTCCTGTATCCAAATCCTTCCTAGTAAGTAGCCTTCCAGTTAAAGTGGTAACCTTAAAGTATTCCTCCCTATGTCCTAGTCTCTCCATACACGACGCCCACAACCAGCATGTCTGTAACTTCCACCAGCTCCACCTTCTGCCACAAACAAGCTATCTCTCGTCCTACGGTCCTCAGCACTCAATCCCAACCTCCAACATTCTCCTCTTCTACCACAAGCCAGCTGCTCCTCGTCAAAACAGTACCAAATCCCTCAGGTGTAGTACTCGAAAACTCCAAATGTCATTAACAATCCAAACTATGTAAATCCCACGAACTGTAACCCAACTCCAATTAAACTATTTCCAAATCTTTCTTCTTACTTCTTTGTCTTGTTAGTTAGCTCCAGTTGACCATCTCTTCATTTTTTTAATCATATTATTTTTATTCTTCATATAATTCACTTTATATACCGTGCATATTATTATTAAACCCTTTTAAATTGATTATAATAAATTAAATTAATTAAAGGGCACATTTATAGTTTTATTTTCACCAAATATTAAATTTTTACATCTGTTTTTATAATTTGTTATTTTAATAATCATCCCAATCTTTATCCTTATCCTAGACTACCATTATTCCTGCCTGCTACATTTTATAAATACATTTGAATGTTGCTCACTTTAGAAATTGTTACAAATAGAATTTTATTCTGTCATATGCAACATCTAACTTTGTATTTATTGTTAATTTTTGATACCATCATCAAGCAGTACTCATTGTGAAATAACTTTCTTTAAAATGTTCTTTGAATCTAAATAACTGTATTTAATGTAATACATGACCTCTATATACCATAGCAATATATATATATATATATATGTAAATCAATCGCCGTGTGTTAGTAACGCAAAAACTCGAGAACGACTTGACCGATTTGGATGATTTTTTTTTGTTCGTCTTACTCCCGAGGTGATTTATCAAAAAAGAAAATTCGGAAAAATCCAAAGGGAAAGCCGGAAAATTGGACGACTTTTCTTTGCAGTCATACTTTTATGATTCTGTGCTTAATGCTTTGAAGGGGTTTCCCCATCATGTCATAATCCAAAACAACGTTTGCCGGGTCAGCTAGTATAAAAATAAATCTTGAAAAGCAACAAGGCTGTTTTAAACAAAATTAAAAATATGTCTAATAGTATATTTCAAACAATAGAAAAAAGTAAAACTATGCATAATACCTTGGTAATAATCTATTTAAAATAATAGGGTGACCATAAATGGTTGTGATTTTTTTTCTTACGTTGGCACTGTTTATGTTGGTGGCACTGTAAGTCTATGTCAAATTCGAGGCTAAGTGGTTAAGTTTTGGGTCAGTTTCAACACAGACTTAGTGCCACCAGCATAAACAGTCAAAACCTAAGAAAAAAACTCACAACCATTTTTGGCCACCCGGTATAATATTGCGTAAAAACAATAATAAAAATATGGTCTTATAATTAATAAAATAACTCAACAAAAAGTGTGGCGGCCTCGAGAGATAACAGGGTCTTTTAAGGCATTTTCAGGCGTTGTTGTTGAGGTTATGTACTAAATAACTTCAGATAAAGAAATTTCATATTTTATATAATCACCTCGCTAGAGGGGAGACTTTTCGAGATATTCAAAAACTTACCTTGATTTAGATCTCTAATTGGGACACAAACTAAATTAAATTAATGTCACCAAATATAAACATTGGTTAGTAAATTTTGTTTTCTAGCTGTGGTTACGTGCACGAACCAACCTGTCATCGGAATTAGTTGATATGGCGCAAAATTCAAAAAAAGTTACCTATTGTTCCAAATAGGCAGGCACGTTCCAAATAGCCCCGTTTTACCTAGCGTAATTTTACGTAGCTCTCTTTGTCTTGGAAATATCTTCTACCCCACATCGTTGCCGGACCCTGTATTTATATTCATTTAATCATATTTTGTGTGAAATATTTTTTTAACTACTGGATTTGATAGTTAATCTTTGGAAATGTTCTCACAATAATCAATCAGTTTTTATGAGTCGTATTATTAGGGCGGGGATTAAAGATAATAAAATTAAACACCTGAAAACTGTCTAGGAAATATTGATTTCATGTATTTTTACTTCCTTTTACAATAAAGGAAGTATCCCTAGTAGCACAAAATGGTTGGGCCAACGTTGGCTCATTGAAGTGTCCCACAGTTGGCCAACGGTATGTAATGTCCTCTTTTACAGTCAAACCCCAACCATCGATTTTCCAACTGAGGGCCAACTATACACATTAAAGTATTCCCAACCAGCATCCAACAATTGAACAACCAAAAGCCAACAAATAATCTAACTCAGCTTTCTGTATTAATCGGTAGGTATGAAGACAAATAAACAAGTGTAAATAAAAATGCCATTTATTATACATAAAGGAAAACATAAATACAATACTTACAAATCTTGTATAAAACAAGTAAGTTATAATATATTTGAAAAACGAATAATTTGCAGCAATATTAAAAAGCACCAAGTATATCAACTTTGCAAGGTTCAGAAAATAAGGTTTATGTAATTTTATTTTATTTATTTCATCATCACTGCTGTATAAAATTCTTCTCTTCGCCTTCCTTTTTCTCACCTTCGTTTCTTTGCGATGCAGAAACTAGTTCTGATTCACTTTCGGCCTCCTTCAGCGTTTTTCTTGCTTTTAAAATATTTTCTGGAAATGCAAAGACAAAATTAATATTAAATCCACGTCATTTAAATTTGACCCGCTACAAATATAAATCGCACTTTAAAATACAAATATAATTATCATAGTTTAGGCAAGGTTTATAGATTTTAAAACTTTATATTGCTATTGCATTATCTAGTTTAAAGTAGAATTAAGGTTGTAGTGTGGGGTACTAATAGTTATTAAAGTATCAAGGGCATTATGAGCAAAATAAGCCCCCAAAATTGTTAGTGTACAAACCAAAAGCCTTTGGTCCGAGGTGTGTACAACAATCGCGGCACTTAGTTCATAATGCTTTCAACGTCGTATGTCATACCAGTTTTCTTATCTAATTCAAGTCAAAGTGATTTTGAATTACATTTTCCTAGTTATCGCTTGTAATTTTCAATGGAAACAAATAGTGTTTATTTTATCCTATTATGTTACTATGATTATAAGCATAACTCCTTAGCAACAAGTTGCGTTAAGATGCATTTAACAACACTAGTGTCGTTAAGAAAAATATCATACAATACTTTGTTAGCATTTAATCACATGTTGGCAGTACTGACGTGTATTGTCAATCTATGTCAAATTCGATGTTAGTAGGCTAGGTTTTGTTTGTTACTTGACACAGACTGACGCAAAACTTAACCTGCTAATCTCCAATTTAACATAACCTGACAGTGTTACCATCTTACCAGTGATACCACCACAGCCGATATAAGTCTCGCTGTTGTGTCACTAATATCAATTTTTCCTTTTTTAAAAAATAGAATTTTAGGATAAAATAAACCGTGTTACGATATATGTAACGTTATCTGCTTTCTACATTACTCGCGAATTTTAAAGAACTCGCTCGTAACGTCGCTCATTCATTCAAACTATTCTCTCGTAATGTAAAAAGCTTGATAACATTACTTGAATCGTAAATTACTATTACTTTTTCATAATAACATTATAAAAAAATAATTTCCTTGGAGCGTTATTTTGTTATAACATACCTTAAAATAGAGTAATTATTATCCATTAATATACCTACAGGTATGATATAAACATTATAAATTACATATGAAATAAAGATCTGTTTGTATGTAGAAACAAATTTGTATTCTCGATTTTTCTTGAAAACTACTAGTATTTTAACCAAACTCAACAAACATTTGTTTAAATTTTCTTTACTACTTGCAGACAAAACTAAGCTTTTTAATGGGTTCTTTAACGATACTGAAAATAAAGAGCACAGAAAACAATCCTGTATGAAAGAAATATTGCAACAATCTATTTTTCAACTTGTGCTACTTTGAGACACGTGTTAATATAGATCCCAAAACTGCAAGATTACTGTGTAACGTTCGTATACTGACCAGTACTAAAACATATGGGCTTTACAGCGTACACCATCCACGTTTCACATGCAGGATCTCCATTAACCAAACATTTATTGTGAAGTTAATTTAAACGGAGGCCAAAAACTTTCTTGCTTCCTCGATGTCAACCACTCATCATCTCGAACTAGTCCAAGCAGGCCTCCTTCGAACTCCACAACGTGAAACATGTTTGTGTATTCTTCTAAAAATTGGGAAAACAGTTATAATATTGAATATATAAGAAACAAGAGTGATCACAAAGTACAAGATTTACAGAAATAAGAACTCATATCGGCCAAAATTGTTTATAGCTAATTTGTTAGGTTAGGTTGCACGTCCCTTTTCTATTTATCCATAATGTAGGTTATTTCAAAACGTAAATAAGTTACAGTACATGAGGATCATATTATTGTTAATATTACTTACCAAATCTTGGATATGTAGGAAGAAAAGGACCCACAAGTACAAGAACAAACAACGCAAGCTCGCATGGATAATGGCGCCGGGCGCGTTGCAGAGGGCAGAAACCACGAACAGCGGGGTGGCGGTTGCTTGGCTCGCGCAATGCGCAATACGTCATTAATAACATCACGGGGCATGCGTCAGCTGTTGTACAAAAACTGATTGATAAACGTAATAGACAAATTTATTTATGATCATACCAAAATTCGCCATAATTACGGATGGAATTAATAAATTGCCAATTGATGAATTGGCTTCAGTATTCACTCATTCAACTTCCCTGTTATAAATAACTAAAATTCACAACAAAATATTACAGTTGGGCCAACGCACGGTTATTGTTAATAAATGCAACAACTATCTTCCTAGCACGCTGATGATATCCCAACGCTGGGCCAACATATGACTATTATTGACAAATTCAACAAATATTTCATTTTATACCAATGTTGGCCCAACGTAGGATATTAGTTGGCAAATCTACCAACCATTTACCAACCATGCCAACTATATCCCGACGTTGGCCCAACAATCTGTGCTACTAGGGATTGGATTCACCCCAAAAATTCGAAATTGAGTTTTCAACAGATTTTCACGTTTCAGAGTCCCCTGATCGCAAAAAACATATTTTTTTCCATTGGTCTGTATGTCTGTCTGTGTGTGTGTCTGTGTGTCTGTCTGTCTGTCTGTGAACAGAATATCTCAAAAACGAAAAGAGGTATGGGGTTGAAACTTCATATATAAGTTTTGTGTACTATGCAGATGCGACGACAGCAAGCTTTTGAAGAAAATCGCATAACCGGAAGTAGGTGTTTACTCTTGTGATTTTTCAGTTTTTTTCGATTTTTTCAAAAACGGCTCTAACGATTTTTTTCAAACTTTACATTTTTATTACATTTTTAATGTGCATTGATGTGAGATAGGCGATTTTCCAGTTGAATACTTCTAAAGTGGGTTTCTTTTGTTTTTTTTCTATGTTTTTTATTAACTCCTATTTGAAATACAACACCCGGTATATCATTACATTTTTGAATTCAGCTTGAAATTCTAGAGAAAATTTGTCTCTTCAACTAACGCTCTATTTTGTACCGTTTTCGTAGAATTTGTAAATTTTTGAAAATTTTTGACAAATGCTTAAAAATAAAAAATCAAATGTTTGGCTGATTATAAGATCACTGTAAAAGGAAGTTGTGTGAGTGTATCACACCAGATTTTTTTTAAAATGTGGTTCAGCGTTATATCAAGCAGATTTTACACTTCGTGTTTTTGGTCGTCGTAGGAAACTACACGCAGTATTTTCCTTCTCTTTCATTTTCCCCGATTTCGATTACTTGAAAATTTATATTAAGCAACATTTATATATTGTAAAGAACGTATTGCCTCATTTTATCGATTCGTTTTTTAAGTTTCCTTGAAATTTCCTTCTTTAAAGGTTAATATTTTTTTAATATTTCCTATAGCATTTCAACAATTTTCATTTTTTAGGGCAGGTAATATTTATTTCGAGTAATGTGCAATACTCATTTTCACTATTTGTTCTTGTCAATCGCAAACAACTACCCCGTGGTAGCTTTCTTCCTTTTTATTTTCCACTATTTAAATATTGATTCGATTTTAAGAAATTTACTTTGAATTTGAACAGATATTTTACTGTAAAACTTTATAGTTTACATGTTGAAACAAGTCGTTTGGCAGCGCCTACATCAGCTCGCTGAATGTATATAAGTCATCTCCTATGCCTTAGTATTTTTATAGATTAATTGCCCTGTTGTTCACCTAGCTAGCTCAGTACACATGAAACTCTTACTTTATCTGAACTCGTGCATAGAAAAGATCAATATCAGCTTAAACAGGAAGCTATCCTGCACTTGCAGTATTTCGCCTGAAACAGATGTCACACAAGCACAAGAAAAACCAATTTGATCACACAAATAAACGAAAATATATTGATCCTTTAAATACACCCATATAAAATTATAATAAAAACACGGATTAAAACCTAAAATAAATGACCATTTCTAAACACACTAGTTTAGGATATAAACAAATCATTAACGCGCAATAGCTCGTGGCTACAAACATTTACAAGAAAACAAGCGAAATTACTGCAGCCCCAAGACATTTATCTTTAAACATTACAAAGATGTATAAATAACTGTCTCCAATACGCAAACGGTAAACTGCATCGAAATCGGTCGTGGGAATTTAGTGCACAAACACCCAACTTCGCTTCGGGTACGAATGTATATGTCTATTAAGCGCATGCCTTTACGGGTGTGTAATCTTCACCACCTGAAGCGACCACTTATCGCTTAAACTGCAAACATGTTCAGTGTCAGGTTATCTTCGAACTGCAACGCAGTTCTCGGAATGGATTGCGTCACTCACTTTAAAAGCTGCGACGACTAGAAATTGTCCACGAATTATGTGGAGAAATTTCTGACTACTGACTATGGCCTCTTTGTCAGCTGACGTCACGTAACAATTGAAGCAATACGAAAACCCTTTCGCGTCACTTCGAGTCGTTCACAAACGTGCGCCCTCGGGATGGGCATGCTGGCGACTGCATAAACCTATGCTATCCTCTATGGACGCTTTTGAATGTTTGTTTATCGCTTCATCTACGAAATCGAGCGCTTTGCTCGCACTTTTTGTTATGGTAGATTACAAGAATTAATCCTAATTTACAATGAAATAGCATGCAAGCACAAACTGGCTATATATGTAAATATAAAAATAAACAGTCCATGCAAAAGAGGTCAGGTTCAATGTTTACATTTTTCAAGCCTTAACCCTAAACGCACTGTCTAATTTCGCAATTATTTATCAGGTCTGCATGTTTTCAGTGGGTGGTTTTTAAGACTGGAGCTATGTGCGTCGCCGCTTAGGTAGAGAACTTGTTTTTATATTCATTCCTAATGCCACCAGGAATATGAATATCAAAAAAGGAAATAAGGAATAAAATCTAATTTGGTAAATTTCAATTTTTCTCTAAAATTCACTAACGAAAGCGTAGTGTCAACAAAATGTTATCTAGTTTTTAAATATGTGATTCATTTATTTTTGGAGTAGATCATGTCTATTTGGAGTAATTTATATTAATTATGTTAACTTTTCTTTCTTGTCAGTCGAAAAAACTATTATATCTCTTCTATTATAGAAAAGTCAGTTGGTCTATTTATACCTCATTTTGGACTAGAATGAATTTTTCAATAATCTTTCTGTTTGTTATTATTATTTTTGGAGGGCATAATACGTATTTTTAGTATTGTACGGTAATTGTTCTATTGTTTTTATTTGTTCTTTAGTTTGTATGAATTTAAAATCGGTTCTTGTTTTGATATTTTATCTTGAATTAGAACAGGTATTTTTACTTCCTTTTACAATAAAGGAAGTATTGGATTCACCCCAAAAATTCGAAATTGAGTTTTCAACAGAGCTTCACGTTTCAGGGTCCCCTGAACCCAAAAAACATATTTTTTTCATTGGTCTGTCTGTCTGTCTGTCTGTCTATCTGTGTGTCTGTCTGTCTGTCTGTCTGTGTGTCTGTCTGTCTGTGAACAGAATATCTCAAAAACGAAAAGAGGTGTGGGGTTGAAACTTCATATATAAGCTTTGTGTACTATGTAGATGCGATAGCAAGCTTTTGAAGAAAATCTCATAACAGGAAGTAGGTGTTTACTCTTGTGATTTTCAGTTTTTTTTTCAAAAACGGCTCTAACGATTTTTTTCAAAATCCTCATTTTTATTACATTTTTAAAGTGTATTGATGTGAGATAGGTGATTTTCTAGTTGAATACTTCTAAAATGGGTTTCTTTTGGTTTTTTTTCTATTTTTTATATTAACTCCTATTTTAAATGGAACACCCGGTATATTATTACATTTTTGAATTCAAATTAAAATTCTAGAGAAAATCGTACGACACTCATCAATGACCAATAGAAAAATTAGTTTACGAGCCGTATCCAAGACAACAAAAAAATTTCTTGGAAATTTTTTGTAGGTAGATCAGCCTAACTTTGAGGGCTTGTATCGTTACGATTTTCTTACCGAATCTGCATTCGAGCATTAATTCATATCCGGAAATTATTTTTCGTGCATTCAACAACGTCCTAATTTGCCCTCGCGTCCCGCTCGGGCAAATTAATACGACGTTGTTGGAACGCACTCAAAAAAATTTCCGGAAAGAATTAATGCTCTTATGAGATTATATGTGAAAATCGTACGACACTCATTAATGTCCAATAGAAAAATTAGTTCACGAGCCATAACCAAGACAACAACAAAATTTCTTGGAAATTTTTTCTAGGTAGACATTACTTCTTTTTAGGGTTTGTGTCGTTACGATTTTCTTACCGAATCTGCATTCGAGCATTAATTCATATCCGGAAATTATTTTTCGTGCATTCCAACAACGTCCTAATTTGCCCTCGCGTCCCGCTCGGCAAATTAATACGACGTTGTTGGAACGCACTCAAAAAATTTCCGGAAAGAATTAATGCTCTTATGAGATTATATGTGAAAATTTTTCACTTTACCTAACGCTCTATTTTGCACCGTTTTTGTAGAATTTGTAATTTTTTAAAAAATTTGACAAATGCTTAAAAATTTAAAATGAAATTTTTGCCCAATTATAAGATCACTGTAGAAGGAAGTTGTGTGCGTGTATCACACCAGATTTTTGTTAGTGCCTTATACCTATTAAGCAGTATTAACATTTTTAGTAGTTTTTCCCTCTTCCCATTTTGTATCTTTAAGCCGATATCATTTTTTTTTCTAATAATTTAGAGTAATTAGTTTGCTTTTATTATATATAATTTCGGCTTTATACCGCCATTCGCGGTTTACCGGTCCTCAAACGCCATACATCTCGGTTTTGGGCATCTTCATCTTGTAGTTGGTATACATTCATGGCTTCTCTAATACCATTATTCCAAGATCTTCTTGGTCTGCCCCTTTTACGCCTCCCTGGGGGAAACCATCTGAAAATACGTTTCGGCCATCTCTCATCTGTCATTCTCAGTAAGTGTCCAAACCATTTCAGACTTCTTCTTTCTATTCTATCTGTCACCTTATCCTCAGCTTCCATTCTTCGTCGGATCTCCTCATTCGTCACATGTTCTAGTTTTGACACGCCAAGGCTTATTCGAAGATAATCCATTTCAACTGATTGTAGCTTCCTTTTGTATTCGCTATTGATTGTCCACGTCTCGCATCCATAGCATAATACGGATTCTACCATTGATTTACCAATGTGCTTTTTGACGTTCGCTGATATATGTCTGTCCCACCATATTGAATTCAGACTTCCTAGTACCTTCCTACTATTTTCTATTCTCGATTTTATTTCCTCCTTGCCTATGCCATCTTTCGTTACTGTTGTTCCTAAATATTTAAATTGCTGGACTTGCTTAATTACTTCATTATCATTAATTAGCACTTGAAAATGAGCATCTGTGTTTATAGCTAAGTATTCAGTTTTCTTTATATTAACAGTTAGTCCCCATTCTACGTATTTCTCATAAAGCCTTTTTAGCATAAATTCCAGGTCATACGCATCTTGTGCAATTATGATCTGATCGTCGGCGAAATTCAGTGTAAACAGATGATTGTCATTTATCGGTACGCCCATTCCCCGTACTCTATTTTTCCAGTTTTCGAGAACTACTTCTAAATATGTGTTAAATAGCAGTGGTGATAGACTGCACCCTTGTGTTAAGCCTTTGGTGGGTGTAAAGGGTTCTGCCAGATTTTTTCGGTTTTTAATGTAAGCTCTATTATCTCGATACATTTCTTTTATTATGTTTATAAGTTGTTTATTGACGTTCATTATAAGTAAAGCTTCCCATAGTTTATTACGAGGAATCGAGTCATAGGCTTTCTTTAAATCAATGAAGGCCAGATGGGTTTCTTCTCCCACCGCTAATCTTTTTTCTGTGAGTTGTTGAAGCACGAAGATATTGTCAGTGCATGATTTCCCTTGAGTGAAACCACTCTGTTCTTCACTAATTTTATCTTTTAGATTGTCTTGTAGTTGTGTTGCTAATACTTTTCCAAACAATCTACTGAGAGTGCTGTTGATGCTGAGACCTCTATAATTATTTGGATCCTTTCTAGATCCTTTCTTGAAAATAGATATAATATGGGAGATTTTCCACTCAGCTGGTATTTGGTTCTGCCGGAGACAGCTGTTAAAAAGGGATGTTAGTCTAACTTTTAAGTCTTCCCCACCATATTTTAGGAGTTCAGCTGGTATTTCACCTGGGCCTGGTGCTCTCCCATTTTTCATCACCTTTAGAGCTTTTTCTATTTCTTCTTGCCTAATTGTAATTTCTGTATCCACATTGCTCATCATCTTATTTTCAGTTTGGTACTCTCGTCTGTTCTCTACTAATAATTCCTGATAGTGTTGGACCCAATTGTCTGTAGTGATAGATGCTGAACTGCTATTATTATTAGTGTCGGTTTTTATTTTCTTAAGCATCGCCATACTTCAGTAGATTGCTTTCCACCTATCATACTGTCGATTTCTAAACATTTACGTTCCCATGTTTCGTTTTTCTGGTTGGTAATTTTTTTTTTTTACTGTTCTGTTTGCATGTTTATATTCTTGTAGCGATTCTATTGTCCTTAAGGAGAGCCACTTGTGATAAGCTTTGTTTTTTTCTTCGATAAGTTCTCGGATTTCGTCGTTCCACCAATATGGTTTCCCTTTCTCCTTTCTCTGCTCCACTTCACCTAATGCTTCCTTTGCTGCTTGGCGAATCGCTTGCGCTAGTTTCATGTGTTCAATTTCTATATCGTTATCTTCGCTACTCATTTGTAGTATAAGTTTTAGTCGATTTCTGTATAGTTGTTGAATACTGTCCTCTTTCAGTAGATGTAACTTATATTTAGCTGTTGGTTGTGTTGTTTGTATTTTTTCAATTTCTTGACATTGTTTTTGTTTCTTCCAGAAAGGAGGTATTACTATCTTTGCTGCTACCAAATAATGGTCGGACCCACAATTCGCTCCTCTTTTAACGCGTACATCGTTTATTTTAATATTCTGTTGTTGCTTCGTAATGATATAATCTAAAATAGATTTTTGATTAAGTGAGGGTCTCTCCCAGGTATACTGATGTATGCGTTTATGATTGAAGAATGTGTTCCATATCTTTAATTTGTATTGTATGCAGGTATTTATCAATCTGCTTCCGTTATCGTTTTCTTCTGCTTCGCCAAATTGACCCACCACACTGTCCTTTTTTCTAACACCTACTTTAGAGTTCAAGTCACCCGCTAAAATCAGTTGTTGCTTATTTTTTACCTTGTCTAACTGTTCTGTAACTGTTTGATAAAAATCGTCCTTCAAGCTGGCCGTAGAATCTTCTGTTGGAGCGTACAGTACTAATATTACTACTTCTTGGTTCTTAATCTTTACCGTTAGTCTTAAGCATCTTTCTGATACTGCGTCACAATCTATTATTTTTTTACTATGTTCTTTCTTTATCATTATTGCCACTCCCGCTTTTGCGTGTTCTGATTTAGGAACGCCCGACCAGTGCAGTTCATAGTTATTCATGATCTTTTCCCCCTGTCCTTTTCGTTTGGTTTCTGTTAGACACACCATATCCATGTTGAGCTTATCTATTTCTCCCCAGATTTCTTGTTCTTTATTTGAGATGCCTTGTATATTCCATGTGCCGATTTTCCATGTCCATTTGTCATGCATACGTCGTCGACTGTTAGATCCGTCCTGTGCCCGAGGCTTGGTGTTTGGTTTTTTAGCATTTTACAGTTTTTATAACAAACGACGAGCTGGCCCGCAGTTAACCCCCAACCTGGAGGACCAGAATTTTTTATTTAGGGTTCATTCCCTTAGTCGAAAGGTTCCGGTTTTATGGCGCCGGAAATTCGCACTTCACCCTTTTTCGTTAGCTACAGTCTATTACGACTACAGTCAGGAGGTACGACGAGAACGTGAGAATAGGGTTTGCTGGCAGAGCTGCTAAGAAGAAGTGCAGAGGCATTTCTCGAGATTTGCAGGGAAATGCTTATTCGACATCCGCATCCCTCTCGAGGCCATGCCAGCCATTAACCTCCCAGTTTGCTTTTATTAAGAATGAAAATATTATGTCACATTTTTTTGATATTTTCATATGTCACGATTCCTTTTTTGAACTAAACTTCATATTTGAACAAATTTAATCATATTCTGCTTGTCTTGAGGATAACGAAATAAAATTGTCAAAACATCGGCCAGATATATTTCAACCAGATTTCTTCGTTAAGCTATAGGTACCGTCGTTACACAAAATCTTCAAGATAATTAAAAATTGTTGAGATTTAAAAAATAAAACGGCATGAAAAATAAACATCTTATTCATATAAAATACAATGTGAGAGAGTTCATATGAAAAAATAAAATAAATATAATACATATACAGAAGCGCCGATAAATCGCTTCAATCGATTGGTACTAACTCTTCCGTTTGATTGATCTAAAAAACAGCAGTTTCAAGATTTTTTCATTATTGACCATTTATTATCAACAAGTTTTACATATGGTAATTTTTCGGAAAATTGTTGAGTACTCACTTTTTTGGAGAAATCTTTCAGTCATTGTTTCGGAAGAAGTTTCAGGTGTACTGATTTCTTTAAAAAATAATTCCAAAACATATCATCCCCATTATTTATATTTGTTTTTACTAGATATCTGTCAATTTAGTTTTCTTCGTTTTCGTTCGCAGCTTCGTGTTCGCTTATGGTTATCACGTCGCCCTTTGTAAGTCCGCAATTTTGATGAAATTTCAAGAATCGGACATTCATACATTTCCAATCACTGCCCTTTGCATTGATACTAAGTTGTTTAGTATTAGCGAAAGCATTCTGAAAAGCTTCTTCAACTTCGGCCTTTATATCCAAATTCAATTGGTAGATTTTATTTTTGAGCGTTTTGCTTTCCCTTCGAAACGTAAACGTCTAATTTATTGTTTTTATTCTTTCAATTTGACTCAGCATGTCCTTTAAAGTAGGATGTAATGATGTGGAATACGAGGAGGTTATTAATCTAGCAATCCTAATTAGAGACTTGCCTGTTCGACTACCAAAAATCACAGGGCTAAACATATTTAGTTTTAGTTCACTGCGGATGCGTGCTTAAAACTCAGATATTACATCTCGCAGATAGCGTAATTTATGCCGGGTTATTGCATAGCGTTTATTATTAGCCGCACGAGTCGAACGCACCTGCTGTGCGATCTTGGATTCTTTTTCCTTGGATTTACTGCTCTTCCTTTGGACACCATATTTTTTTTAGCTGAACCCTTTCTGAAATTGCACAAGCGAGGTGCACGTGTGGGCACATCATTTTATTCTTGACGTTTTTAGACATTACGCTATATATGGCGTCGCGATTTCATTTAAACACCCACTGGTAATACGCACATCTGTAGCACGGAGTTTACTTTTATTAGCGGCTTTTGTACTACTTTACCGCGGCGATTTGTGATAGCGCACATGTTGGCTCTTCGCTGTGCTGCCCAAAAATCGAGAAATAAATTAATATATGGGGTTTCTTCGGGTTCTGAGAAAGACTTGTTATTACAAATCGTGGTCGCTCATGACAGCTTCGGACTGATATTTTTTACAATGAAAGTCGAGGAGGACCACAAAAATAAATTGTAAAGGTCGTTGTAATGCGATTTAATAACCGGTAGAAGTTGCAATGTGGCTTAAACAACTGAGAATAGCTATTTAAGAATCGAATTTTGTATGCCTAGAATCTCGATAGGATTAGAATAGCTGTATGAGTTGATGCAAAGGTAAGTCTGCTATAATAATAATTCCGATATATTTTATTTTTCTGCTATGTAATCATAAAAATGATTAATACGTTTCACATTTTACTAAAAATTACAGTACAAAATTTTATTGCACTTCTTTTAATATTTCTACACCACTGTATACCTACCACTATTTTTCAATGAAATATTTTAAAGTAAGTAATTTTAAGTGGAAATCCCTATTTATAGCAATAATAAAAAAAGTCGGAAATAGTTAGTAAAAGTTTATTTTAAGCAAGAAAATACTATAAGTTTAAGGTATACATTTAAAACATAACAATAAGATTTCAAAAAAGTTTTTACCGAGCTCTGTGGCTGTGGATTAGTGGTTAGCACGTCTGCTTAGTTTTCGGGAGATCGTGGGTTCGATTCCCGGGGCCGCCTGCTCTCATTCAGGTTTTGCTGAGTCGGCAGAGTACTTTCTCTGAGGCAAATTCCGGGGAAGTACTTCACCTTTCCTGGCCTTTCTTCTATTCTCCACCCCCCTTTCTCTCGCCCATCCTAAATATCCGTTATTGGCTGAAGAGGTACGCAAGGCCCCTCTAGCTGCCCGCTCCCAATTGGAGTAATTGAACTGTCCTTGAGCCTTTAGCTTTTTTTACCAAATAAGTTTCAAATATCATAATTTCCGGAGACTTCATAAACTATATACAGGGAGTTAACATACTTATGGGTGATAGTCCTCATCAAAATAAAATAAAGAGTTCCGTTAAAAATAGACGAAAGTTAATAAAAAAACGCGGATTTTATTTAATTAATCAATTAATCCCTAAGGAACGCGTATAGAGGGGTACTGTAGCCTCCCCTAATTCCTTAAATAATTCCTCCAAGTTCTCAACTAATTCCTTTAACTCCCCAATTAATTTCCCTAATGCCCCAACTTTCCCTAATTCCCCAACTTATTCCTCTAATCCACTTCTAATTTGTATCTATATATTTTTTCTAAATGATGTATTATAAAAATGCACGTCACTTACTGTTGCCGCATACATAGCGTATTTATATCTATATTTTTAATACATTCATTGATCGATGCAAATTTGAATTCCTGTAAAACCGCAATATTGTTTGAGTAAATTTCTCTTCAATCTTCAAAATAAACGTAAGAGTGTTGAAAATTTAAGGGCGATTTATTTAGCAATTTGAGTCTAATGCACATCAAGTTAGAATAGGTTGTATCCAGGAAAGTGTTTTCGGCAGCGGTAACTAGTTATAATAGTAACGTCGCCGCTCTAGAATGTAAATACAATTTTAGGTCAACGTTAGTTTTATCTGTCCTTCGCTGCATATCACATGCTTGCGATTATGCATCGCAGTGGCGTAACGATTTAACGCCAAAGGCAACAACTCAATTACCCTACGTTTAAAAATATACATCTACGGCAAGCCAATTTAAGACTATTTAAATGGTAATGCCACAGCAGGCAACCAACTTTCTATAAATAAGGTACATTGTAGCAATATGAATGAACAAGTTTTTAAAAATCTGTAAAATGTTTAAAGTGAAGACAAGACACCTTCAGTGTTTTAATCGGGTTTTGTAGCTATAAACTAATTATTTAAAATGGTTACAGTTTTGGGTTAGAGTTGTTAGATTTTTGTTATTTTAAAGCGCTACATTGCTTAACACCAAATGTTAGGGTTATTTGCTACTACTAAAAATTTGCAACACTTTACTAAAACTTACTAACATTTAGTGTAAACGTGGTAAAAATTGCCGAAAACTTGATGCGAGTTATCTGGAAACCTTCAAAATTCACTGCAAAGTTATTGTACATTTGGGGCAAGTTTAGTAAAAATTTTCTGCAAATTACCAGCAACTGAGTTGAGATATTTTCCGAAAATGTGTTACAAACTTGGTAATATTCAGCGAAAACTTACTAATAGTAACGGCAAACGTGCCAAGTTACTGCCAGCGTGATAAAAAAATCCGGTAAGTTTCCTTAAAATTCACTAGAAACTTGCAACGAACTTGTTTGGTAATTGACCGAAAACACACTTTAAAATTTTGCTGCAAACATGATAAAAATTACTGAAAAGCTGTTGCAATTTTCTAAAAAAAATATTATTGTAAAAATGTTAACAATTTCATGGGAGCTTGTTGAAAATTTGTTGCAAACTTGGTCAAATTTGCTAGAAAATTAAAAATAAACATTCAGCACTAACCTACTGGTAATTATGGTTAATGTGGTAATAACCGATGAGAACTTTTTGAAACTATACTGGCAACTTGGTAAAAATTTTAAATTTAATAACAATTTTCTGTAAACCTCTTGAAAATTTACTAGAAGATCGTAAAAACTTAAAAGAAGTAGGATGGAAACGTAGATACTAGAAATTCAGCAAACATTCACTGCAAATTGAATTAAAATTGATGAGTAGCTGTTGCAATCTTGTAAAAACATTTCTAAAAAATTACTGCAAAAAATGCTGACAATTTGATACAAGATTATTGTCAGTTTGTTGCAAGCTTCTTAAAATTTTGCTATAAACTGAGTAAGGTTCAGCGCAAACTTATTAGTAATTATTGCAAACGTGTTAATAATTCATAGAAACTTGCTAACATTTACTACCAACTTGATGAGCAAGTTTGATTTCTCAGTATTTGCTTGAAATTGCAAAACAATTGGCTGAAAACATACTTGAAACTAACGCAAAATGTACAACAAATTTAATAAAAACTACTAAGGAGATTTTTACAATCTCCCACTAACAATTTACTGCAAACATAGCAACAATTTAATACACCCTTACCGACAGTTTACTGCCAAATTATTAGAGATTTGTAGCTGTAAACGCTAAAAAATTAACTGGATATTTGCGATATGGTTACTGACGATTCTGCAAATTAACTAAACAATTACCGCAAACTGCAGCTAGAAGCTTCCCAAATATTTGGTAAAAATATTGTCTATACTTATTTAAAGTAGCTGCAAATTTGTTAGAAATTAGCTGTACATTTACAAAAAAATAGCTGAAATATTATTGACACTTTATAGTAAACTTATTGAGAGTTTTCTGCTAACTTGCGAAAACTTGGTGAAAATTTACTACAAATTTACTATAAACCTACTGCAATTTTGCTGCGTATGTTGAAAATCAACTGCAAATTTGCCAGAAATTTAGTACCAATCGATTTAAAGTTATTTACTGCAAACTTACTAACAAACATGTTTTGTAAGTTTCCTGCAGATATGCTAAAAATACACTACAAACTATACAAACTTTTAGAAAATATGCTGAAGACTTTATACAAACTTACTAGAGATTCTTTGCAAACTTAAAATGTTGCTAAAAATACATTGCAAATTGTAATATTAGCTACAAATTTGCAGTTTCTAGAAATTTGTTATAAATTTATTTAAAATTGTCCGAAAAACTCGATACAACAAAGTTACACAATTTCCTGCAAATATGATTTAAAAAATTACAATTTTATATTTACTTAAAATTTACTAGGTTGCTAAGAACTGGAAATTTGAGACAAGTTTATTAGAAGCTTTGTATAAACTGTCAAAAATGTAATGCAAGCTTCTAAAGGATTCAGGAATGGCTGCCAAACTGTCTATAAACGATCAGGTTGTGCTTATAATCTTGTATTCGATTTTTATCTATTTACCAGGTAAAAATTGCCAACTTCTGTGTTAATAAAACTCTTACAATACACGATCAATCTGTAGCATTCCGAGGAAACGGGGTTTCTTAATTGACCTTTTGGCTGCATGTGCCTCATTCGGTAGCTCAGTAAGCCAAGAACTTGTTATTTTGCTTCAATTGATTAGACTAAGAACACCTTTGATAAATTATGTATTTTGTCAATATTATTACATGCAATTTTCAAAACTAAACTTATTGTATTATTTAACATGGAAATACAGCAGATTCAATTTAATATACGGCGGCTGTATGCTAAACGCGTAAGTAGGTTTGGAACTTCTTTAACACGCCAGCGGAGGGGCTGCGGAGGTCTGCAGTCCACTGAAACGATACTGCTCAGCTATTTAAGGGTAATTTGCATACCTAGCAGCAATTTTCGTGTGCGGAGGTGTAGGTCAGAGGCGAGTAGACGCCCACGACAATTTGGGACTGGCCAAATGCATGCACCTGTAATATAGCCCAGACACTGTCAGAAATTTTGACTGGTTTCACGACGGATTTGCATGGCCGTTTCCGAGGAGCCTTCAATGACCTGAAAGTTCACCAGGGAGCGTCGTGGGATGATATTGATGACTAGAATGTCCCATTTAAATTGTGCTTTTGACTAGTTGCCGCGGTGGCTGCGCTCGAAGCATGCTTATCGTGCAGCGATCACTTCACTTATTGAAGGTCCTACTAAAGCCCGAAAGTTGTTGGCGGCATAATTACGGAGCCTTGAACCAGTTGGTTGCAGGGGAGAGAGGGAAAAGGAGGGGGTATACTTCGGTATCGAAAAAAGCGGCCTGGACGGTAGATTAGGGCTTAGGTGTTAAGGAGGGTATTTAGACCTCTGGATCTGGAGGGTTCATCTGGTTAGTCTTTTAACGCAAGTGAAGTCGGCTGGCTGGGATCGTCTTCTTATATCCTTTTGGACCACGCACTATGTGGCCCATCTCCTGAGGGGCCTAGGTGGGGACGTTGTAGTTAGCTGCTCGCAAACTTGCGCACCGCTGGGTCTGTGTCCTTATTTAAAAAGTCTCCACGCACTGAAGGTCAAACGCCGATTGTGTCTTAAAGTGGCGGCGGTCAAATTCTAACACATTACTTGCGCACTGGCAGGAACGCCAACGTCATTCCCACATACAGATACAACCTGCATTATATTTTTTCCTGCCTCTTCTCATACAGACGACTGTGTCCTTCTCATTCAGAATTTTCTTCTTATCAGGCTCTTAGGAAGTAAATTTAATTTTGTAGAGTACCCCTTGATGAGTACAGATACAAAAGCTACTCCCCACCTCTTTAGCGTATCTGCGCATTACTATTCAACAGAATGGAGCTCTGTCCTTACATTATGTTGCTCCATTTAGGAATTCCTGAAAAATAAATTTTATGTTAATCTCTCAGAACTTGTTGAAGAACTGAATTCGTAAAGTATTCAAAAGTGTTGTTTAGCAACAGGAAGTGCTTAAGATGTGCAGAAACGTTTTAAAAATCTTCTGAATTGCTCTATATACGTTGGTGATTGATATAATTTACATATTTAATAAAATAATATCTCTAGATTTTTTAAATTGTTTCCGGGTTAAAAACTTCTCAGAAGTGAATCGATATCCATCAGTTTTATTTTAATGCTTGTTTAGAAAATCCTCTGACCTTTCTGGTGGCATATTGATTTTAAAATTAAATCTATCCTTTTTCTAAATAATATCGACGTACTTTGGAATTTTTTTTAAAATAACAGATATATTTATGTCTGTGAAAGTGGATTGAAATTTTACAATAAAAAATATGAATACACAAGTATAAGTACATCCCATACAATTACGTAGCACTTACAAAATATTTAAACATGTTCTTATGCTCTACATGTTCTAACATCAGATGTCTTTGGAAATATAAATGTATTATTAAATACATACAAACAGCTTTCGAATAAACGAATAAACTAATATCTAACAATTTTTTCTCTCTTAAACATAGACATGGAATTGTCATGTGTGGTCATACCGAAATATATTCTTAGACTCCCTTTTTAAGCTTCATTATTACCCCAAAAAACTGAACTGTATCATATTAAAGATTTAATATATGCAAAATAGACAGTACAAAGTGTTGAAATGTTGCAAATACCTGATATCTACAGTTATTTCCAAATTAATTGCATGCAATGTAGTTAATGGGGATCTGTTTCGTACAAAAAGCAAGATAATCAATATGGACAAACATAGGAGTTCAACATGTCATCTTTATATTTCGACAAATTAACCAAAACCTGAAAATAGGAAATATGCATGTATGTTTTGTAGATGTAGCAAAAGTATTAGGCAGAATCAGTAGAGAAACCATGTGCAAATTATTAAATGAAAAGGTCATGTGATACGTTCAAAATCACGGAACTGCAAAAATTTATATGCACAGCACAACTGATAAATCTAAATAAATCGAGCGCCTTGCGACCGGTAATGTTATGCTTGCAAATACAACACCCACGAAATCACTTCATCGTTATAACCTGCGGCAACTCCCACCCTCGTGAACTTTGCTATAGCATAGTCCGGCCAGCATCGGCACGTAAAACTGTTGCTCAAAGAACGTCACTCTGCCTTCGAAGCCAAAGCTTAGCTGGGCGCTAAGGAATTGTTGCCGTCTACTCAAATGTTTCTTCCTAGATGTTTAAGTGAAAATTTCCTAGATTTTTCTAACCAACCAATCACTAAATTTAAATAACATGTATTAGGCAGAGAATAAATGGAAGGAGTGTAAAAAGAGTTTTCTTGAATAATTGGAAAAGAAGAAGTTCGAGGGGCATTTATAACCAGGGGCAATACAATTTTCAAGAAAAATACCTGGTTTCACATAAACAACTTACAAAAATCACCTGCACGTGTTACCTATTTAGATAGTTTTCTACATTACTTATATAGATACTTATTTGAAATACTTACAGTTTTCTATAATATTTTCGCAGTTAGTTAATATTTCAACTGGAGAGAACGCCCAGGTAAAAATAAATAATAACGCAGAAAAAATCAACAACCGAAAACTCTGAACTTTCTGCAAAAATCGAAAATTAATAAAAAAAAATGTTAAAAATTAATAACGGATGCTATTTTTGAATTGAGGACGTCGTTACTTGTGTTTTCCTAGATTTTGGCAGCAACAACAAAATTGCCCTCCTTTCTCTAAACTAATATAAATATTCCTAGATGTAGTGAAACTTCCTGACAATATTGCGCGGAAGGCAGAAGCTCGCCAGGGAGGAAGCAACGAAGGTAAATTCCATTGCAAATGTCGGCTGCCTGAATGGGAGGAATTAAACTCAACCACGACATAACCAACTTGGGATACGATGAAACGGAATTCCTTCTTTGGAAATAACATAACGAGGTTTCCTCCCGCGTACAATTTCGAGCGCACGCCCCTTTCCTTGGACCGTTAGCATGCATGATTTTACACTGAACGCAACACAGGCGATCGGCGCCGGCGTTTGCAATAAAGGCAGTCTGGTCCTCGACTTCAAGCCAGAAGGTTGCTCGTGGAGCGAGCGTCTTTACGCTAGGCTTGCACCGTTCGCGTGCGCTCGAGCTACTTATCGCACAGCGAGGTACTAGCAACCAGAAACCAATTTGGATGATCCCAGATTTTGCAGTGCTTTAAACCCATGAAGTTGTTATCTCACTCATTATAAATACCGTTGGAAATCAAGGATAGAATTATTCAGATTAACATTGCGCAACGGTTCAAGAATTGCCGGCCACTGATTTTTTCTCAATGTTAACACAGCTCCAGCGCCTGCACTAACGTTACAAGACCGTAGAACGAGCCCGATCTGTTATTAAATTCTTTGTCATCATTCACAACCTCCCAAGTTTTCTCTAAGCCAAGGTTCCTAACATATACGTTCATAGATATCGGCGTTTCGAGCTGGAGAACGTCGTCAAATCTTCAGAATTTGGTATCGTTAATATGACTGCATTACTCTATAGTCGCTCTGCTACTATATATGTAATTCATGCAGCTATACTATCCCTAATCTTTTGACATAGTAGTTTATTTGACATTTATGCTGTTTGCATAGGAGTTATCGGTAATTGTTACCGTTTCTCGGAACTCTAAACGTCAGATGAACACGTTGATTGCCTTGCGGCCAGTCTAGGAAAATTACTACCGGGGCGTAACCTTTTAGGGAATTTCCTTTAAAAATTGTGTTGAATATAATGTATTAAGTTACATTCTGTGTACTTTTACTGTAAGGCAAATATGCAGTCGCGTTTACATGTGGTATAAGCACCCAACAAATGAAAATAATATGAGTTTGTCCAAGAAATATGACTCCAAATTCTCACGACACCTGGAACTGTCACAAACCTCTTCAGGGTAAAGTTAACTACTCAGTGGTGTCCAACGAACAATAATAATCACCTTCTACGTTTCTACCGAATTTACCATTATACATAAACACCTATACTTTCAGAGTAAAACCCCGCCAGTGTACCACTGAAGCGAACCGTGTGCATTTTTTATTCTGTTGTATGTGGTAAATGAGCTATCAAGTGTAACAAAGGATGCATTACATTCTTTCTCAGGTTAGATGAAGCTATAGAAATCGGAAGGAAGGAAGCAAAGTATTATGAAGAAGGGTTGAGCAAACATAAACATGTAAACCAAAAATAGAAATGCAAAACATGCAATCAATTTGGGAGAAAAACAATTAAAACAAGTACATAAATGTGAATATCTAAACTAGCACAAGATGGAAGAATAGACGAAAAGATAAAAAATGACGAAGAACAACAGGGAAACTGTTTAATAGTATCAAAGATAAAATCTTTACTAAAAATACTAAATTGGTGTATTGGTCATAATTATCATAGAGGAAGAACAGATAGAACAGTTCCGCCATATAAAACGAATGAGCGAGTAAAGAATAACAACGCAAATATATCAAACAAGATCAAGACAGAAAAAATGTAAAGGAAGACGAAGAAAAGAATGGACAGAAAGAAATTCAGTAAAGAACAGATCAATTAAACGGACTGAGACAGGATTAATTACACCAAACAGAAAAATTCAGACTTGAAGAGGGCGCCAAAGGAACAACGAGTGTTATCTATTTTTTTCTTCCTCTCACTTGTTATTAGGCAGATTACCGGTTTCACCCAAGTTATTAGAGAGCTTGTTTCCATTTTTTTGCTGATCTGCCTCTAGATCTTCTCTGATTTATCTCTAGCAACTCTAACTATCCGTTGTTATCTATTCTGAAAATTTAATCATTCCTTGCTTTCCTCTTTTCTTCGATCTGATCGTTTGGTTGGCGCTGATACCGTATGTATTCGCTGCGTACTGGACCCTACTTTTTACCACATATTCGTTGTGGCAGCCCCATTTGCCTTGTTTTTTGCGCTTCAGGTAGTGCTTCTGCTGCATTATGTAGGTATTGGCTGTATCACGGATTGATAGATCCTGTCGTTACGGTCCATATTTAGATATGTTTTTCTATATAGAAACGACGGCATACGGCTTCCCCGTTTTCGGGTGTAGTGACTGTGTTCGAACAACTTTTTTTGTGTACGGCAGATTCTGTTTCCCTAAACCTTTACATACACGATTTTACAAAATTCTTGCTGGGACTTCATTCACTCTTCTTATTTTTTTGTCTTTATGGCTACGAGAGGTCCTGTTTGCCTTGACCTTGTAAACTATTCTGTGGAGGAGGAAATCCAGCGTTGTGCCCATCTCTTGAGTGCATGTTCATTCCATTCTTTCTTTCTGAATTTTACCCATTTTAAAAAATTCTTGTATTTTTTTGGATGTATTCGTCTACCTATCTTGCCACGTAAAGATTGATCTGGGTATTTTCATTTCAACAGTTCTTTTAATTTCGGTTTTGTCCTCTGGTTTTTTCACTCGTTGGATATTAAACAGAGTATAGCAATGCAGCTTCGCAATTGTGCAAGATGTACATCCGATCAAACCTCAGTAAGCCGCATCATTAATCCACGCAACTCAGATAATCTCGGTTCTCCCATTCTCATGGTGACAACTTATTTTAATCCGAAAAAGGTTATTTTACAGCACACTTGATAGTTGATTAGCTGTTTCAGCGATTAACATTGCAACTTCAGTATAACATATACTGTTTAGTTATTTGTATATCTGACATTTTATTTCCATCTTCGGTTTTACTTCTCTCCTAATCTCTCCATTATGCTATTAAATAATGTAAGACTTAAAGGTTCCCCTTCCTGATTTCTGCAGTTGTTCCTATGGAGCCTAACAGTTGATCATTGACAATAATTACGTCTTCATTTTCAGTGTAAGTACACATCTATGACAAGATCTATACTTGTTTCAGGAACTTCTATTTTCTGTAGCACTTATAACTAGACCCACCACACTCCTATATTAGTTTGTTAAATTTTATAGTTTTCTCAGCTATTTGTTGGATGACAGAGACGGGATCTGCACAAGGCCTTCCCCTTTGGAATTCTTGTTGCTTATCTGCTAGTATTATGATGTTGTTTATTTTTTCAGTTATCATTTTACATAGTGTCCAACAATTCTTTCGTGATAGTTTTTCCGTGCTTTAAGTCTCCTATTTTAAATATTGACGATTAATCTCATTTTCCATTTGTTGTATTTTGCTCTCACTAAATATTTTCAGTAATAGTTTTGGTAACTCTTGTTATGAGATTTTCGAATGAATCGGTTTCGATTTAACTTAAAATGCGATTAACTAGATTAAAGCGCGTGGTTTTAACTGGCACTTTCATCCTTGGATACTTGAAATGACTAACCACTAAGTGACTCAAACGCAGCAAAAAAATCAAATTTCCTCCGGCAACTCAATATTAAATTATTAAGTTCCTACGTTATTTGGGTATCAGTGTAAAAAGTGGATTAGTCGATCAGCGACTTAGCTAATTTTAACCAGTATTAAATATTTCCCTCACCACGGGAACTACCCCCAATTTAATTAAATAACTATTTGACTAGGTGAAGCCTGTATTGATACTACTCAGAGGTACAAAGCATTGGACTAATAAACTTAATTAAACAACTATATAATTTTACAATATGGGATTCATGTCCACGCCGTAACGACAGCCCAACCTAACCTCAACAGGCAGATACAAAATTGTACTACATTTAAATCTAATTAGATGATATGTTACATCTAAATCAAACATGTATAAAATAAAAGTGCGGTGTACTAGCCGAAATTACAGACGAGAATACCTGCCTTGAACGAAACCAATTCAACAGATCACTCACAACCAGGTCAAGTACGGTTACAAATCTCTCCAAAGGTGCTCTAAGAATAATGTCCTAGATTCCCTTCTCCAAAACTAGGCTTCTACGCTGAATTTCCGACCCCCTACCTGCTCCAACCGATTAGCCAGAATATTTCCAAAACCTTGCGCAGCAATCACTTCAGATAACCTCAAAGCCGGTCCAGAATTAGTCCTCTAGAACTTCGCAAAAAACAGAGCTATCCCTATTTCAACATGTGAAAAGTTGCAACTATATAGCCCACGCCGCATTGTCTCTAACTTCTAGCACAAGCAGACCAAAAAAAAAGCAATTTTCCAAGCTTGCATTCTAAAGCCAAAGCTTTCGTCCCTAGATATTGCTTCAAATCCTTAATGGAATTGTTATGGTCCAAAAGTGTTACATTGAATTTCTGTCCGCTATTGGTGTTGGTCCTGCCGCCGTGTATTTCAAGGTGGCTAACTAGTTCCTGGGCTTAATAATTCAATGACCTGCTGAACGGTGAAGACGACCAGAAGGAAGCGGAAAATGATATGGTAGAAGACGGTGAAGATAACAAACAAGAAGATCAGAAAATAGAAATATCAAGCTATGCCGGGGTAGAAGCTGCCTTTCACCGCATGAAGAAAAATATGTCGCCAGGAGCAGACGAAATGCCAGCCGATCTGTTACAATATTCGAGTAAAGAACTTGTACAGTCAATCCACGAATTATTTATCAAGATATGGCAAAAGGAAGAAATCCCACAGGAATGGAAATACGGACTGTTGTGCCCAATACACAAGCAAGGTGACAAACTGGAATGCGGCAACTACAGAGGTATATGCTTACTGAATGTGACGTATAAAGTATTCACTCACGTTATAAATGCAAAAATAACCCCCCTAACAGAGAAACTGATAGGAGAGTACCAAGCAGAGCTTAGGAAAGAACGATCTACTGCGGACCAAATCATCACATCAAGAGAAATCTTACAGAAATGCAGGGAATTTGATATCGACATCGCTCAGCTATACATCGACTATAAAGAGGCCTATGTTAGCATATATTACAAACAAACCTGGGAAACGCTATACCATCTGAGAATACCTAGTAAATATATTCGACAATGGCAGAAGCGTAGATGCAAAATCAGAAACAAACTAGCCAGTGAATTCCATGGCAAAAGAGGGGAAAAACAAGGCAACGTTCTCTCGCCTGTTTTATTTAATCTGGTTCTGGAGCGAATAATTCGAGAAAGACACTTAAATCCGGGGACAAAAATCTACACAAGAAGACACCAAATAATAGCCTTTGCGGATGATGTATGCATCCTAGGCAGAAGAACAGATGACATAGAAGAAATTTACAATTTAATGCAACCAATGGGCCAACAATGCGGTCTCCAAGTCAACAACCAGAAAACCAATTTTATGAGAACCAACCGTGGACAACAAGCACAACGAGACGTGAATATAAGAGGAAACCGCTTCCAAACAGTATATGAATTTAAATATCTCGGGTCCATATTAACTGATTTCAAGAGCATGCAGAAAGAGATTGAAGCCCGAATCAATGCTGGCAACAGATGTATGTACGGTCTAATAAGTATTATGAAATCTAAACATATATCTAGAAATTGTAAACTCAGATTGTACAAATCATTACTCAGTCCGGTCGTGTGTTATGGATGAGAAAGTTGGACATTAACAAGAAGGAGCGAGGAATTACTGAATATGTTCGAGCAAAAGGTGTTGCGAATGATTCTTCTTGATAGAGAACTAAACGAATGGCGAACAAGGATGAACCACGAAGTAGCAAGACTAAATGGGGGACAAGACATGGTAGGGTGGATCAAATGACACAGAATAAGATGGCTGGGACACGTATGGAGGATGCCTAAGACAGCAATTGCGAGAAGAGTGCTCACAAACGATCCTAAGGGACGACGACCTAAGGGGAGACCGCGCGGTAGATGGAAGGATAATGTGCTAATGATTTGAAACAACTAGGAGTGCAAAACTGGACTGTCCAAGCAAGAAACAGGGAGAGGTGGAAGGCTGTTGTAGAAGAAGCCAAAGTTCTGCAAGGACCCTAGAGCTGTGTATGTGTGTGTGTGTGGCTCTCGTTTCTTTCGAAAACTTCCAGTACGGAGTTTCAGGGTGGAGATATGTTTCCGCCTCCGATTCATTTTCGGAAATGTTGAAGATTCTTGATTTTTATTTCGAAGCTGGGCGATGTGTTTGTTGCGTCGACAATATGGGCTAATTGCTGTACTCATATTTGGTAGTAAAACATTTGTTGACCGCCCGCAATCTAACGTAGGATTTTATGATCTTTGATTTAGGTTTAATGGTTTGTAAAATTCTTTTTCGTTTTTCTACTCACTTTCCCTGTTTTTTGCTTTTTCTATTTTGCATTCCTGCTACAACATTTCTACGAAAGACGCTAAGGAAAGGCGGAACATTTGCAGTTACCAGGTCGTGCCGACAGACTCCAACACGCGCAGCCATTAAAGTCAGGTATTTCAATTGTTCCCATTTTTCGCGCACCTGGCATCGCCTACATCACATCTCGGCTACTGCGTATGATTTAGAGGGGTTTGTCATGGTAAGTTGTTAAATGGCGCACCCTCAACTATTGGTTTGCTATTGTTTATGACGATTGGGTAAATTTGCAGTCGTTAGCCCACGGCCCCTCTCCGGTAGTTAGTTATGAGCAAATTGTTTTACATATAACTTACGACGTTAATATTGAAGACTTTCGTGAATTTTTACATTAAATTATTGTAATACAGCTTCAGAAAAATATAATGTATATTTGAGATATTATTAAACATTAAATACTCCGCTATATGTATATAAACGTGTAAAAATTAAATGTTCTCGAAAGTTTTCTATTTTAATTTCGTTGTTTAAAACTTCCCTCTGAATAAATGTTAAAGTGCAGTCTTGTTATTAAGGGGACGCCACTGAATCGACGCCCGCTATCAGAACTGATTGAAATAAGGTCAGTCATAAGAATATGTTTTTTGCAATATTATCGTTTTATCAACTGCACGGATCATATCGCAAGTGCTGAAAATAACTGTAACAACAGGAAGCCATTTAGCTGCTTTAACTTTAATTTAACCCTTACACGATACCTCAGTACAAAAATCCAATTAAGCGAAGTACCAGCAAATAGAATTAATTTATGTAATGGCCTGAACAGACACCGCACAAAATCGATGGACAATGCACGCACAACACCATAGTTACCTACATATTTAATATGAGCATTGTCCACATGATTATTGAATTTCCTGTTGTCAAAAGCAGAAAGAAATCCAGTCGCTCACAGACGGTCCAAGCTCAACCGAGCGCAATTTGCGAGCTAAAAGCAAGTTTGTAATAAGATTGCTGAAAGGCCGTTCTAGTTGGCAACGGCACAAATCCAGGCCAGCTCTGGAAGTGGTTCGATTGCTGATTTACCTTGGCAAAGTACTTTGGTGGGTGGCCAGCGCGAGTGTAAAACAATTGGGGAAAAAGGCCACAAAAGTCAGTAGCAGTTAAATCGGTGCTTGTGCAAGATGTCTGAACTGCTGAAATCGAAACTGTTCGATCTCTACTGGCACTACTTCGCCGCAGGGTTGGCGATTTACATTTGTGCCAAGTTGACGTACTACGTCTTCAACTCAAAGGATAAGGCTTTGAGGAGTTTCGGACAGGATGAGGACTTCAAAACGCCGGACCAAAGTAAGATTTCCCAGGTTTCGGTCGAGACGGTCTTCAGGTCAGTTGGTTTCAGTTGCTGAGACAAAGTGCGTCGACGATGAGTCTTCGGACTTGGAAGAGTTCCTGCCGGCTTTGCCCGCCGATTTGAAACACGTACCCTTGGTTTATGAAAAGCTGCCCCTTAAGGAAACAATTGAACGATCGGAAGAGTTCTATAAGTTCATGAACATGAGGCGAACTGTGCGGAATTTCAGCAGTGAGGCTGTTCCTGTTGAAGTGATTCATAACATCATCAAAACTGCAGGTATTCTTCTTGTGTTGCATGAATATCCGTTGTCTATTTTTGATATACATGGTGCGGCAACGAGGCGATGGTGGAAGATATTTCTAAAACTATGAGAATTACAGAACGTTTGCTTATATAAAAGTTGTAGGTGTGAAGGTGGTACACATTACTAAAATGTTGTTGATTATACAGGGTCGCTCAAATAAGTGTGGCGAATCAACCTTTTTTTTATTGAATGTCCTATTAGTACGCACCTAGCTTAAGTTTTGCAATTACTACTAATCATTTTAATATAAAATATAGTTATAACTTCGACTTTTTGGAGATATTAACGATTTTATGCAAAAAATGCTGAACTTCAGGCGGCTGCTGAGAGTAACCTAAAATAATTGAGTAAAAAAGTTACGAAAAAAATCTGTTTTTCGTGAATCACGTTTCGAGAGTATAATGGTTGCCCTGGGTATTAATGCTATACAGGGTGCCCAAAATTTGCATATTCAATCATTTCGGATTTTTTTAATGAAACGCCCTAAACATTTTTATATTTTCGATGAGCTATATTTTAATAAAACAAGACCAAAATGTTTAAGCAAATGCTGGGCACCCTGTATGGATTAATACCCAGTTAACATTTTTATTTATAGTAGGCCATTGTTGTTTACTCGAAAAATAAATGACATTTTTGTCACATATGCCGGTTATTTATGAAAATAAATGTAGCAAATCGTATATGAGCGAAGAAAAGAAGCTCTTCCTAATGGTGGATAGGCCCATAGCCATCCCTGAAGTGCATTTCAAATAAGAAAGTTAGTATCAATATCCCAAAAATAATAAAAATAAATGAAAATGTAAGAGCACATTTGATTTCTTCTTTCTTTCTGTTTTGAATGTTATCCAGCATTAGAATCTGCAACTTTGTCCCAATTTAACCGACATTGTAACTCTTACCGTTTTCGATATCCCATTGGTGAGCATCGAAATTAAATAACCCTGTATATGGCATTCCATTAGCGAAAAGTAACTTTGGTTCTCCACACTTTTTTGGGCCACCCTGTATAATCAAAATAATTTTAGCAATATGCACTAACTTCGTACCTACAATTTTTATACAGCGTATTGCAAAAATGGCGTATTAACTCCATGTTACACTATTAATGAACACTTCCTGAGTAGGAAAAAAGCAATAAAAAATTCTGTGTTATATTTGTTTAAGATATGGGTATCCAAAGTTTGATTATTAATTTCTTTAATATTCAGTATTAGGATAGAAAAACATTTAACACTTAAAGCTAATAATACGAATATAAATACTTATAAATAATTTTGTCACTTAACCAACTGTTCAGCTAATTTTGAGGTTAATAAAACTTCGCTATATCTTCAAAAATGTAACAAAAAGACTATTTTAATTATTTTTTCCTACTCAGGAAGTACCGTAAGAACGATTTTAGTAGTTTTTCTTTTTTAATTTTGCAGTAAATTTCTTTGGTAAGACACAATAAATGGAATTAGTAAGAAGATATATTTTAGGACACTTATATAGCGGTCATGTAACAAAAAAATATTTTTCTGATTGGTAATTTACAAATTTTTGATGTTCCAAATTACACAGCAATGTTGCCTTTTTTGAACGACCTGAATTTTATCATTAAAATATGTTACGAACCATATTTATCCCAAATAGGCAACAATATAATCACAATTTATATTTAAAAAACTAAGCAATCTTCTTATGCAAGCCTTTTTACAGGCATAAAAAGTTTTGGGTACAGTATTTTATATAAAGAAAACAGTGTTTATCTACGACCACTACTAAAAGTAGCCTTTTAGCGCTAGCTTGTTTCACTAAAAGTTACGTTTGATAGTTTAACGTCGTTACAGAAATCAGCTGTTTACTTTTAGCCCATGTGCTAACAGTGAAGTGAGGTTATAAAACAACAATTTCGAACTGGAAGTGAAGTTGTAAAATTATTCTAGTTGCTTCTTGCGTTACAGGTAAAGTGTTTTTGAAATAATTAAAGCGTTATGTAGTGAATACAGTCAGATGTGGAGTATTAATAATTACATTTCGTAACTGACCTTGACTACTGTCATTCGCAAACATTCGCCCGCGCGGCATGGCCTACTGTTTATTATGACATACATTAGAAGTGTCGTAGATGCAAACCTTTGTTAACTCGATATTTATGGATAAATAACAGTAAAATTAAGGTCGTAGATAAAATATTGTATGCAACGCGTGCTAAAAGCCGTTTATGCATGAGACATGACAATTATGTTTCATAATTTTCATGTCTCGTGCATAAACGTCAACTTTTAGCACTTGTTGCATAAATAGCTATTATTTACATTCGTTCTTTCTTTTTGAAAATCTATCTATATATATATATATATACAGGGTGTCTCAAAAAGAATGGGACAACGATTAGTCAGAGATTCCTTAGGTTATAATAAATCGATTAAACCTAATATACCTTAGTACAAAGTCCCTCCAGTAAAAAGTTACAGGGCCTTGAAGTTCAATTTGTTATTTTTTATTTTTTTGTTAATTTCCGCAAATGTAGAGATATCAATTTAAATTTTGGTATACATGCTTACTATTATGTAGTGCACTAATACAAAAATTTTCATCAACTAGACTTGACTGTAAGAAGCACTTTACCAACTTTTCAAAATTTTTTTTGCTCTAATTTCGTTATCTGTAACTTTTTTTGAAATTTTAGGTTATTATCTGAAAGAGAATGAAAAAGCACAAAAATAATGTACACTTAGTTTTTAAGCCTAAAAGCAACCATTTGCCTTAAAATGCCTATCAAAGGTTTTTGGTTGTCATTAAGACGTGCAATTATCAAGTAGGCATGATCACAAAAACAATGTATAATGATTGTAATCTAGTAAACAACATCAAGAAAGCAATTAATGACGTTGGTGTTATCATTTTTTTGTCTTTTGTGCTTACGAAAATGCTGCAACGTAACGAACCTCGCAGCATTGGAGAATTCGTTATGTAAAGGCATTTTCTTAAACATAAAAGAACAAATTCTTATGTCACTAATGTCATTGATTGATTTATAATTGTTTTTTAATAGATGACCATTGTTTTTGTGATCATGGTTACTTGATAATTGCATGTCTTAATGACAACCAAAAACTTTTGATGAGCATTTTAAGGCAAACGGTTGCTTTTACGCTTATGAACTAAGAGTACATTATTTTTTGTATTTTAATTCCCTTTTAGATAATAACCTAAAATTTCAAAAAATGTTACAGAAAACGAAGTTAAAGCTAAAAAAAGTTTTCAAAGATAGGTAAAGTGCCTCTTGCAGTTAAGTCTAGTTGATGAAATTTTTTGTATTAGTGCATTAATTAATAGTAAGCATTTATACCAAAATTTAAATTGATATCTCTACATTTGCGGAAATTAACAAAAAAATAAAAAATTAAAAATTGAACTTCAAGGCCCTGTAACTTTTTACTGGAGGGACTTTGTACTAAGGTATATTAGGTTTAATCGATTTATTATAACCTAAGGAATCTCTGACTAATCGGTGTCCCATTCGTTTTGAGACACCCTGTATATACAGGGTGTTTTAAACGAAGTGTGCACTATTGCTAACTTCTTTATTATTGGGCGTACGATATCGGTTAAATTGGCAAACTAGTGGCATTTTTTCTGTTGATTAGAATGGCGAAAACAGAAAAACAATTGAACATCGCCTTCTCGCGAAATTTGGAAAAGTTTACTTTTGTTAAATGGAACACCCTGTATATTTTTCAAAAATTGAAATAAAAATGAATTTGTGATATAAAAGTCTTAATACACTATTGTCTTAAAATGAATACTAAAGAAGTTATCACAAGTTTCAGTTTTGTATAAATTGTATTTTATTTTCAGGTAAACTACTCTTTTTGTTCATGACACGGCAAAATTTTATTAAGAAAAGTTGTTCAGAATCAGAAATTATGGCCCTATACAAAATTTCAGAAAGATGTGTTGATTTAGGTACAAATTTTAATAAATTCAATAATAATAATAATAATAATGGTTTATTTTAAATCGCATATCTTTCTGAAATTTTGTATAGGGCCATAATTTCTGATTCTGAACAACTTTTCTTAATAAAATTTTGCCGTGTCATGAACAAAAAGAGTAGTTTACCTGAAAATAAAATACAATTTATACAAAACTGAAACTTGCGATAACTTCTTTAGTATTCATTTTAAGACAATAGTGTATTCAAACTTTTATATCAAAAATTCATTTTTCTTTCAAGTTTTTAAAAAATATACAGGGTGTTCCATTTAACAAAAGTAAACTTTTCCAAATTTCGCGAGAAGGCGATGTTCAATTGTTTTTCTGTTTTCGCCATTCTAATCAACAGAAAAAATGCCACTAGTTTGCCAATTTAACCTATATCGTACGTCCAATAATAAAGAAGTTAGCAATAGTGCACACTTCGTTTAAAACAGGCTGTATATAAACCAATCACCGTGTGTTAGTAACGCAAAAACTCGAGAACGACTTGACCGATTTGGATGATTTTTTTTTGTTCGTCTTACTCCCGAGGTGGTTTATCAAAAAAGAAAATTCGGAAAAATCCAAAGGAAAAGCCGGAAAATTGGAAAATATCGAAAGTGCGTTTTTCTATACACTGTACGACTTTTTTTGCAGTCATACTTTTATGATTCTGTGCTTAATGGTTTGAAGGGTTTTCCCCATCATGTCATAATACAAAACAACGTTTGCCGGGTCAGCTAGTATAAAAATAAATCTTGAAAAGCAACAAGGCTGTTTTAAACAAAATTAAAAATATGTCTAATAGTATATTTCAAACAATAGAAAAAAAGTAAAACTATGCATAATACCTTGGTAATAATCTATTTAAAACAATAGGAACACAAATACCGGGTGACCATAAATGGTTGTGATTTTTTTTCTTACGTTGGCATTGTTTATGTTGGTGGCACTGTAAGTCTATGTCAAATTCGAGGTTAGGTTTTGCGTCAGTTTCGACACAGACTTACAGTGCCACCAACATAAACAGTGCAAACCTAAGAAAAAAAATAACAACCATTTTTGGCCACCCGGTATAATATTGCGTAAAAAACAGTAATAAAAATATGGCCTTATAATTAATAAAATAACTCAACAAAAAGTGTGGCGGCCTCGAGAGATAACAGGGTCTTTGAAGGCATTTTCAGGCGTTGTTGTTGAGGTTATGTAGTAAATAACTTCAGATAAAGAAATTTCATATTTTATATAATCACCTCGCTCGAGGGGAGACTTTTCGAGACATTCAAAAACTTACCTTGATTTAGATCTCTAATTGGGATACAAACTAATAGCTATTTAAGTCACAAGGAATGTAAGGACCTATTAACATTTGAGGTAGGCAAGTACAAGCCAAGACGAAGTCGCGGCTTGTTGCCTGCCGAAAATGTTAATAGGCGATACATTCCGAGTTAGCTTATTATATTTTCCCGCTGCTTATCAAAATTTTCCTAGATTTTTGAAAAAATCGTTTGGTTTGTCACCTGTCACCAGGATTAATTTTAGTGAGTCGTGTTACCTATGAGTGTCACATGTCACATAAACACTTGCAATTTAGAAACAAAACGTCTAAATCTGCATCTTGATTTGCTAATTTTATTATCCTAGAAACTTAATAATAGTATTAAGTTCCGTTGTCAAGAAAAAGCAGCAAACAAATATAATCACCGACTTACACGTTTTGTTACTAAGGCTGTACCACTGACTTACATGATCAGCAGCGGGAAAATTAAATTAATGTCATCAAATATAAACATTGGTTAGTGAATTTTGTTTTCTAGCTGTGGTTACGTGCACGAACCAACCTGTCATCGGAATTAGTTGATATGGCGCAAAATTCAAAAAAGTTACCTATTGTTCCAAATAGGCAGGCACGTTCCGAATAGCCCCGTTTTACCTAGCGTAACATGAGTAAATGCGCCGTTTTGCAACTCCCGTATAAGACTATTTAACGTAGCTCTCTTTGTCTTAAAAATATCTTCTACCCCACATCGTTGCCAGACCCTGTAGTTATATTAATTTAATTATATTTTGTGTGAAATAATTGTTTAACTACTGGATTTGATAGTTAATCTTTGGAAATGTTCTCACAATAATCAATCAGTTTTTATGAGTCGTATTATTAGGGCGGGGATTAAAGATAATAAAATTAAACACCTGAAAACTGTCTAGAAAATATTGATTTCATTTATTTTTTTTTTAAATGTGGTTCTGTTTTAATTTGCTTAGCGTTATATCAAGCAGATTTTAAACTTCGTATTTTTGGTCATCGTAGGAAACTACACGCAGTATTTTCCTTCTCTTTCATTTTCCCCGATTTCGATTATTTGACAATTTATATTAAGCAACATTTATATATTGTAAAGAACGTATTGCCTCATTTTATCGATTCGCTTTTTAAGTTCCCTTGAAATTTCCTTCCTTAAAGGTTAATGTTTTTTTTAATATTTCCTATACCATTTCAACAATTTTCATTTTTTAGGGCAGGTAATATTTATTTCGAGTAATGTGCAATACTCATTTTCACTTTTTGTTCTTGTCAATCGCAAACAACTACCCCGTGGTAGCTTTCTTCCTTTTTATTTTCCACTATTTAAACATTGATTCGATTTTAAAAAATTTACTTTGAATTTGAACAGATATTTTACTGTAAAACTTTATAGTTTACATGTTGAAACAAGTCGTTTGGCAGCGCCTACATCAGCTCGCTGAATGTATATAAGTCATCTCCTATGCCTTAGTATTTTTATAGATTAATTGCCCTGTTGTTCACCTAGCTAGCTCAGTACACATGAAACTCTCACTTTATCTGAACTCGTGCATAGAAAAGATCAATATCTGCTTAAACAGGAAGCTATCCTGCACTTGTAGTATTTCGCCTGAAACAGATTTCACACAAGCACAAGAAAAACCAATTTGATCACACAAATAAACGAAAATATATTGATCCTTTAAATACACCCATATAAAATTATAATAAAAACAAGGATTAAAACCTAAAATAAATGACCATTCCTAAACACACTAGTTTAGGATATAAACAAATCATTAACGCGCAATAGCTCGTGGCTACAAACATTTACAAGCAAACAAGCGAAATTACTGCAGCCCCAAGACATTTATCTTTAAACATTACAAAGATGTATAAATAACTGTCTCCAATACGCAAACGGTAAACTGCATCGAAATCGGTCGTGGGAATTTAGTGCACAAACACCCAACTTCGCTTCGGGTACGAATGTATATGTCTATTAAGCGCATGCCTTTACGGGTGTGTAATCTTCACCACCTGAAGCGACCACTTATCGCTTAAACTGCAAACATGTTCAGTGTCAGGTTATCTTCGAACTGCAACGCAGTTCTCGGAATGGATTGCGTCACTCACTTTAAAAGCTGCGACGACTAGAAATTGTCCACGAATTATGTGGAGAAATTTCTGACTACTGACTATGGCCTCTTTGTCAGCTGACGTCACGTAACAATTGAAGCAATACGAAAACCCTTTTGCGTCACTTCGAGTCGTTCACAAACGTGCGCCCTCGGGATGGGCATGCTGGCGACTGCATAGGTTCTCTATGGACGCTTTTGAATGTTTGTTTATCGCTTCATCTACGAAATCGAGCGCTTCGCTCGCACTTTTTGTTATGGTAGATTACAAAAATTAATCCTAATTTACAATGAAAAAGCATGCAAGCACAAACTGGCTATATATGTAAATATAAAAATAAACAGTCCATGCAAAAGAGGTCAGGTTCAATGTTTACATTTTTCAAGCCTTAACCCTAAACGCACTGTCTAATTTCGCAATTATTTATCAGATCTGCATGTTTTCAGTGGGTGGTTTTTAAGACTAGAGCTATGTGCGTCGCCGCTTAGGTAGAGAACTTGTTTTTATACTCATTCCTAATGCCACCAGAAATATGAATATCAAAAAAGGAAATAAGGAACAAAATCTAATTTGGTAAATTTCAATTTTTCTCTAAAATTCACTAACGAAAGCGTAGTGTCAACAAAATGTTATCTATTTTTTAAATATGTGATTCATTTATTTTTGGAGTAGATCATGTCTATTTGGAGTAATTTATATTAATTATGTTAACTTTTCTTTCTTGTCAGTCGAAAAAACTATTATACTCCTTTATCTACTATTATAGAAAAGTCAGTTGGTCTATTTATATCTCATTTTGGACTAGTACAAATTTTTCAATAATCTTTCTGTTTGTTATTATTATTTTTGGAGGGTATAATACGTATTTTTAGTATTGTACGGTAAGTGTTCTATTGTTTTTATTTGTTCTTTAGTTTGTATCAATTTAAAATCGGTTCTTGTTTTGATATTTTATCTTGAATTAGAACAGGTATTTTTACTTCCTTTTACAATAAAGGAAGTATTGGATTCACCCCAAAAATTCGAAATTGAGTTTTCAACAGAGCTTCACGTTTCAGAGTCCCCTGAACCCAAAAAACATATTTTTTTCATTGGTCTTGTCTGTCTGTCTGTCTGTCTGTCTGTGAACAGAATATCTCAAAAACGAAAAGAGGTGTGGGGTTAAAACTTCATATATAAGCTTTGTGTACTATGTAGATGCGATAGCAAGCTTTTTAAGAAAATCTCATAACAGGAAGTAGGTGTTTACTCTTGTGATTTTTCAGTTTTTTTCGATTTTTTCAAAAACGGCTCTAACGATTCTTTTCAAAATTCTTATTTTTATTACATCTTTAATGTGTATTGATGTGAGATAGGTGATTTTCTAGTTGAATACTTCTAAAATGGGTTTCTTTTGTTTTTTTTTTCTATTTTTTATATTAACTCCTATTTTAAATGGAACACCCGATATATTATTACATTTTTGAATTCAGATTAAAATTCTAGAGAAAATGTTTCTTTTCACCTAACGCTCTATTTTGCACCGTTTTTGTAGAATTTGTAATTTTTTAAAAAAATTGACAAATGCTTAAAAATTTAAAATCAAATTTTTGCCCAATTATAAGATCACTGTAGAAGGAAGTTGTGTGCGTGTATCACACCAGATTTTTGTTAGTGCCTTATACCTATTAAGCAGTATTAACATTTTTAGTATTTTTTCCCTCTTCCCATTTTGTATCTTTAAGCCGATATAATTTTTTTTCTAATTAGTTAGAGTAATTAGTTTGCTTTTATTAAGAATGAAAATATTATGTCACATTTTTTTGATATTTTCATATGTCACGATTCCTTTTTTGAACTAAACTTCATATTTGAACAAATTTTCGCTGTAATAAGTATTCATAAATGTCATATTCCGAAGAGGCGTAGTGGGAACTAATTCTACTGATTTTCCTTATTTCGAGTAATTTACAATAAAAATTTATTTTTTTATTGTTAGTCCTAAGATTTACGTTATTTAAAGGCTAATTTGTGTTTTAGTTATTTATTTTATATTATGCAATATTTATTATCACAAATTCGTTAAAACCCCTCACCTCACAAATATTTAACAACTGTTAAATACGTATTTCGACAGCCAAGCTGTCATCATCGGTAGCTACGAAAAACTTACACAGCAAAAAGGCAACGATATACTCGTGACCAAATCACAAATGGAAGTGGGCGATGCCCGCGCATTTTACATCTATTTATAGTGTTATACTGTCTGACCCGGAGTGCGTGGCCGAGGGCCAATGAACATGGCCGACAATCAATGCAACTTCAACAGATCATACAAGGTGGAGGAAGGTATTGGTCCACCATCTTCCTTCAAACGTTTATTATCTTGGTTCTTAAAAATGGCAAATCTTTCAAAAGAATTTAGTTGTTTTGTTGAAGTTAACAACTTTACAACTTTTAGGTCATCCTCTTTTATACTATGACCCGTTTCGTAAATATGTTGGGCAATACTCGATTTTTCAAATCTGTTGAATCTAAAATGAGCTAAATGCTCTTTAAACCTAGTACCAAAATTATGACGTGTTTACCCAATATATTTAGAATCACAATGGAAACATTTAATTTCGTAAATTCCAGATCTCTCTAAAGTCCTCAGTTTGTCTTTTGGATTTCCCAACAAATTTCTAATGTTGTTGTTTGAACCATACACAACTAGATGGCCCGATTCTTTAAAAATTTTTGCTAGGCCCTTTGTAGCCGGGCCAAACGGAATTTTGATGTAATTGAGTCCTTCATTTCTAGGACTGACGAGAGTTGTGGAATTTCGAACGTGAAATTTTGTTTTTTGTTTCCTAATTAAATTATCGATAATTTTAGAAGAGAAACCATTATACACAGCGATGCTTTTTATTATCTGAAGTTCAGTGGCAAATCGATCTTTGTTTAAATGAAAGGTTAACAGTCTATGCACTAAGAAATTTAGAGCAGCCATTTTGTGTTGAAAACAATGATTTAAATCCGCTAACATGAATCTGTTTACATTGGTTTCTTTTCTATAAACATCGAATTCCAACTTATTTTTATTTCTTATTACTAAGGTATCTAGAAATGGCAGTTGTCCTTCGTTTTCCATTCCATATGTGAATTTTATGGTAGGAAATTTGGAATTTAACTGATTCAAAAAATTATCAATACTACATTTAGATAAATCAAAAACAGCAAAAATATCGTCCACATACCTAAACCAAATCCTTGGGAAATACTCTGTGTTATTCTTAAATTCAGTTTCAAATTTTACATAAAAAGGTTGGCAACGAAAGAGGAAAGGTTGTTTCCCATTGCTGTTCATAGAATTTTCCATCTATTTGAAAGCAATTCTGGGACATGCAATGTGTAATTAATCTAACTAGCTCGTCAATTTTGTTTGAATCCAAATTATTCTCCGAAAGTAATGCCCGCAGATATGTCTTAGTTTGTGGGACTGGTACGCTTGCAAACAAAGAACACACGTCAAATGAAACTAGATTCTCGCTTTCACCAAGTTCCAAATCTTTAATTTTATTTATAAACTCCATCGAGTTTTCGACCGAAAAATTATTTTGAAGTTTTGGCAAGTTTGTAAATTAATTTGTTAACCATTTAGATAGGAGGTAAGTTTTTATTAACTCTATATTTTTTAAATTGCAATTTTTATATCAATACTTTGTGGAATCAGTGGCATAGTATTTCCGGGGCAGTGTCTATGTTTGCCCACTATGTTAATTTTAGAAGAGATCTCTAGCTGGCCAGTTGGTATACCAATGTTTTGCAACTTCAGTTAAAAAATGTAATACATACCTGCAATTATAGTTTGTTCTTGTAGAATAATAAGCAGTTATGAGTATGGGCGTAATTTGGGGCATCGCTTTGGAGGCAAAATTAAAACTATGTTCACCATACACAAATACGAACTGTCGAAAACGGCTTCCACAAAAATTTTAAACCTACATTGGCTACATTGCTAAAAGATGCTGCACTTTAAAACCAAAATTTTGAGAGACTTCTTACTAAAATAAAGCCTTTTTTGTCAAACTGTTTATTTTTTGCCCCCAAACCATATTTTATTGGCAAACGTTATAAACTACACAACCAATCAAAGTAAGCCAATATGTAAATGAAAGGTTATGTGCGCCAAGGTAGAAGCAAATGAACCATAACCTCCAAATATTGAATATTACATTGTGGATATCTATATAACAACCATCATTACCCAGCCAATCGAAGAGATCTATCGGCGTTCGGTAAGTACCGCTGGGAGCATTTCGATGTACTTTGATTTGTTCGATGCATTTCAACCGAGTAAACAGATGATCAGCGCATGACAAGTAATAACATATAACACTGACAAATGAACGGTGGCGTAAATTAACCCTTGAATATGAACGATTCTAGACACGGAAAGTAAAAGAAGCTAAAGATTATCAATGAAATTTACGTTTTAATTTGACTCTTGTGCATTTCGTGACAAGTGACAGTTGAGCGTTCGGTAAATATTTTTCGATATTCGATGTTCGCTAGTCACGTGACTAAAACTGGATTTTCTCACGATCCGCTCCGCGATGTACCTATAGTCAACGTTGTTTACATTGTTGACATCAATATCATTATCTACTTATAGTGTCTACCGGTGTCTACCTACGTAAAATGTAGACAATAATAAATTACATGTAACTGAGCATCCCTAATAATAAGTAAACAACATATGTCTATATAACTACGAACTTAGAGATTATGTAATACCTAGGGTCACCTTTTTTGCACGAAAGTTGTTTTTCAATTTTGGCTAAGTTGCACATGAATATAACCACAATTTTGATTTTGTTGAATAACCTGCATAACCTCCAACAAATTTATTGTCATTTGACAGAATATGATACCTATTGTTGCTAGATAGATTGCTAATTTTGATAGCACATATGGGGAAATAATTAAAATCTAAAGTATTGTAAACCTTCCACGTACCATGTACTTAATTAAAATGTCTTCAATTACACATCAACTACGGAAACTGGATACATACATAAAAATTACTAATATTCTATTTTCTTTTTTTTCTTAAAAATGTCAAATTGCGTTTGAAGTGTGTGAAGATATACAGGGTGTTAATCAAGTACATAGACAAACTTTAAGGGGCGATTCCTTGATCAATTCTAAGATAAAACGTTTATACAAACACGGAGCCTAAACGGCTTCGTTTTCGAAATACAGGGTGTCGAAGCTTAAAGAATTTTTTCTTTTCAAAAATTTCGAAAACGGCTGAAGGTATTCTAATGCAACTTGGTGTAGGTTAGTAATTCATAAAGTAGCATTGTTCGGTCAAAATAAATTTAATTTATTTCTACCAGTAGCGTGCATCGAGGCCACCTCAGTTACCTTATTTTAGAAAAATCTGGTACGCCACTGTTTTTAGCCAAAAGTTTTGTAGCTATTGTAAGATTATTTGTTATTAAATAATATTTTTTTTAAATTTCTTTAAGCTGTATTCTATAAACGAAGCCATTTAGATCCCATTAAAGTCCAATAAACAAAACTGCTGTTACAGATTGTTCCGTTTTTCTCGAAAACGGTTTATTCTATCAAAAAAATAAAAGATACATCTTTTGTATAGTTTCAATGGATAAAGCTAAAAAACGTGTCGTATTGACTAAAAAACAGTAGCTACCAGATTTTTCTAAAATAAGGTAACTGAGGTGAACCCGATGCATACCACTGGTGGAAATAAATTAAATTTATTTTGACCAAACAATGCCACTTTATGAAATACTATCATAAACCAGGTTTCATCAGAATAGCTCTTGGCGTTTTCCAGATGTTTAGAAAAGAATTAATTGTTGTTTAAACTTCAACACACTGTATCTTGAAAACGAAGCCGTTTAGGTCCCATGTTTGTATGAACTTTTTATCTTAAAATTGATCAAGGAATCACCCCTTAAAGTTTGTCTACGTACTTAATTAACACCCTGTATAAAAGGTTTCCAAATTTCAGCAGACGACTTGCTAGTTAAATACAGGTTGAGTCATTTTAATCTACCCCGGGACAAAATTGTTTGGGGTGAAGGGGGACAACTTTTGGCACCAAAATCCACTCCCCCCTCGTACTCCCCCCCGAGGGGGGGATCAACTTTCAAATTTCAAATGGAATCCCCCATTTGTTTTCCATGGATTCGGGTTTCTGATAAAAAAATATGAAATTTTTGTCCGAACAATTTTTCATGAAAATGCTTTCTTCGGTCAGTTTTAGCGCATCTCACAATCCCACCCTTGGCGTTACCCAGGAAGAACGACGTGGACGTGGTGGGATTTTGTTCCCATCGGGGTGTCCCCTTGACTCTCACGTACGGGGTGCTTTTTTCGCGTGAGTCCCCTTGCTTCTCACGTACGGGGTGTTCTCATTAAATTCGCCGGGAGTCAGTGGCTCTCCCCCGCGCTCTGGTCATGACCGTACATCGCGAGCGTAGGTCCAATCTAACGTTCTGGAACCTCAATCCTGGAAATTTTTGTCATTTTGTTGAAACATTGACACTTTTGGCCCTGATGACAGCTACCTGACAGCTGTGATGACATCGTGTGGGGACAATTTTATGATTGTAGACCTGGTAACTCCATATCGAACGCTAACAATCATATGTGCTGTTTCGGGAAAATGTCCATTCACTCAAGTTCTTAAATAGGACGGGGGGTCATAATTCTGACCGAAGAAAGCATTTTCATGAAAAATTGTTCGGACAAAAATTTCATATTTTTTATCAGGAACCCGAATCCATGGAAAAAAATGGGGGGTTTTATTTGAAATTTGAAAGTTAACCCCCCCCCCCCCGCGGAGGGGAGTACGAAGGAGGAGTGGATTTTGGTGCCAAAAGTTGTCCCCCTTCACCCTGAACAATTTTGTCCCGGGGTATTTTCCCTCACTGGATAAACGCGTCCAAAGTTTAAAATGACTCACCCGGTATATCTTTGTAGAATTTACATAATATTTCATGTTTACGCCTCACTACTCGTACAAAGAAACGTGTAGATTTCCATTTTGCTATTACCAGAGTTTAACACTTCACACTAAGAATTATATTTTTTCATCTTAGCGTTTTTGCTACCGTAGGTACGATACTTTAATATATATTTTAATTTCACATAAAGAAGGTGTACACGTCTTGTAAAAAATCAATGGTTTCCGAGAGAACGGTACTTGTGTTTTTACGCTAATTTTGTAAGTAGCGGCGTCGGCGGGGCGATACAAGGGTTCTTTTAAATATATTCGATATAAAATCTCGTGACAGTCAGGCGAGCCTGAAAAGCATTTCAGGAGCTGGGAATATCCTACAATTTCAAAAATTGGCACAGTGTAAGGTTTCCCAAACAGCGACATTCACGGAACGATAACGCTCACATCACGCACTAACTTGCTTGACACTAACTAATCAACTATCTGGCGCTCCCGTACTGAACTATATAGAAGTACAAGTGTCGAATTATATAAAAAACTTAATAGTATCTCATAATGTTTTCAAGGATCACATTTAATTTAAAGTTGATAGCTGAACAGTAATTTCTAATATAATAGAAATATGTTTAGCCCTAAATAATAAACTGTATTTTTGTTTCAATATCGGCAGTCTTTTGAAAATAATCAGCAGTGCCTATATCAATATTGCATTTTAAATTCTCCATTATGTAGAAATAATTGAAAATTTTCTTTTCATGAAAAAAAATATCTAAATTTCAATGCAGATTATGAATGAAATTTGGGGTTACCAATGTATTTTTCAATCAACTGCTCAAAGTTTGATAGACCATTTTATAAGTTAGGCTGAAAAAAGCATCAGAAAAATGTTTGAAATAATTCTCTAATAGGAAAATAAAATTAATAGGAAATTATAACCTAAACTGTTACTTATATTATCATGATACAACCCTTCACCCTGTAACTCCTCACGCGATTATCTTATTAAATGAAAAACAGAAACATATGCACAGTGTTTATTAATTTTCCCTCCAAAAGATTGGCCCTTCGTGGGTGAGCGATTGTAAATTGCGTCTTGCGCCCTGTTCTTTAGTCGGGATTTTAACATAGGACCGAGCGGATCGTCACCCGTGGCCGTCCTGACTCACGTTCACGATTCGCAGAATTGCTGGATTCAGTGTGAGCTAGCATGAGTAACAATACAACCGCTTAAATTAATTCCGTGCTTCTTTTCTTGGATTCATTTTCCGTAAAGCAACTTGCAGGAAGTGTCTTAGAGTAAGCAAACCCAGACTTAGCAAGTATTTTACGCTATAGTAAATTCCTGACCTATTGGAACTGCCAAGCACACATCCTGAATAAACCGGTCGGATTCCGTTTCGTTGTTTGAGGGATTCAACAGCTGTTTGAGTAAACTACGTGATTCCTTCGGACATGAATTGTAAACTACTATAAACCCACAACTCTATCGCTCTTGAACCCGACTCTTTCTCGACTGCATCTAGCTGGAGCAAATGTTTGTTGCAGAGCTGATTGATTTTGTGGCTGTGGACAAACTGACTTTCATCGTGTGGCCTTTGTTTAGTTGTCTTGGAGTATCTTAGTTACCGTGCCATGCAATAAACTGGCCCTCCAATGTGTGGTTTTGTTTTGTGTTTGTTTTTTAAATTATTCCCCTTAGTACTTCTCTACGTAGTCTCCCGCCAAATCAAGGCATTTAACCCACTGACGATTCATTTTCACAATCCCCTCCTTATAGAAGTCGGCTCTTTAGCCCTCTAACCATGAAGTTACCTTAGTTTTTAAGCTGTAATCGTGCCTGAAATGCATTCCACGTTTGATCTTGATTTGGTCTTACACTTTGATCAAAAGGTCGCAGGAATATGTGCCGTTGTAGTACTATAATTGTCAAGAATGTCGATAAACAAGGTTTGTTTGGTGATATCGTCATAGTGATGAACCCAACTTTTGTACATAGTGCACGGGCCAAAAGTTCCGGCAAATTTACAGGTAACAAGATAGAAAACGGAAACTTTTCCCAAACAAGAAATAATCAGAGCATAACAATTTTTTTTCCATCGATAGTATCTGAAAATATTTTGCTAGAATTCCAAATTTTTCTTATTTAATTTAAGAAAATATTTTCTACATCAGTTCATAAAGCTTTAGTGAAATCAGCTTGAAATGTATTTTTTTAAATCTTATTCACGTAAACCAACAACACACATAAAAAATTATAATTCACCATTTTCTCATAAAATTTCCAGGTACGGCTCCAAGCGGTGCCCATACGGAACCATGGACGTACGTGGTCGTTCAATCAATGGAAATCAAAGAGAAAATACGTCAAATCATCGAGGACGAAGAAGAAATCAACTACAAAAAGCGCATGGGCAAAGTGTGGACAACCGACCTAAAGTTCCTCAGGACTACCTGGGTCAAAGAATATCTCACAGAAGCGCCATACCTAATTTTAGTCTTTAAACAGATATACAGCTTTCGTGAAGATGGTAAGAAGAAGCTGCACTATTACAACGAACAAAGCGTGTCTTTGGCTGCTGGCATGCTGCTGACTGCTATTCATGTAAGTAATTCCCATAAGAATCTAACATAAATATAAAACACTTCTTTAAGGACTGTCCTAGTCACATTAAAAATGCTCATATTAAACACAATTTTAACTAGCAGCTACAAACACCCAAGTTAACGTTACATAGTAGAGGACATAAATGTTAGAGTGATTAGTAACCTTTACTTCTTCTGTTGACACCGGTTTTATCGATGCCTAAAATTGGGTTACGTTTTGCATTTTAATTTCCAATGTTTGCCGTTAACTGCTATAAGTAATGCAAAACAAACTTTCGCTTTTACCTTGAACAAACTTGAACCGAAAACTGTAGCCGACCTGTTCAGGTTTCTCTCTGTAGAAGTCAAGGCTTGCAAGTTTAGAAAATATAACAGATTCGTTACTCATACAGCAAAAGTCATGAAGTAATTTTTTAGTTTTATTCAGTACCAGTACCAGTATTAGTATTGAGTAAAAACAATTAGTATTTTATATATATATATCTATTAATATTTTTATGTAATAACTAATAATACCAAAGCAAAATTTGGCAACACTGTTGTATGTAATTTGAGTCGTAGATTCCGAAAACATAAAACATATAGAGTGATCTATTTAAAGAACCAAAGTTAGTGTTACCTCCGGTTTCACCGGAAGTGACACTAACATTGGTTTTTTAAATAGATTTAAACAAATAATTAATTAATTCATTTTCAGTTTCAAATAAAGATAAAGTAGTGCATGATACATATCTTTAGATTGGTACCTAATTACATTTTCTATCCAATGGCAAGATGGCCCTTAGTAGGTGCCATTTAAAAAAAGTGACTTTTTCTTAAAAAACGAGTTTAGAAAATTATATTCTTTTATTAAAGATTTGTTATTGACCTTATTGATAAAATAGCTATTGTTAAGAGTTGCTAGAGTCAATTAGAATAGATTTTTCCAAGTCAAGGCCTTCTATGGTAAAAAATAAAATTTAAAAAATATTTTCTTTGTTTAAAAAAATTGAAATTTGGCAACACTGACATATGTAATTTGACTCGTAGATTCAGAAAAACATAAAATATACAGGGTGCTTTATTTCAAAAATCAAAGTTAGTATAATTTCCGGTAAAACCGGAAGTCAGTCATTTTGACTACTATATCTATCAGCCAATCAGAAATAATGTCTAGTATCTTGGTATAAAATTTTATCCAAATCGATTCATAAATAAAGAAGATATAAACATGGCCCTAGTCTCATTGTCACGCGGTATATTGCTATGGTTTTAAGCCCTACCAGTCAACTCTGTTAGCATTGCCAAATTAATGGACATTTCATGAAAGCTCAGAGGGAGATATTTTATATAACTGCAAAACTGAAACTTGAATTCTAGAATGAATACATTTGTAATGAGATGCCAGTAATTGCAGAATAATTAATTAATTAATGCAATAAGCAAAGCTCAATTTGAACAGGGACCTAAGTTGAATGTAAATTCAGTTAATTGATTAGGTTTGTGCTAAAGTAAATGCCAAACCGAATGAAAATTAATAATTACAAGATGGATCGCAAACGCAAGAGAATGAAGCGTAGAATTCAGGTACAGTTTAATAGTGAAATCCAGTCAGGGTTTTATAAGAAAGGTAATTGAAAGATAGATAAGCTTATGAACATGCAACGAGCAGATAAGAATGAAGGCATTAAAGCATTTGAAGGAAACCGTAAGAATTAAAAGGCAAGGGTTATATAAAGTGCAGAAAAGTTAAAAATGTGTGGAAAATAAAACAGTGAAAGGAAGCCAGTGCAGGAAATGCACGAATTAAATACTCTAATCAGTGCAGTGACATGTTAATATTTAAACGCAAATTGAAAAGACGTGCAGTGACAAATAGACACGCAAAATTAGTATAAATGTAAACAATTATTTTATCGTAGATGTAATATTAGTGTACAAAATCCTAGTTTTAAGTAGAATGTATTGTTAAAAGTCAGTATTTTGAACCATGTTAACATCCCTAATTAATTTGAAACTAACTAACTTTGTTTATAACAAAGGAAAAGAAGACAAATGAATAAATTAATGGCTTGACGTGTGAAATTGTGCTCTGTAGATAAATTAAAATTTCTGATATTAAAAATAAAAATACATGTCTGAAACTTGACCAGTGTGTTGAGCAAAATTTTTGTGCTCATGTGGTATTATTTTTATCAAAATCCGCCACCAAAAATTGTTGAGGTATCCGATGCTGTTTGACATAACCTCGATCCGAAGCAGCCTTAGTTCCGACAGCTACGAGGAGGTCTACCAGTCCAGCCAGCCTATTGGGGAAGACACCAGTGCCATTCAGCAGCCCATGGGATACGTGCCCGTGCCTAAACAGCAGGATCCGGCCCATAGCAGCCCCACAACGAGGTCAGCGTAGCCTAGGACACCCCGATATAAGTTCCGCTAGTGCAGGTATTCTTAATCCTAAAAATAATTGAGTGAGCACCGGGAAATTCATGCATGCGTAAGAAGAGCAATACTCAATGCAATCCAGGTTAGTTCCAATATGCTCTGTGATGCCACATTTTATTTGGTTTGCAGGCACTTTTCTATAAATTGGGACAATGACGTGTTTGTCAATGTCAGTTTTAAAAAGATAGCATTGGAAATCTGCCACGAATATAAATATTTAGGGGTTAAAATTAAAGACGATGGAAGATGTGACGAGGAAATAAAAGAAAGAAACATTCAAGGAAGACAAGCAATATCAAGAATGAATTCGGTACTGTGGGATAAAACAATCACCAACAGGAAAAAGTCTTACATATATAATACAATTGTGAAAAGTATTACAACGTACGGTTCGGAGGTATGGCAAATAAATGAAAAGAACAAAAGAAAACTGCTAGCAACAGAAATGGACTTCTGGCGAAGGTCAGCAAGAATCTCAAGACTAGACCATGTCCGAAACGAAAGAATACGAGAAATAATGGAGGCCCCAATCACAATTATTGATGATATAAGAACCAGACAATTAATATGGTTTCGACACCTGCAGCGGATGAACCAAGAAAGACTCCCTAAGAAAATAATCGAGTGGAAGCCACCAGGAAGACGCAAAAGAGGAAGACCCAGACGTAGCTGGCGAGACGGAATAAATGAAGTGATAGAAGAAAGGAACTTAGAGCAAGGACTATGGAACGAGAGAGATAGATGGAGACGGGAAATCGGAAGACGTCGTCAGACGTTATGAAACGATTAATATATACAGTGTGGTCCATTAAGTGTGCAACAAATGGGAAATTTTTTTATTAGTTGTACAATCGAAATTTAAATATTGCCAAAAGTTAGTGCATGTTCGATAACCATATCAGATGCCCTTAGAATGGCTTTAAGTCAAACAATATACAGGGCAGGACAAAAAATATGAAATTCGTTCAAGAACAAAGTTACCTTATTTCAAAAAATATAGCAAAATTTTATTGAGAAAAGTTGTTTAGAATTAAAAGTTATGCTCAAATACAAAGTCACGGCCTCCTATTCGAATTTTGATTCTTTTTTGGAAAATTTTGTAACCCCCGTATGATACATATTTTTATTATTTTGATTTTATATGTATTTAAAGTAGCCACAACCATATCCCTTTTAAATAACTTTTAGCAACTTGAAGCGTATTTGTAAAATTTACTTGGATTTAAGTTTTTTAGGTAAGCGTCCACTTCAAGTTTGTTGCAACGATATTTAACAGAACTTTAGAATTTCGCAAATATTCTTTTTAACAAAGCAAATGCTTTACTAATAATAATTTACATATGAAAAACTCTTAATAAAATTAGAATAATAAAAATATGTATCATACGGGGATAATACAGAATTTTACAAAAAAACAATCAAAATTCGAATAGGAGGCCGTGACTTTGTATTTGAGCATAACTTTTGATTCTAAACAACTTTTCTCAATAAAATTTTGCTATATTTTTTGAAATAAGGTAACTTTGTTCTTGAACGAATTTCATATTTTTTGTCCTGCCCTGTATATTGTTTGACTTAAAGCCATTCTAAGGGCATCTGATATGGTTATCGAACATGCACTAACTTTTGGCGGTATTTAAATTTCGGTTTTACAACTAATAAAAAAATGTCCCATTTGTTGCACACTTAATGGACCACACTGTATATATATAATCTGAGGTTCAGATTATGTGCATCAGTACGGAAGGTTAACCTTTCATATAGATATGAAGGATATTTATTTACTATTAAATTATGATAAAGGCAACACGAATGTAAAACACGCTTATGCGACATACTTAACCAGTTTAAAGTTACCAGTTTTTTTACTTCCCTCGTCTGAAAGACAGGACCAGAGAGTTACAGAGTTGGATCTTAATTTTCTGATTAAACAAGTGTCGATTATTATATATGGCTTTAATAGAAGCGTATGATTTGCGTATGCAATCGGTTACATGTTGACTAAACCTCAGGGCATGGTCAATTACTAGACCTAAGCTCTGCAGATTCAATAATAGTGCATCTGTCAGATTTCCTACCAGACACAGTTGCAACCGATTTTTTAGGATTTAACTGTAAGGCATGATCTTTGGATATATTTAGTTGATTCTGTAAGTCGATATTAATTAGATTAAACGATTGATTAGCAAGAGTTTTAGGAAAAGAATAATATAACTGGGTGTCGTCAGCGTAGAGGTGCACTTTGCAGGATTGTAAGCAAGTGATAAAATTAAAAGTATAAATAGTGATGAATAACACCGGACCCAGTATTGTACCTTGAGGAACGTCTTTATTAATATAAGAAAACGAAGATATCGACCCATGTAATCTAAGAGAGCCTGAGACCTATCGGAGAGGTAATTTTTGAAAAACATCAGAGCACTAGACCTTAATCCAATATAGCGTAATATACATAAGAGCATTGAGTGGTTAATAGTGTCGAATACTGAAAAATCAAGAAGTATCAGAGCTGTTATCTTACCACAATCAGTAGCATGAATGATATCATCAATAATATTTAATAATAAATCCTGGTCTGAACCTAGATTGAAAATTAGGTAAGATTTGATTTATGTTCAAATGATTGCGAAGTTGAGTCGAAACAATTTTCTCCAATATTTCCGATAGTGCACATACGATACTGATAGGTCTGAGAGCCTTAAATTCAGTTGGAGGATTCGTTTTTGGTAAGGGAATTACAAATGCCTTCGTCCAGCAGTTAGGAAATACAGAATTTGTTAAATAATAGTTGAAGATATGTGTTAAGAAAGGAAGAAGAAATGGAACCCATATTTTTATAATTTGTATAGAGGTACCGTCAAAACCAAGGGCTATGGATTTTATTGAACAAATCATGTTAAAAACGACATCTTCAGTAACCATAGAGAAAGAAAATATTGAGAAGATAGCGAGTTTAAAGTATTATTGTTATAGAAATTTATTATATTATTGTAACGACCTTGCGATCGGGCCGATGCAGACGCGTGAGTCAGCGGCCGAATAGTCCGGAAGCAACCTTGGAGCCAGCTGCAGCCACGTGACGTCAGCGACCTTGCTGACTAACACGCGAATGCGTCATGCACTTGCCGGAACATCGAGCGAAGTCTGGATTGTTCTAGAAGGAAATTATTCGGATATATAAATACGCGCCGCAGGAATAAGAAATCAGTTTTCATCAGACTCGAAGCGCGCGTGATATAAACAAACCGTGTGTATATAACCCTAGTGAAATAAATAACAAATAAATATAACCATGTAAATCCTTAATGTTTAAGTCGTGAATAAATAGCCACATAAATTAATTGATGTTTAATCCAGCGCATATAAATAAATAGTGTATCGTTGTTAGAAATAGTTTGTAGTTTAAGTAATTTGTGTTCTGCCTTGATAATCCTTGTATTTGTAAATAGTCGTAATTAATCGTGTAAATAAATGTTTAATACAAGAAGCGTCGAATAATTTTGTAAATAGCCCGAACGGTAAAAACGTAACATTATCATTAACAGGTACGTCCGGTACACAATTAATAAAATAGTTATTGATATCATTGATATTTGTGAGATTATTAGGTAAAGTACATTGTTTATTTTTTAAAATATTCAATTTCTCCAATTCAGCCCACATTTCTTTATTACTTAGATTTTTGAATTTATTATTATAATAAGCTTTTTTTTCTTTTCTAATTGATGTTTTGAGATTGTGTAGTTGCCTGTAATATCTTCCATGTTCCACATTTTGTGTCTTTATAAATTTGCTCTTGACTTTGTGTCTTACTGATATTAAAAGTTTAATATTTTCGGTCATCCATGGCGCCCGAGGTTTAGTTAAACGAGAAATGACATATGGTGCGTGAATAGCCAATAAAATATTAATATTTTCATTTAGAAAGTTTACACTATCTTCCACACTAGCAACACCTATCGATATCGGAATTAAATCATTTGAGATAATTATGACATCAATGTACCGAGAATGATAGGTTACGAGAGTTGCGTCTTGTATTTGTTTTAAATCAATAGCTTCGAGTAATGAATAAAACTTTTTTGTGGCTGATGCTTCGAAGTCAAATAATTCGATGTTTAAATCGCCCATACAAAGTAGTTTATCTGCAGTTGGTTCTAACACCAACAATGCATCCTCAAATGAATCAAGAAACGTCAAGTAACTCATACGCGGAGATCTGTAAAATACGCCAATAACAAATGTATCAAATTCACAGCCATTCAATCTAATCCACAATTCCACTATTTCATTTGCAGTTTGTAAAACTGTAAATGAAATATGTGATCGTATATAAAACCCAACTCCGCCGCCTCTGCCGTCACGATCTTTTCTACTAAATGTATATTTATTTATTTATTTATTTTACAGGTTGTAATAACATATTACAAATGATATCTTCAATATTATTTCGCAAAGAAAAACACTTGCGTGGGAACTCGCAGTCAATTGACAGTGTTTAATTCAACATACATTTTCACATCGTTTTTTATAAGAAATAGAAAGAAAAAAAAATATATAAAAATCTGTTACAATATCATTGTAAGGCATGGAAGAATGCATTTATGCTACTCTCGTCCAAGTGAATTATTCACTTTCTCAACATATGTTTACATTTACTTTTGTCTAAGTCAGAGTTTCTCAACTCTATGCTCAGATCATTAAATAAGTACTTTCTTACTAACCGATTTATGACTTCTAGTAATTTCTTTGTTGAATCTCATTGGAGTAACTTTAGTCTGCCTTCTTCCATTTCCTAATTGTTTATACTCTTCCATATGCTTATGGTTGAAAGTAATTGCTTTTTCTACAAAGTATTTCCTTAAAAGTAATAATATTTGTTTGCTTGAAGAATAGATTTGATGAGTATAATCTGTTTCTTAAATATTATCTTCACAATCCTTTTTTGAACATCTGAGAGCGGTTTCAATGTGATATCGTAAGCCCCACCCCAGTCTATTATACCATAAGTAGCTATGGACCAAAATAAGGCATAATATACAGTTAACAGCTGCTCCATACTTAGGATATGGCTCAATTTATAGAAAATGAGTATTAGATATTTGGTCTTCTTTACAATATGAGTAATTTGATAGTTCCATTTAAGCTGAGAGTCTATAGATACTACTAAGTGTTTTGCTGTTGTTACTGTAATTATAGCAGGACAATCACAATTACAATTTGTTGGGTTACCTGAGTCATTATGTATTTTGATTTCGCAAATGTCAGGTGTACTGTCCATGTAGCTGCCATATGTAGTAAAAACTGTTTTATTAATATTTAGACTCAAAAAATTTACTTTTAACCAGATTCTATTAGTTTCATTTCTTGTTCTGTTATTGCTGTTACTTTCTGCAATGTTTTGCTTTTTACAATGAGAGCAGTGTCATCTGCGAAAGATATCAGCTCTCCCTCCAACAGAACCACAAATACCTATGTCATTTATATATACAGGGTGCAGAAATGCTTTACGCACCATAGGGTTTTCAATGGTAATTTCTTCATATGAAAATATTTGCTTCCCTAATTATTTTAGAGCAAACTTGTATGGAAGTTTTTTGTAGAGAAAAAAATTCTGTATCCATTTATGCCAGCATTTGTCATTTTACATTTCGGAAAACCGAAAATTTAAGGAAACAAAATTACCATATTTAGACAAATCAGTGGTGCCTTGAATTTATTAAAGCATCTCAAAGCATCAACAATTTAGTTTTCTGTTTATTTGTTTGCATCTGTCAAATTTAGCGGCAGCCATGGCACTTATTGCACCTGATCTGCTTTCAGCATACCACCACCACCAATGGATTCAGAATTGTTTGCTCTACAAAAAACCTATTTACAAGTTTGCTCTAAAATAATCAGGTAAGCAAATATTTTCATATAAAGAAATTACCATTGGAAACCCTATGATGCGTAAATCATTTCTACACCCTGTATAAGAAAATGTATGGGTTCTAATATCGTTCCCTGAGGAACACCGCATTCTACAGTCATTTCTTCCCTTTTTACTTCCTTTTACAATAAAGGAAGTATTGGATATTACTTCGAATACTTACAGCTGATTTCCCAATTTTCGTATAGATTTAAAAAAAAATAATCAAAACTCGAAGAAACAAATTGCTTTCTTTTTTTGAAAAAAATTTACTCGGTATTGGATGTAATTGTAAATTGATTTTATACGTATTTTTTTAATTTTTGATCCGACGAAAAATACGGACAAAAACCTGTAAAAACTATACACATTTTGACGATCGTGGGAGTATTCCTTCCGACAGTGAGTAGGTGGAGCTACTCCACGCAGTTTTAAAGTTTTCGAGAATCCAACCGGTCCCAGTGGTCTGCATCTATATACGTAGCAAGATGTGATGATGCTTCTTGTCTGGATTGTAAATTTTGTTTTTGAAATCAAAATATACGGTACCCCCCCACCCAAGAAAAGCGCCCTTTCGTGCTTTCCAAGAATACTTCGATACTCAGCATCACTCCGTTTCGCTAATACAATGAAATGCTATGAACCAGTTATTTATCAAAAAAAAAAAAAACAAAAAAATTTTTTTTTGTCGACGACCATAGCTCAAAAGTTGATGTTGCCTTCATTTTCGGAGGACCTATCGTATGAAAACGATCCAAGACTTCAGGAAGGTTCCTGGCGACGGGAATCGTGTACACATACGAACATACATCCCCCGCACAGCACGTTTAGGCACCCCCCAATGCGGGGGATTGATCTAGTGGGCTGGGATCTTCACCAATAGATCCGCACCGCCGAGACGGAGATTTGATATAGTGGGTTCATTAGTCGGTTGGCTCGAATTTTAGAGATATTTGACTCAGAGTGGTTTTCGATATGAGGGAATTTCAATACTTCGTACACTTCGTGTCGAAGTAATATGTCTGTTGTTAATCGTGGAAATGAAGCGTTCTAGAAATACAAAAAAGGATGGGAATGCGTATAGAAAAACTAACGTTAGACACCGTTTGAAATGGTAGGTAGAAAAATCTGGTGCGATACATGCACACAACTTTTAAGCATTTGTCTTCTTCTTCTTCTTCTCCCTCGCCCTGGTACCCTAAACGGGTGTCGGGTTGTGATCCCCTGTTTCTTGAATCCATTTCCTCCATTTCTTCCGGTCCCTGGCCTCTTCTCTCATTTCCTTTATCGTTTTTCCCGTAGATTGTCCAATATTGATAATTTGATTTAGCCATGTTGTTCTTGGTCTTCCCCTCTTCTTCTTTCTGTATTGTTTAGCCTCCATCATTTTCTTAGGTAGCCTGTCTGGTTTTATTCGTATAAGATTACCATACCATTCCATCTGTTTATTCTCTATTTTTCTGCATACTACTTCTTGTTGTAGCTGGGTTCTGATGTCATCGTTTCTTATCCGGTCCATTCTAGTTTTGTTGACTATTTTCCTTAGTACCCTCATTTCCATAGCTCTTAGCTTGGATTTGTGTTTATGCTGGGTAGTCCAGGTCTCGCTGGAGTATAGCATTGTCGGTAAGTCGGAATAACAACGATCATATCATTTAATTGTACCGCCTTAAAAAAGATTGGTTTTTAAACAAATAAAAAGAAAACAGACAAAATCGAAACATAAAACACTGTTAACTAACACGCAAGTGGTTCAAACTAGAGAGCTTCAAATTTCATTAGTTTAATCTTCCTACTTATTTCTTTGTTTCCGAAGATGGTTTTATTAAGCGCGTAGTATGCTTTATTTGTCTTTTTTATTCTGTTTGCTATTTCTAAATCATATTTCCCGTCATTTGTAAATGTACCTACTTCCCAGGTAGTCTATTGTTGTTACCTCCTCCATCGTTTTTCCTTTATAGTTAAAATTGTATATTTCTTCCTCTGTTATTTTATTGAATACCATTACTTTACTTTTATCAGTGTTAACTTTCATATGCATTTTCTCTATCTCCTCTCTCCAAGCATTTAAGAGCTTTTGCATTTTTCTTTTACTGTCTGCGATTAAAACTATGTCATCAGCATATAGTACTGCATCAATCTGAATTGGCTGCATATTTTTATAGCCTATTGTGGTTTTCAAACCTCTGTTGTTTTCTCTAACATTTTTTAAGATCCTATCCATTACTATCATAAATAACAACGGGTTTAGACACTTAGACTGTCTCCCTGTTTGATTCCTATTTTGAGTTGTACGTCCTTTGATCTACTCCCTTTTACTTGTATTTTAGCTTTTGTATATTTATATGCTAAAATTACTAATTGTATTAACTTTCTAGGAATTTGTAGTTTTTCTAAACATTCAAATATTATATTTCTCTGTACTGTGTCGAATGCTGCTTGTAGGTCTATAAATGCTAATATCAGTTCTTCTCCCGTTTCAATTTTCTTTTCTATTATATTTCTTAGGATATATATATTGTCATTCGTTTGTCTGTTTGTCCTGAAAGCTGCTTGATCTTCATCTAGTTTGTCTTCTGTATATTTCCTTATTTTTTGTTCTATAATTTTTGTGTATGTTTTGTATATTACCGATGATAGGCATATGGCTTGATAGTTCTCACAGTTTGTTTGGTCTCCTTTTTTATAGATTGGGATTATTAGGTTATTGTTCCATTTTTCGGGTATTTTGTTATTTCTCTCTGCTTCCTTGTATATTTCCCATAGCCAGTCTATTCCTATTTCCCCCAGCCATTTTATCATCTCAGGTTCTATATTGTCCTCTCCACATGCCTTTCCTATTTGATTTTTCCTATTGCCTCTATTACTTCTTGTCTATTTATATTATACATCTCCGTTTCTTCTTCGTGTGTTTCTTGTTCTCTTTCTTCTTCTCTTAGGTCATTGTGTTCTTCTTCTTTGTCAAATTTTTCAGCAAAGAACTCCCTCCATCTATCCATCATGTCTTCTGCTTTCATTATCAGCATTTGTCAAAAATTACAAATTCTACAGAAACCATACAAAATAGAGCGTTTGTTGTAGAGACAAATTTTCTCTAAAATTTTCAGCTGAATTAAAAAATATAATATACCAGTTGTTCTATTTAAAATAGGAGTTAATACAAAACAAGGCACCCATTTTAGAGGTATTCAATTGAAAACTCACCTATCTCACATCAATATACATTAAAAATATAACAAAAATTGTGCAGTGTGAACCAAATCGTTAGAGCAGTTTTTGAAAAAATCGAAAAAAAATACGGAAAAATCATAAGAGTAAACACCATACTTCCGGTTATGCAATTTTCTTCAAACGCTTGCTGTCACATCTTTTTTTTTTTTTTTTTTTTTCTAAGCTCTTCTGCCGTTCCCCCCCTGGAACCGCTTTTCGCATTACATCAGGGGGGTGCGGGCGTCACTTAACCTATCATGCCTTAAACTAAGTGAGAACTGGAGTGCCCCGACCGGGAGTCGAACTCTCTACCGAGCGCTCGAGTTCCCACTGTGACCTCGACTGCGAGCGGCGGGACCGCTCGCCCATTGAGGCCCCCTTGCTGTCACATCTAGATAATACACACTGCCTGTGTGGAGGAAGCCAGAAAGGAAGAGGCTCTACTTGAACGTTATTACACCACCCCTCTTCCGGGTTTTTTATGTATAATAATTAAATTAAGATATCTACCCTTTTTGCTTATTGAACAGAAGTAGTATCAATAATAATATATTTTGCACTTACCTTGTTACTTTCAAATGAATTCTAAATTGACATATCTCATCAATAAATATATGACATTGAAATTATGTCATTTAAATCTTTTTAAATGTACCTCGGCTAACCAGCTTATTTAGCAATTAAGAACTCTATTTCCTTCGCAGCTGAATGAGTTATTGTTAATATAAATTATATCTTTAGAACTGTATTTTGAATTATCAAATTATTATTTTAAATCACACTATCTAGTACTTGAAATTGAACCTTATAATTCAGTTATAGTGTATTAATATGTTTGGTTTGACATTACATTTAATAATCAAACTCAAGGTTGTCAAAATATTTAATTAAATTACTTGTTCCAAAAATGTGAGGTTAAACTTTCTTAAAGATAACTAAACCAAAAATAAAATCAATTTCTAAATATAAAAGTCAAAAACATCGAGTATCAAATCAATTCAAATTTGGAAAACTTAGGGCCGGTTGCAGAAAGCAATGTTAAGTCTGGTGTTAGCTAACATCGCGTCAAAGTGAACAAAAACGCATCAAATTTTGTTTACTAATGTATTAGTTACCATAAAGATTTGAGATTTGATTCGTTTTTGTTCACTTTGACGTCGCGTTAGCTAACACCAGACTTAACATTGCTTTCTGCAACCGGCCCTTAATATTCTAAATGTTGTCTAAATCTAAAATACAATGTTTTATTCTAATTTTGCCGTACCAAAATGTTATTAAAATACACTAACCTTCTCAAAGATGAATTCGTACCTGAAGTGTGTTTCTATATCAGCTCCAAACTGATCATAGTCGTCAAGCATCTCCTTTAAGATGTCGAAGACCCATAAAAACTCGTAGCTGTCGTGACCGTTTAATATTTTGTTAAACGGTAGTGCAGCATGCCACAAACACAAACACTTGCACTAACTGATGACTTAAACACCAATAACCACTTGAAATGGTTTCTATTAATCTCCAAATCGCTATGCGAATAATAATTGTGACTCCTTGGTCAGACTTTGATCGTGCAGAAGGCTATTCTTGCTAACATGTACCAAACTTCAATATTATTCTCACAATTAAAGGGATATTAGACCTTTAACGTGACTAATTAGACTAAGATTACTCAAAATATAGAAACTTTTTCAGTTGCAGTAAACAACCCTCTGGTTGCTAATATTTTCTGCCACCAGCTATTCACTTACACTTGTTATCCCATGATACCCTTTAGATATCTGGATATTAATTGAAACTAATTAAGCATTCTCACAGCATGCTACATTACAACGTGAGGTTGGAGATGTTGATAGTGACGGTTTTCCTCTAATTATGGTAATTGCGGACGGGGCATGGTCGAAACGTTCTTATAAAACCAATTATTCTGCATATCTGGTGTAGTAAAGTAAGAACAACTAAAGCTAAAGCTGCAGCTGAAGATATTCCAGCACGAACCCACACGTGCTATAAAAATTGGACTGGTACGTCAACATCTATGAAGGCAGATATAATTTTAGAGGGTTTCCGAATAAGTGTGGAAATGCATTGTCTTAAATACACAAAACTAGTGGGCGATGGCGATATTTTTTTTGTTTTTTGCAATCGCAAAAACAATGGAACACTTAGATCTGCAAGGTAATTCCAGATAGTGTAGGGCAGGATGGGTAGGTTTGGGACATTTTGTGTTTGAATGACTATTAGGCAGTTACTTGCAATAATTTGAAATTTTAGGACACTACTGTTTAACGTTTCTTGTAATTATAAACCTAGTCAGAATCAATTTTTTTTTCTTAAATGCTGAAAAAAGTCATATTAGAATATTAAGCAAATGTCCCAAACCTCCTGATAAGCAAGTGGAATGGGACACTTGAAATTAGGAACGGGATTGTTGAAGAGAATTGCATTATAAAATGAATAAAACAACTACGTATGCAAAGAGAACGAATTTATTAATTATTTTAATCAACGGACATTTTTAAAGGAATTGAAATTATTTTCAAATGCAAATGTAGATGATGTTCTTTGAGTCCCACCAAAAGATTGTGGAGATGGTAACTTTATGACAATGTCATCTTTTGACACATTGCTACAATCTTCTTCAGCTGGGAAAACAAAATTTGAAGAAGCTCCCTTCCTTGTAATGAAGCTAACTTCATATTCGTCGTTACAAATTGTATTCACTCTGGCAGCGTAGTAGATGATCTGCTTCTTTCCCAAAAACTTACACAAGACGAAATCTCCTACTGTGATATTTTGAACGTCAAAATCAAAATGATCCTCTTTGTCGAAATTTAAGCTTTCATCTCCAGATGAATCGGGCAAATCCGAAAAGCTTGAATCATCTGTGTCATTTATAACTGCAACATGTTTAGTGTATTATACAAATAACTATTGTTTATACTCACCTCGGTATAAGTAGATGTAGAGGTGCTAGGTAAATCCATTTGGTGCAGTATAGAATCATTGTGAGTAGCGACCATGACATTTTCTGCTTCGTTTTCATTAGGCGAACGATCTGTTACACATGACATTAGAAAATCATCCTCGGAAAATGCTTTGGGATTATATGGCCATATGCCAGTTTTCTAAAACCCTTTTATGATGTTATCTTTATTGCAAGCACTATTAAATGCAGATCTACCAAGTTCAGCAATGTTGTAAATTGTCAATGTCTTCCCAGGGTTGGCCACCATCCAACTATCACAGACTTGGTTGTATCTAGCTTTCAATGGCCCATACACTGACACGTCGAGAGGCTGAAGACGGTGACTGCAATGTGGTGGGAATGTTATGAGCAATACACCGTTATCTTTAGCTTCCTGTATCACATTGACATTCACATGGCTATCATGATTATCTAAAAAAAGTATTACTGGATCATCTTCAGTGCATTTTACGTATTTTATAAAATGTCCTATAGCTAATAGAAAATTCTCTTAGGTCATCCAACCACTCTTATGTGACAGCCCCAGACTACCACGTGGGGCACCATGAAGCATAAAATCTTTTATCTTACAGTAGCAGCTATTACCATACATTATACAACTGTTTTCAGTGACTAAAATGAAGTTTTAGTCACTGAAAACAGTTGTATAATGTATGATAATAGGTGCTACTGTAACTATCTATTGTCTGTTTTGCGACATATTCTGACTGCGCAAACTATTTAGGCACAAGAATTGCTACTGTAAGATAAAACGTCGTATATCACACGTGAGCGAAATGCCATTATAAGCTCGTGAGAAATTGTATCGCTCGTGCTGGGGCACTCGCGGTTCAAAATTTTCACTCGCAAATAATGATGCATTTCTCTCACTTATAATACCGGGTGTCTTAAAATGAAATACATCTAGTATGCTTTGAATTTCCCATAATGCAATCTAAAATTTTACTTGAAATTGGCAAGACTGTAAGTCTATGTCAAATTCGAGGTAAGTAGGTTAGGTTTTGCACTAGTTTGTGTAAAACTGACGCAAAACCTAACCTACTAACCTCGAATTTGACATAGACTTACAGTCTTGCCAATTTCAAGTAAAATTTTAGATTGCATTATGGGAAATTCAAAGCATACTAGATGTATTTCATTTTAAGACACCCGGTATAATCTACTATTATTTGTTCCTCACTTGTTAACATCAATATATCAAGTCACTGTATTCACCTTGAAAATGTTTCTTAACTGGCTAGCCAGTAAATTTTTACAAGCGCGCTCATAGATAAACGATAGCGTGCAAAGCCAGAGTTGTCTTCCTTAGTATGTGTCATATTGATGAATTTCGTTGCTTGTCAATTTGACATTTAGAATAAATGGTAAATTTCTAGTTATTTACAAGTGAGGAACAAATAAAATATTCAACAATACACGCAAGGTGACTGGCTCGCCTGCGGCTCGCCAGTCATATCTCTATTCGCCAGTAAAAACCCTCTTACCAAGCTAGTAATGTTAAATACTATAAAAGTGGTCCTGGGAAAGACAAACACAGGTGGAACTGTATTTCCAGTCGCATTAACAAAACAGCAGAGCCATGCTCTGCTGAAATCACTTGTCCAATTTGCTTAACTCCTTTTTCACCAATAACCTTAGGAGGCTTATGAACAGTAGTCAGCGCAGTTTCATTGCAATTCCATATCAAGTCGGCCCTAAAAGTATGTCGTTGTTATATGGTTTCGACATTCGAAAAAAAGGCTGCAAGGTTTTTCTTGTTGAAGCTGGTCGAACGACTTAGGCTAGTAGCTTCAGGAGCCCAACAGTAATATTGGGATTATGCTTGTACTCAATAATATTATTTATATGTTTTGATGCTTTTATATGACGTGCAAGTACTGATTTTGCAATGTTGAATGTACCTGCTACACTTCTAATAGAACTACCTTCTATTGCATTTCTTAGTTGATCTTGAGCAATCCGTTCTATGTTTGTCTTTCGCACCCAAATTCTGCCTATGGCGAATTATGCAAACCAAATCAACCTTTATATACATATACACTATATTGGCAGGAGGAATGGGACTGTCCCATTCCTACTGCATTTAACTGTCCCGTTCCTCCTGCACACTGCCTTGATATTACAAAAATTCCCTCCACTTTATTGGAAGCATTTAAGGTTAGAATTACTGCATGCAATAACAGAAGTCATTATATACGTATTTATACAAAAAAAACAGAACCTTAATAATTGAACTTACAGGCCTACATTAGAGTTACAATTTAATCTTGATTACTTACTTTTTTAGTAATAAAATCTAACGTAATTAACTCTGTTTAAACAAATAGCAGTAGCTCTGTCAAACTTTGTGAGAAGCAAACCACAAAGCAATCACTAATAGAGGAGTTGTGCACCTGTCAAATAATTGTTAAGGACTGGCCCACCCGTCGGAAGGCGCTAGTGTCGCCACTCGGCAAGGTTGTGAACCAAACTATAATTAATGATGTGTCGGTATGTGAAGAAGTGTTGTTTCAAATTGTGCCAATTTAGTGTAGGAGACACAAATTTCCCAAAGGCATAAAAAAACCTACTAATAGAAACGTTTTCTGAATGCATCTGTCAAATCAAATAATTGTTAGAGATTGGCCGACCCGTCAGGAACCGCTGGTGTCACCTGTCCGCTTTTTGAAAAGTGCGTAAATAGTATACTCATACATATTTTGTTTGAATTTTCCATAATTATTGTAAACTTCAGAACCTATAAAGATTTTGCATATTCCGATTTATGCGGTTCAAAACTTTAAAATTGAGATTCTGATGAAGGCAAATTATGTATGTGCAAAATTTGTATTGGTGTTGACGGCATATCCTTGATTAATCCAAATATCGTAGCAATAGCGTATTTAAATTTTGCAGCCTTGCTGGGATAGTTTCTGGCCCATCCGTTGTAGAGCCTGAAACTTTTATACAAGCAAGGCCGACTATATTAAATGTAAAACATAAAGGCCTTCCCAAACTGTACCATCTTTATATATATAATTCTTCTGTACGTGTGTATGTGACTGAACTCCTCCTAAACGGCTGGACCGATTTTGATGAAATTTTTTGTGTGTGTTTGAGTGGGTCCCTGGATGGTTTAGATTCACAATTGGATCCGGTAGGTGGCGCTGCAATCGGGTTCTAGGAATTTTTTTAAAATCTTTTTGACAAATTTCCCTTTTTAAATTTTTTAAAGATTTCTCGCATATCATAACATATAACCCCAAAATTTCACCCCCTCCACCCCCAATATTTTTTAAAATGAAAAAAAATCGAAAATTAGAAAATCGAAAAAACCTTTGCTGAACCTGCTAATAGCAGGCAAACCAACGTTCGGACAGGACAACGTCTGTCGGGTCCCCCAAAATTTCACCCCCCCCCCCCCTCCCACCGCCCACCAATATTTTGATATCGTAGGGTCTATTAGAGATGACGTAAGGCCCAGGTGATTGAGCTCCACAATACACCTGCATATTATAGGTATAAAACGTTTGTGAGTCACAGAAGGCGTAAATTTTCAATCCATACTTGGCCGGCTTTTGAGCCATATCTTTATATATATAATTCTTCTGTACGTGTGTATGTCACTGAACTCCTCCTAAACGGCTGGACCGATTTTGATGAAATTTTTTGTGTGTGTTTGAGTGGGTCCCTGGATGGTTTAGATTCACAATTGGACTCGGTAGGTGGCGCTGCAGTCGGGTTCTAGGAATTGTTTTAATTTTTTTTTGACAAATTTCTCTTTTTAAATTTTTTAAAGATTTCTCGAATACCATAACATATAACCCCAAAATTTCACCCCCCCCCCCGCCCCCAATATTTTTTAAAATTAAAAAAATCGATAATTAGAAAATCAAAAAAACCTTTGCTGAACCTGCTAATAGCAGGCAAACCAACGTTCGGACAGGACAACGTCTGCGGGTCCCCCAAAATTTCACCCCCCCCCCTCCCACCACCCACCAATATTTTGATATCGTAGGGTCTATTAGAGATGACGTAAGGCCCAGGTGGTTGAGCTCCACAATACACCTGCATATTATACGTATAAAACGTTTGTGAGTCACAGAAGGCGTAAATTTTCAATCCATACTTGGCCGGCTTTTGAGCCATATCTTTATATATATAATTCTTCTGTACGTGTGTATGTCACTGAACTCCTCCTAAACGGCTGGACCGATTTTGATGAAATTTTGTGTGTGTGTTTGAGTGGGTCCCTGGATGGTTTAGATTCACAATTGGACTCGGTAGGTGGCGCTGCAGTCGGGTTCTAGGAATTGTTTTAATTTTTTTTTTGACAAATTTCTCTTTTTAAATTTTTTAAAGATTTCTCGAATACCATAACATATAACCCCAAAATTTCACCCCCCCCCCCCGCCCCCAATATTTTTTAAAATTAAAAAAATCGATAATTAGAAAATCAAAAAAACCTTTGCTGAACCTGCTAATAGCAGGCAAACCAACGTTCGGACAGGACAACGTCTGCGGGTCCCCCAAAATTTCACCCCCCCCCCCTCCCACCACCCACCAATATTTTGATATCGTAGGGTCTATTAGAGATGACGTAAGGCCCAGGTGGTTGAGCTCCACAATACACCTGCATATTATACGTATAAAACGTTTGTGAGTCACAGAAGGCGTAAATTTTCAATCCATACTTGGCCGGCTTTTGAGCCATATCTTCTTTATACGAGCCCTAACCACTATATATTCGGCCATTTTAAGAATTTTACTCTACTAACGTAAAACAGGATTTTATGAGTGGACGGAGAACAATTAAGGCACCGTATTTGCGGATTAAGGATTAAGGATTTCGAAGATTTCTTATCATGTTTTAATGAAAAGAAAATGTGGTACCTTAATTGTTTTTTGTTTAATCATAAAACTATGTTTTTACGTGAAGGAAATAAAATCATTGGAATGGCCGAATATATAGTGGTTAGGGCTCGTATATATAATTCTTCTGTACGTGTGTATGTCACTGAACTCCTCCTAAACGGCTGGACCGATTTTGATGAAATTTTTTGTGTGTGTTTGAGTGGGTCCCTGGATGGTTTAGATTCACAATTGGATCCGGTAGGTGGCGCTGCAATCGGGTTCTAGGAATTTTTTTAAAATCTTTTTGACAAATTTCTCTTTTTAAATTTTTTAAAGATTTCTCGCATATCATAACATATAACCCCAAAATTTCACCCCCCTCCGCCCCCAATATTTTTTAAAATGAAAAAAAATCGATAATTAGAAAATCGAAAAAAGCTTTGCTGAACCTCTAATAGCAGGCAAACCAACGTTCGGACAGGACAACGTCTGCGGGTCCCCCAAAATTTCAACCCCCCCCCTCCCTACACCCACCAATATTTTGATATCGTAGGGTCTATTAGAGATGACGTAAGGCCCAGGTGGTTGAGCGCCACAATACACCTGCATATTATACGTATAAAACGTTTGTGAGTCACAGAGGGCGTAAATTTTCAATCCATACTTGGCCGGATTTTGAGCCATATCTTTATATATATAATTCTTCTGTACGTGTGTATGTGACTGAATTCCTCCTAAACGGCTGGACCGATTTTGATGAAATTTTTTGTGTGTGTTTGAGTGGGTCCCTGGATGGTTTAGATTCACAATTGGATCCGGTAGGTGGCGCTGCAGTCGGGTTCTAGGAATTGTTTTAATTTTTTTGACAAATTTCCTTTTTTAATTTTTTTAAAGATTTCTCGCATACCATAACATATAACCCCAAAATTTCACCCCCCCCCCCCCCACCGCCTCCAATATTTTAAAATGAAAAAAAACGATAATTAGAAAATCGAAAAAACCTTTGCTGAACCTCTAATAGCAGGCAAACCAACGTTCGGACAGGACAACGTCTGCGGGTTCCCCAAAATTTCACCCCCCCCCTCCCACCACCCACCAATATTTTGATATCGTAGGGTCTATTAGAGATGACGTAAGGCCCAGGTGGTTGAGCTCCACAATACACCTGCATATTATACGTATAAAACGTTTGTGAGTCACAGAGGGCGTAAATTTTCAATCCATACTTGGCCGGATTTTGAGCCATATCTTTATATATATAATTCTTCTGTACGTGTGTATGTCACTGAACTCCTCCTAAACGGCTGGACCGATTTTAATGAAATTTTGTGTGTGTGTTTGAGTGGGTCCCTGGATGGTTTAGATTCACAATTGGATCCGGTAGGTGGCGCTGCAATCGGGTTCTAGGAATTTTTTTTTTGTCAAATTTCTTTTTTTAAA
>OW679201.1:32525384-32723429 GCA_940337035.1 Agriotes lineatus
TAAGTTTCAATTGAGAATTTGCCTGTCAAACTAAGGGCAAATTAAAAGAATGTAATAATAATAACCAAAACTAACTGGTTTATTGCTCTTTCTTTATTGTATGTATTTGCAATAAATTAGGCCTTAGTTCCGGTGAACATGAAACAATTCTTAACTCAGGGGGTCGGTTCATAAAATTAAGTAGAAAACTTTGTATGACAAATAATTCGTTGTATGACACTTACTTTCCGATATTAGGACAAATTTACTATTCCCAACTGACAATTAAATAACCTCTAAATTTAGTGCCGTAAACAAGATGACCCGTCAGTGGAAAATTGAATTTTAAACACCAAAATGGCAAGAATACAAATACGACTAATTCTGTGACATAGCAACGGCTAACCTCGTTTTGTTTCTAGTATGATACAAACCCACGCGAGATTCGCTTTTGTTCAATTTCCTGCACAAACTGCAACTGCAGCCTCAATTCGGACCTTTTAGAGACGTCAGCTAAATTATTCGCAGCTCGATGGAACTGGGACTCAGGAAACACGTTGAATTTCTCGGAAAAGGTATATTCGTGACCAACCCCAGTCTCTACGTGGCTGCTGCTCCTAGTTTTAATGGTATTCTACCTTGAAGAGGTGCTCCGCTGTTGGTTGGCACACTGGAAGGACGCCAAGGCAAACACTCTCTTGAAAATGGCTTGTTGGCTTTAATTCTTCTACCCATGGATAGTTGTAGGCCTCCTCTCCATGTAGCACAAAAAGCTTCCTTCCGATGTCTAAAACTGCCTCGAAATCGTTACAGACGTAAGCTCTCACTCAACGACACACCAGGTGGAAACTTGCTGGTCTAATTACACTATCTTGGAAGCTCCTGCACTTTGAAAAATACATCCACAGATGCCAGCAACTTGGTGAATAACTTTAACACGAAATTTGTATCACAAATGACTTTTTATTCACAGTTTAATACAATAAATGTGGAGCTCAATTTGCCCCCAACATGAAAAATTTAAGCTTTAAATATTAATAAAACTACAGATTTCGTCTTGATCCACTTATATTTTTAAAAAATTCCCGAACGTTTTCGGCTTATGCCATCTTCAGGGGACGTTCTACAAAATAATTGACAATTAAACAAACTTTATAACAAACTAAAAATGACTTACAATTAACAAACAAAATCACAAATAAACAGCACTAACTCGCTACAATTGCCACGGTGGGTTGACTAGAACTGGCAAACAAATACAGCGGAACATGCGCGCCGATAAAAGAAATTGTAAAAAGAGAAAGGGACCCCATTAAAAATACTTAAGGGATCGGCAAACTTTTAAAATACTCCGATCCTGCAAATATTAATTGATCGTTTAAATTAACCTGTGACTTATTAGACAAAACGATCTCCAAACACTCAGCAATGTTGAGCTTCACTCCCTTATCGAAATAATGTAAGATTCTACAAAAAGACTCCCTATCGAAATTATGATCGTTTTCGTTGATATGTACAGCAAAGTTCGATTCAATTTTGGATTTTCTAATGCAATTAAGATGTTCGCTAATTCTGATGTTGAAAGCTCTACCGGTCTGTCCTATATATGTAGCTCCACAATTGCAAGTCAAGCTATAAACACCATTTTTCTTTAGGGAGCCAATTTGGTCTTTATTTCTCACCAAGAGAGTTTGTAAATTGAAAAAATTGGAAAAAGTAACATTAAAATCATCACTAGCAAATAATTTCTTGAAAGAATATGGAATTTTTCCCACAAAAGGAATGTAGAAATAAGGTTTGGGTATAGGTGGAGAAATTATAGGGTAGCAGAAGGACTCAAATATACGCTTTCTCTTTTGTTCGAAAATTTTTCTGATGATATATATGGGGAAGTCGTTCTTTATGGCAATACACTGTTTTAAGTTCTAACACGTAATCTTCGTAAGAGAGGGGTACGATATGTATATGTTTTTGTATTAAATACACTTCTTGGTCTTTATCCTAGTTTAAACTATTATTATTATAGTAGCTTACTGTGAAGAAGTCTATCCCAAAGAAGATGTTCTCGCATGAGAGACCAGTCATAAAAACATGCGCTTATGCTTCGTTCATTTTACATCTTTTCTCACAAAATTCTGAGCAGCATGGAATAAAAATAGTGCCAGCATTCTGAATTGCACTTAACAATCTCTCTCTCTCTCTCTCTCTCGCTCTTCAAAAGAAAACGATATTGGCTTCCTACGCTTTATGTACATAAACCTGAACAACACATTACAACCACACCCTAATGATAGAAGGAAAATTATTGTTTAGACCTTTTATTTTCTTCCAGTTCGTCTATTTATTATTATGCTTATACTTTACTTTAGCTAAGTAATTATTAAGTTCGTGGAGATCGTTTTGTCTAATAAGTCACAGGTTAATTTAAACGATCAATTAATATTTGCAGGATCGGAGTATTTTAAAAGTTTGCCGATCCCTTAAGTATTTTTAATGGGGTCCCTTTCTCTTTTTACAATTTCTTTTATCGGCGCGCATGTTCCGCTGTATTTGTTTGCCAGTTCTAGTCAACCCACCGTGGCAATTGTAGCGAGTTAGTGCTGTTTATTTGTGATTTTGTTTGTTAATTGTAAGTCATTTTTAGTTTGTTATAAAGTTTGTTTAATTGTCAATTATTTTGTAGAACGTCCCCTGAAGATGGCATAAGCCGAAAACGTTCGGGAATTTTTTAAAAATATAAGTGGATCAAGACGAAATCTGTAGTTTTATTAATATTTAAAATGGTCCACGACAACGATTTTCGTATTATTAAATTTAAGCTTGTTTGGTTTATTTATGACAATTGACTGTCGCGTAACTAAGCAACTAGATTTACAATTGTTTAAAAGAATTTAGGTTTGATTACATGTTTTAACTTATGGACTACAGTTTTGATGCCATTTCACTAAATTGTCCTTTTCTTGGGATAAATGTCACCACACTTTGCTTTGATTTTAATTTTTACTTTGGTTTATAATGCACTGATAGACTCCAGTTCTTTTAGCATTTCACTAATTGTCTTTCGATCGGTTGCATTACATTTTCTCATTTCTCTATTGCAATTATTGCTTTGTTAGCACTGTTTTTCGTTTACGTTTCAGTTACTTTGCCGTTTGCTGGCTTATAAACTTTTAATACATAACGCTCATTTCTGTACTTAACAAATCATTCTGTATCATTTTATTCACATTATGTTTGACGTTACTAGGCTCAAATCCGTCAGTTACAAATTAAATTGCATGGGCCTTCCGATCATTTATCATATCTGCAACTCTTTCGAAACTTGCTTTATCTCATGGTAACTTTTATTCCTCAAATTATTAGTTACGGCTGCCCACATTAAGTGCATTTATTAATGTAAGTTACTGATTATCTTGCAATAAATGAAATATTTAATTTTGTGCCCATTTTGACCTTATTCATTTAGTTATTAGTTAGGCAATCATAATTGCTGTGGGCAGTAAACCATTATAGTATTTTGTAGTCTTCGTTTGGTAAAGTCGAACTCCACTGTTATTATTCTGTCTCTTCTTCTGTTTGTCATAGGATACATTCTCCGATGTAACTGATCTTATATTGTCTCTTGCTGTCTCTCCTATGTTTTCCATTTTACTGCTAGTCTGCCTTTTTGTCTCTCTAGGTGACCAGTTCATAATTGCTTTCGGCTATCCTTGTTAGTCTCTCTGTTTTTTAATCATCACGGTCAACTAAGAAACCATTCAAATATATAAACATTGGGCTTGGTCATTTTTAGAGCCAATTTGTTTCTTAAACTTAACAAAATTTGGTTCATACTGCTAAACGATCTTTCACATTTGGCAGTGGATATGATTAACGTATCTACAGCAGTTTTCAGTTCCTGGAAGTCCCTTGGAATTTTGTCGCAATGTTTACTGAACAAAAATTTCCTGAAGCCTTGCACTGCTGTTTTTTGTTGAATGTTTTAGACAAAGTCCGTATCTTCTCCAGACACTCTGTCACTACTTGATCCCATTTTTGCTTCGGTTTTCCTCTTGGTCTTTTCTGTGTAGATTTCGCTAACCATACTCTTTTAGTTTGCCTTGTATCCTTCATCATTTCTGTGCACCTACACCACCTTAGACATTGAATTGTGCTCTGACTGTTTTATTTCGTATTTTATCTCTTCGAGAATACGTGGAACATCTCTTAGATACTCCATTTCTAGTGCCGGTAGTTTGCTTTTCGTTTGACTGTTTAACACCAAGCTTTCGCACCCGTAGGTCAGACTTGGTTTTTATATTGTGTTATACACTGTCATTTTCGTTTTCTTCGAAATATCTTTTTTCATTATGAACGTGTTATTACAGGTGTAGATGAGTTTCGTCGTATTCTCTATTCTGCTGTTGATTTCAGCCTCTTCCTTTCCATTCTTATGTATGTTTACTCCAAAATATTTGCTCTATATCCTTTCCCTAGTTTTATTGTTATTCTAGTTTTGCTCTTTCCGATTGTCATTAATTTGGTTTTAGCAATGCTTATTTTCATGTTTATTTTTTCTGATGCTGTCTGCCAGATGTCTAAGTTAATTTGTAATTCCTTTTCGTTATTTGCGTAGATCATCAAGTCGTCGCCAAAGCACATTCTACTACTTCCACAATCTGCATGTATCTGTACCCTACTTGTAATTTCTTTGTTTTACCCGAGAACTAGATTGAATAGAATTCCTCTGATTCCAAGGTTCCCTTTTTAACAGAATTTCTTGTATTTTAATACAGATGTAAATAGCTTTTTCTAGCTTCTTGGTGATTCCTTTTTGTTTAAGAATGTTTCATACTTATTTTCTTGGTGTGCTGTCAAATGCCATTTTGACGTCAATAAATGTACATGTACGTATAATGTTGTTTGCGTTCTTTTTCTATCACTTACTTCATAGTAAGTATATGATCTTGAATTCCTCTTCCTTTTCTGAAACCTCTTTGTGCTTCCTACAACTGGGCTTCTGCTACACTTTTTAATCTTTTCTTAAGGATTCTCTCATATATCTTAACCATCATATTCAGCAATGTTATTCCCCTATAGTTATTACAGTTTTCGGTGTCACCTATTTTATGCACTGGTAAGACACTCCTACTTCCCAGTCTGGAGGTATCTTTTCTTCGTTTCAAACCTTGTTAAATTGTGTTACTAATACTTCTATTCCATTGTTGTTAACGTTCTTTACCATATCTGCTCATGCCTAGCCGCCTTATCTCGTTTTAACATTTTTATAGCTTCAGTTACTTCTTCTGTCTTTATTTCTTTACGTATCCTGTTGTCTGTATTCTCTATGTAATCATTATTTTTTTCTCTTCCATTTTCGGTGTTAGTTTGTGTTGTATTTAGCATATCTTGAAAGTATTATTTCTACCTTGTTGATATATTTTTCTCGTTTTCTATTATGTTTCTTTAGATTTGATAATTGTTTTTATTTTGTTTATCTTTTCGTAATGTTTATAAAACTTTGTAAAATTACTTTTGGTTTTCTTTGCTATCTTGTTCCAGTTTGTATCCGAAGTCTTCCCAGGATTTTTTTTCGATATTTTCACCAATTATTTGACTTTCGTGCTTTGTTTTTTTATACATATTGTAGTTTTCGGTAGTTTTGTTTGTGTGATACTTTTTTCATGTTTGCTTTTTCAGTTTTTCCTCAATTTTTATTTCGTCGTTTCACCATCTAGTTTGTTTTTTGTTTTTGTTGATTTTAATATATCCACACGTATTTTTTGCTGTTTTTATTATCATTTATTTAATAGTTCTCCATGTATCTCATACTGACATGCTATTCATAGTATCTTTAATCTTATTGATCTCTGGCTCTATTTTTTCTTTATACGGTATAGCTGTCTCTTCTTCTCTTAGTTTGTATGTTTTAATTACTTTATTCTTTGCACCGTACTTTACTTCTTTTCTGAATTCGGTGTTAACTATAATATAATCAACTATTGATCATTTTCCCTGCTTATAATTTAGTTTGCATATTTATACGCATCTTTGTGTTTGTCGAAAGTATTTATTATTATTAGGTTATTTAGCATACAGAATTTAATCAATCTCCGCCTATTATTGATTCTAGAGATTTTTCCATATGTACCTATTGTTTCTCATATTTTATCGTCTTTTATTTCTACTCGTCCATATAAATCACCTATTATCAACAATCTGTCTCTACTGTCTTCTGTTACTTTCGTCAGTAGTTCCCTTTTATTCTCACACTTTCGTCTTCACTGGTTTCATACGTTAATACTATATTATTTATCAATTTCCAATTTTACCTTCAAAATTCTTTTCACGTTTTCTGTCTTTATCTAACACGCTACTCCTCCTCTTCCTCTGTTTTCTTCTGTGACTCCACTATACCTATATTAGTATACGATCTCCAGTCAACTTTAGTTCTCCTTTTACCCTTTTTCTCGTTTCTGTAATACCCAGAATGTGTACCTCCACTTTTTCTAATTTTCTATTGGTTTATCCTCCTTTCCAGACAGGCTTCTGGTACTCAATGTTCATATTCGCCATATTTTTCCTTTCAATTTAATTTTTTTAAATTATTTTCTTTCCCATTTTCATTGCCTGGTGGTCTATTCCAATTCCAATCCGAGTGAAATTTACTAGCTTTTTTGACTTTGCAACCTGATTTGTATGATTTTGGTCCCTACTACAATTCTTGAGTCACTTTATTCCTGTTCCAAATTTCCTCGTCAATTATTAGCTTTTAGAAGCCTATTTTAACTGTTTTGCCTTTAGTGGTTTTCTCTTTAGGACCTTTCTTTCCTCTCATGTCAATTGATCGTTTATGTAAACTTCCTCTCCACAATTTCTTGATTTGTTTTTGTTACTCCTTATCATGCTCTTGTCTCCTTTGCTGTTTAGTTCGACTAAACACGTTTGGTGATTCTACTTTTATTCTGAGGCCCAGTTTCATTTTTAGAACATTTTCCATTATTTCTTTTATTACTTTGTGGTTACTTGTTTCTCTCACTTTACTCCACTTGGGGTACTATGCTTTTCTTCTCTTCTCTCTTTCCAGTTTTCTATTTTTCATTTGTTATTATCATTTCTTGTTTTAGGCTTTTGATTTATTTCATGGCCTTTTGTTAATATCTTTTAGTTGATTTATCTCTTTCTTGAATTCTGTTTGCTCGTCTCTTAGATTTCTTCCTGCAGTATATTTGTCTCTTCATTGCTGGTATGCTGGTTTCTATTTATTTTTTCCATAATTTCCTTCATCTGCTCTTTTACGCTATCATTAAAATCTTCCCCTTTAGACGGAGAAGTAATGCACCTTAAACTATCAAACATTTCAACCCTCATACAAAGTTTCATATAAGTTAGTAAATAAAATAAAGAAGTAATTAGCAGATCCAGTAGAATTGGCATTGCAATATCTTTGAATTAGGTATATTGGGAATTATGAAATTTTAAACATATCTCGTACATTATTCAGCCGGTCTACAAAATATACAAATGGTCTATTGTACTCGATGAACTTCCTATGTATTTGGCAAACGGCGAAGTGTAAATATAGCGTCTCTAGTGGATCTGTTCGTTTGGAATCCGCATTGGACTTCGCTGATATATGCAATATCGTATCATTTAATTCTTGAGGCACTATTTTTATTACTAAATTTCAAATAATCGAACTGATTGCTCTGTAATTCTGAGGTCCTACCGTAATGTTAAAGTTTTAATCAGAAAACAATTTCAAGTACCGATTTCATAACCAAGTAGCATCGACACCGAGTGCATCCTCCACACGTGCAGGTGACAGCTCCATTAAGATCAAACCGCTGCAGCGGGGTCTCCGGATTAGCCCTCCAACCCGATCGTCTAACAGTTTTTTCGATGAAAGCCAATTTCAGGAGTGCACCTGCTCTGAGCGGTTACTTTGTTATTTGAAAGCTGTGCATCGCGACCTGCTTTTTTGGTCGCAGGCTCTCCAGCCGGGGCCGGTCCACTTTACACGTTACACAGATGTCTTTGATGTCTTCTCAATGGCAGCCAACCAGCGAGGCAACAACTTTTCAAAGCCCCTATTTTGCGATTATGATGCGGTTTGTTTGGTTGTATTTTGAATTTTCTCCCCCAAAGTTGGCGGCACCTGCACCCGATATAAAGCGGCTTTGGTTCCGACGCTTGTTGAGTAAAAAACGGACTTTTAAGGTTTTGCGAATGTGGAAGATTTAGCAGAAATCTTATTGATTGATGAAAAATAATGGTGACTGGAGTAATGCTGATATCTATAAACTTTTAATGTGTACAAGTCATCTTTTGAGGTGATATTGGTTATTATCGATGTGTTACTAGTGGATGAAACATGGGTGTCAAGAGACAAACCAGACAGCAACGGCTTTTGGTGTATTTCAGTTGCCCGTATGCATCAACTTTCTCTCATATCCATTCCTTAGGTGAGTTTCTACATTGCGATGAATTGAACATCGTGGTCTTGAAGTTACACATTTTTCTAGCGGAAGAAGCCACCACCAATGGCGACCCGTTGGCTCCAATTATAGCCGGCATCCTGCTCCTTTTGATTAAGTTGCAGAAAAGTCGCCTCGTTGTGTCCAACAAAAGGATTCCAATTAAAATAAAGCCTTACAAATGGGTACATGCACGCTGCGTCTGCGGCAGGGCGGGTTTGTTATGATAAAGACCGGATTTGTATAGAAATCATACATCGGAGCGGAATCTTATATTCCCTGTCATCCATAACAATGCTTTGCGTCTGTGCAGGACCAGACAGGAAAAAATCGGCGGATTGTCCTTTTTATCTTTTATTCTGATTTTGAAAGTCCTATTGTACTTATTTCGGCATTAAACTATGTCACAGATGAGGAAATTGGCCAGGGGCCGCTGCAGTTGCGGCCAAGGTGGCCATTTTGGAGAGTGGCGCAAAATTCATAGAGCCGCTTTGAACCGGCGACATCAATACACAAACGCTCTTTGACTGCTGTTGTCAAAGCCAATATCAGCCAGGATTATGTGTTACTACTTCAAAGCGGATCACGCTCACGACCTGCTTCCTAAATGTCGCCTTTCTAGGAAGCGTTTAACTCTGTTGATTTTTATTTCCATTTGCTGCAGAATAGTTTTAATTCTAGATTGAAGCAGAATGATATCATGTCAAAAGCAAGTACCTTTGCATCTTATTAGAACTGCTGGCTTTGAAGAATGAACTCTATGGAAATTAAAGTAAACTGACCTTGCTGTTTCAAAATTAATCATGGAAAGGCACGTTGTTTTTTAATTTTCTAGGACTGTTATAAGCACTTAACGATTGAGTATCGCGTACTATTTTTCGCACGATCGAAGAACAAGGATATTCTTCAATTTTTGAACTATTTTATTATGAAGTTTTTACTTAACGCACTTGTTGTGTTATAGTATTTACTTACTGTACGCGATTTTTCTAATTTCTATGGAAACCAGTCTAATGTCGTATGTCGTATGTCGATCTATTAACAAAGCTGGTAAGTATATGAAAAAACACACTCGTGCGAAATAGTACATTACGATACAAGATCGGTAAATGCATTTTACCGGGTCGAAAAAAGTTAGAAAAACGAGCCCGAAGGGTCGAGTTTTTTTAAATTTTTGAGACCTGTTACAAGCAGTTAACGATTGAGTATCGTAAAATATTTTTCACACGATCGAAGAACAAGGATACATATTTGTCAAATTTTGAATTACTTTATTATGGACTTTTTACTTACCGCACATACATATTGTGTTATAATATTTACTTACCAGAATTGTTACATTATAGAATGTACTTACCGCACGCTATTGTTCTAATTTCTATGGAAACCAGTTAAGTGTCGTACAAGATCGGTAAGTGAATTTTATCAGGTCGAAAAAATGCTAGAAGACCGAGACCCGAAGGGTATTTCTTTAATTTTCGAGATCTGTTACAAGCACTTAATGATTGAGTATCGAATAATATTTTTCACACGATCGAAGAACGCTATTTTTTTACTTACCACGGTTGCTACCTTATAGAATTTACTTACCGAATAATATTTTTCTAATTTATGTAATGATTCGCCGCCCATAGAAATTCTGAGTGCCTAATTAACTAAATAAATAAGGTCAACACGAGCACAGAATTAAATATTTTATCTATTGCAAGATAATCAATACTTTACATTAATAAGTGCACTTGATGTGAGCAGCAATAAGTACTAATTTGAGGGATAAAGGTTAGCATGGAATAAAGCAGGTTATAGAAGGGTTACATTCTGAGTTTCAGATATGATAAACGTTCGGAAGGGCTAATGCAATTTAATTTGTAACTGACGGATTTGAGCTTATTAATGTCAGATATAATGGAATTAAAACAATACAGAATGATTTGTTAAGAACAGAAGGAATATGACCGTTATGTAGTAAAAGTATAAGCCAAGAAAGGACAAATTAGCTGAAAGGTAAACGAAATAGTGCTAGCAAAATAATGATTGTAATAAAGCAATGAAAAATGGAAGGCAACCGATTGAAAGACAATTAGCGAAATGCTAAAGGAACTCCAAGTGTATCAGTGCATTATAAACAAAAGTGATTTAAAAGCAAAGCAAGTGTAGTGGCATTTATTCCAAGAAAAAGACAATTTTAGTAGTTAGGTAAAGACATGACATGAAAACTGTAGTCCATAAGGTTAAACATGTTATGAATCCTAATTTCCTATATAAAAATTGAAAATCTAGTTGTTCAGTGACCTGTTAACTGTGACCTTTATTAATAACACATCAAGCTTGTAAAATTTGTGTTGCGGCAGATTGAGCTCCTCAATTGATCACATAAAATTATAAATAAGAAAGTTTTTAGTTATACCAATATTGTGTGTAAAGTTATTAACCAGCGTACGGGGCATCTGTGGGTGTAGTTTTCCAGGTGTTGAGAGGTCCAGGTGAAGCAGGTTAGCCAGCAGAAAAATTCTTCTAAGTGCGAGTGACTTCAGGGGCCATTGCCTTAAGCAAGCAGCTTCGACCAAAAATGGAAGGCAACCGATTGAAAGACAATTAGCGAAATGCTAAAGGAACTCCAAGTGTATCAGTGCATTATAAACAAAAGTGATTTAAAAGCAAAGCAAGTGTAGTGGCATTTATTCCAAGAAAAAGACAATTTTAGTAGTTAGGTAAAGACATGACATGAAAACTGTAGTCCATAAGGTTAAACATGTTATGAATCCTAATTTCCTATATAAAAATTGAAAATCTAGTTGTTCAGTGACCTGTTAACTGTGACCTTTATTAATAACACATCAAGCTTGTAAAATTTGTGTTGGGGCAGATTGAGCTCCTCAATTGATCACATAAAATTATAAATAAGAAAGTTTTTAGTTATACCAATATTGTGTGTAAAGTTATTAACCAGCGTACGGGGCATCTGTAGGTGTAGTTTTCCAGGTGTTGAGAGGTCCAGGTGAAGCAGGTTAGCCAGCAGAAAAATTCTTCTAAGTGCGAGTGACTTCAGGGGCCATTGCCTTAAGCAAGCAGCTTCGACCAGAAAAACTAGTGCCTGCTGCGTGTAGGGGGGATCTTCAGGAACCAGTACGTGCAGAAATTCCAACCAAAAAGCTATTCTCAAGTGCATAATTCCCTTGCCGTCATTGGGGAGCGTATCCAGTGTCCGAGAGGTCTCCGATAAAGATATAATTTCACAGGGAAAGCGTTGGCGTAGGTCCATTTTTTTTTATCTCATCAAGATCAAATTTGTCTACGAGGTGTAGCGCCAGTTCCAGTGGTCCAGAGCCGTCCAGCTCCCAGAAATTTAGGTAGCGTCCCTTGAAAATGCGGGATGACGCGGCAATTTTTTACTTTTGGCCGGATATAGAACAAAAGACGATCACGCTTGGGTTGCGACGTCACACTAGAAACAAAACGAGCTTAGCAGTTGCTACGTCACGGTATTAATATTTACCTGACGCTCCCTTGTCATTTTGGTGTTTTAAAATTCAATTTACGCTGTTTCTTGCGACCACAGATCATTTTGTGTCGAGTCAGATTTAGAGGTTAGCTAAATGTCAGATGGAAATTGAGCATTTTCCCGAAATATTTGAGAGTATTTGTCATACAACGAGTTATTTGTCAAACTAAGTTTTCCTTAATTTTATGAACCTGCAACCTACACCCTGAACCAAGTTTATTTTATGTTCTACGGAGCTAAACCCGAAATTATTGCGGATAGATAAAATAAGAAAAGGGCAACAAACCATCTATTTGTCTTTTAATTTGCCCAGAGCTTGACAGGTGAATTTCAATTGAAATTAATAATTATAAAGTGTAATAGCCCTTGCCATTAATTATTTTTTTAAAACTATTATATACTACCTAATTAGTGAGGTAAGGGACTATTACATTATATGGAAACCAGTCAAGTGGCGTAAGGTAGGCTTACTCGATCAATCAACAACGATGATAAGTATGAAAAAAAAACACAATCGAAATAATATATTACGATACAAGAGCGGGAAGTGCATTTTACCAAGTCGAAAAAGAGTATTTTTCTAATTTCTATGTAAACCAGTCAGATGTCGTATGATCGACTGACTCGATCTGTCAGCAACGTAAGTATATGAAAAAGATGATCCTGCACAAAATACTATAACAGTACAACAGCTTTAGGACTCGCTTCTACTTCCAATTCAAGATAAATTATCATTATATTCAATTTCCTCTGAATAAAACAGTTTAAGATACCTTTTCCCGCACTTGCGGAGAAGTACCACTACATTTAACTTCTGAATAGTATATCGTAACCTTTGTTTACCCAGAACCTAAAGCAAGTAACGGCCACTGTGAAATATTTGTCCAAAACAGACATATTTCAAAAATGAAAACTTCAAATGGCTACCTTTAAATTGTCGTAGAATTGGAATGGGTAATCTTGTAATGTTCTTACATCTTGTATATTGTAAAATACTAAAACTCTTCGGGTTCTCAGGAATACTAACCCTCTTTGGCTTTAATTTAATATAAGTATTTAGCAATAACTAACTGACGACTGAGATAGGAGTCAAACTGTTGAGAACTTGTCCTAATTCTATCTATACGCAACTATACATAAACATGTAACAGAAGACTAACGTAAACCTGGTATATTGCATAGTTCGATACTCCGTACTTTGTCACACTAACGATATTGCTAGTATTCGAATCCGTATCAAATAGATGTGTAGTAGGACTACTCTCGGCCCAACATGCCAATTGTTCTCCATTTTGACTACCAAACGAAACTTCAGTTGCTTTCTCTTGTAGTCAGTGTCTCACTGATCAAAGTAACACTATCGACTCTAACAGCCAACCGGACAAAATTTTAAAAATACCGTGATTAAATTTCCGTTAACCAATAAAACTCCGCGCTTGCAGAGCGCGCTACTGCTACCTCAAAAACGAACCGTAACAATACTGTAAAGACGCAATAGAAAATGAAAGTATATCACAGTATGTAAGAAGATATGAAAAAGCTATAAACATGAATGAAACTACAAGAAGCTATAGACATTACAAGAGCACTATGTAAACAAGGCAATGAGACACTTTAATCAAGAAGTTAAGGAAAGCAAACAAAAGGGGCGCAAAATTATAGGATAGAGACGAGAAACGGTAACTAGTAGAACACAGGCAAGAAGCTGAGACCAGACTAAAAATGAGGGTATCGGAGATGAACACAAACCACGAATTTTCTGGATAATATTGAAGCAAAGGACGTAACTGAAGCATTTGAAAAAGAGGTGACGGAGGTAATAACCCTGGTTTAAACGGGATCTCAGTCTCAGCCTTAAAGGGAGGGAGACATTATTACACTATTATAAGCATAGGTTCTTCCGGGTTGGACTTAGTCGTTAATGAAAAGGATTTTAAAGTAGTAGCGATTTTCAAATAGCCGTGTTTGAATATATGGGAGCAACAATAACAAACATGGTTAAAAAAGAACCAGAAATAGGCAAAAGTATTGAAAAAGGGAGTAAAGCAGATGCACCACCGACGGAAATGGTAAAACCCAAAAATTAATCAAGAGTAGTCAAGTTACAAGTATACATGCCAATAATCCAATTAATGGCAATGTATGGCTTTGATGTGCGGATTTTGAACAGTCAGGTAGCAAAAACATCAGAAGCATGGAACAGGAAAATGCTACAAACGTTCTTCTTTGTCTTCTTAGTTCATGTAGACTAAAGCCTGTTCTTCTTCACGTATTTGTTACGGAGTCTCTGTTGATGTTGAGATAAAGTTCTTCTGTGGTCTTCCTTGGTGTCTCTTTCTACGTGATTTCTGATTTCTTACTGTTTTAATGAATATGTCGCTCTGCTCACGTGGTCATTGCATTTTCTTTTTCTACTTCTTACAAATCGGCTTATATCCATGAGGTGGCACTCATCCCTGATGTTTTTATTCCGAACTCAGTCTTGACGCATTTTTCCCACCACTGATCTTAACGTATTCATCTACATGGTACGCAATATCTACTTAGTTTTACTACTCTCGGCATGAGTTCTGTGTACATAACTGACAATCTTTTCGTTTTTTGTTCTCTTGTAGCTCATTAAGGCTGCTTTCATTTTCTTCGCTCTCTTTTATATTACTAGTAAACTAAGCCTTCCAAGAGGTTAATTTTCATATTTGTTCATGGTCCTTCTAGTTATTCTCGTCAATTATTGGGTTGCGTTTTATTTTTCTCATCAGAGAGTTGGCGTACAGTTGTCTGTGCTGTAATTCTCAAGTGACTCTATATTAAACTTTCCAGCATATTCAGGGTTGGATACGAAGCGTCCCATCTTGATCATACATAAATCGACTGCGTAGTAACTACCTATATTTGCCGAATTTAGTGTCCTCACCAATTTTAGTTGATAGGAAGTACTTGCTGGTCATTATATACTCTATCACAGACTGGTATGTTTGACCGCTTGTGTACGTGTATTTGCATTTCATAGCATCGTCTAGGCTTCTTTGAGTACTGTTTGGGTACGATTAGCAAACTACCGTTGCTTACTTATTTCTTGAATCTCTAACGTCTTGTAGAGGATGTTTGCCAGATAATTGCAAGACATGGAGGTGTATGGTAAACCATCTATTACACAAGTTATCCGATCGCAAAGAGTAAAATAGACACCAGGTTATCGGATGGTAAGAAAAATGCGGCAAGGTAGAGCAAGCAATAACCAGGGTCTTGTGTACACAATTTTGAGAGTCTTGACTTTTCATATAATTGATTGGGTTATTTTCTTCCATTTACCGTTGGATAATTAGGCTGCTAATAAAAATTCTATATGACAACAGCACTGCTCTGCTTAGTGAAAAGAACTACTCTAAAACTATAAAATTAAAAGAGACGTAAAACCGGGCTGCATTATTTCACCATTGTCATTCAATATTTATAGTGAGCACATCATGAGATTGGTATTAGAAGAATGGGAAGGTGGAATTACCGTAAGTGGTGTAAGAATATCAAACTTACGCTATGTAGACGACACACTACACGTTGCTAAAGTTGAATATGAGCAGTTAACACATATAGAAAAACTAACAACCATCAGATCTGTATACGGTCCGTATATTAACACCAACGACAATCATTATTCTCGACAGAGATGGCGATAATAGGCCGCATTGGCAACTATGACGTTGCTTCACTTACCTTGGAAATTGCCGTCGCATTCATACGGGAAGAACAGCCATGCCTCAAGTTACTAGAATTTGAAAATATTGAGATATAATACGCAATACTAAGAGGATGATACAAGCACTTGTATTTCCAGTTCAAATATGCTTTCTAGCCTTGAACCGTCAGTGCACTAAACTGACGAAGGATCGACGCGTTAGGGATGCGATGCTGGGGTAGGTTGCTACGGTTGTAAGGAGACCAACTCTTTTTTAGCCTGCTCGTACCGCTGTAGTTTTGACGAATAGCTCTTTCTCTCCCACTCATAGCAGCGAATTTTTCTGGGCTGGTTGAGGGAGCGTTGCAGATTGGCCCTGTAAAACTGGAGCATCTGCTTGCATTTAGTTAAGCTACTATGTACTTGTATTTTATGATTCGTGGATGAAGGTTTGTAGGTCATAAACATTGGCACTTCCATAAGGGGCTTCATCAGGAGTAAAACAGCTAGCACAGTAATTCAACGTGTGAACCACGCCAGAGACGAAACTGAAAGTGAAAGTGGGCGAGACATGAATTCGTTTAGCTCAATAATGACATGGTCCAATCCCTGAAATTGTTCGTTGTTTAATTACGGGTTTTTTGTTGTGATTAGTTAAGGCGCCTTCTGCGCATTTCCAGGCCTGCTGGAGGCTACTAGAATTTTCCGACGTTCTTAGAATTTCGTGTAACTCGAGCCGACTACGGCCGATTTGAATGTAGATGTGTTCTGACCAATACAGCAGTTCTATAAATTAATATGTTCCAATTTGATTGTATAGATGAAAGCAGATCCACGAATTTCAGGCTAAAGCAAAAATATTGCAGCAATTAGGTGAGATACTTTCTTGTCCAGCTCGGTTTTCTCGAGGCAAAGGAAAGTTATTATTAAGATTCAAGTGTTGTCATTTTCCTCTTATTACAGGTCTGCATACTATAAAATAAAATATAATTAAAAAATAGCAACTTTATGTATTTATTACTATCAAAATTTAATTGGTTCAAAGTTAGTATAGATTACATAATATTATTGTATCTATATTACAAATTTCTTGTCTTATGGCTTTTACATTCATATTTCTGCTTACCTACATAGTATATAATGTACTACCTCTTTATTTTTGCAAAGTTGGCAAGGCCTCAGCGATTAAACTCTACTTTGCGAGCAGTGCGAGATTACAGCCAAAGGGTACGGCGAGGCCGGCAGTTTTCATCTGAAATATAAAGATCCTCCTTTCAGAGCTCGTTTGAAACGTTTTTGTAACAATTTGTTCTTGCAACTCGTTGGGCTTATTGTTTATAAACGGGGCCGTGCAGACTAGAAACGTACATAATGCAATATCCATTAACGTTGGTACGTTCTGCTTTCGTTTAGCCCTTTGTTCCGGCGAAGCTTTCAGTTTCAGGTTTGCCTTTTAGCTATTATGCCGTTTAATTTCAGTGTGCATTCATATGGACGTTAATATTTGCCAGCTTACAGAGTTAACTCCATATCTCGCTCTGATATTTCTAAACTTTCGAATTAAAAGCCCATTGTCCTGCTCTCAGTTAAATAAAGGTGGGACACGCGCAAAAAACAAATTCTACGGTTTTACGATGCCTGAAATGGCTCTTGAGGTAAATGTCTATGCAAAATACTTCTACTATATGATTTTAGAAGAATTTGAAAAATTGGAAAAAATAGTGATTGTTGAAATATGGTCGATGTAGAGTGCTAAAATAATTGCAGTTTTATTTCAACGGTTTTAATAGCATTAATCGGCAGAAGTAGGCAGGTTGATTTGTTTTATTAACACTAGTATATGGTAAACCTTTACAAAAACATGCCAGTTGGTTAAACTTGTGTGGATCTAATTATTTCTACCACAGGCATGCAACGGGAATTTGAATTACATAAATCTGTAAAGGGCTTTACTCAGAACTTTAATAGCAAGTAGACGTTGCGACACTAATTTTAAAAATAAAATGAAACTAGGGGTAAAAATATCTGAAAGTTCCTAATAACACTGAAACAATAAAAGGAAATACTTGGTAATGCGAATTACATCAATTTTCCAATAAAAAACATTACCGGCGGTGTGATTCGCAGTTCAGCGTTTGCGAATGCGATTTTAACGCTTAGCAGTAGCTCGCCAGCAACTCGCCCGTTCTTCGCATTCGCCCACGCAGGACTCCTCGCATCTGTGCAACGCAGCTGCATTCAACACAAAGCACTTATCGTTGCCCTTTTTTGTCTGTTTAACAAGTTATACCGTGTAACTATTTGGTCTCATTTTCGTTAATGGTAAAGCCTGAGCGATGTGTAAATTATTACGTTTATCTATTTTCCAGTTAAAACAAAAGTAAACAAAATTTTATTTTTCAAGGTGCTCAGCCTGTATATGTTGTATCAAAGATATTTCCTTTTTTGTTAACGGTAAAAACGTAAGCTGTGTGCAAAATATTACTTTTATTTAAAAACTGGTTCTCGAGTTTAAGCAAAAATAGGCAGAATATTACTTTTTAAGCTGCTCACCCATTATGTAGTTTACCGTAGTTTTCTCAGTTTCTTGCCGGGAAGACATATAATGGGCATGCAAGATATCGTCTTCCTCCAACAAATTATTTTTGAGTTATACCGGCAACAGATAGACAGAGAGACGGAATTAAAAAACTTTTTGTCATCCAGGGACCCTGAAACGTGAATATGTGAAGAAATTTCGGAAGGTAATTTTTTCACCATACAATACTTCCTTCGTCTTTTAGACGAGGAAAGTAAAAATATCAAATAATAATTATTAAAAATAAGCATTTTATATATCTGATTTATTGCAGGCTCATTATAATAATTATATCGCAAGTTGATTTTACAAATTTTCTGTAATAAAATTAGTTCTTGGCGAGCATAAAATATCTTTAAATAACAAAAACAGTGGTGATGACATATACCGAGTGTTTCACTTAAGGTGTGAACATACGGAAATATGATTAGCAATCTTACTCATATATATGGCCGTAATTGTAATTAAAAAATCGAATATATACCTGTCGCATTCTGCATGCTTGTCGCTTGAATTGATAGGATTGATAGTGGTATCAATAGAAAGAAAAGAAAATTGCTTAATTTTATACTATTTTACTTGCATTTAAAACTGTAAACAAATAACATTAGCTTTGTAATATTTTGAATTTCAAACTATAAAATAGTGTTCGCCTTGACTAAAAAAAAATAAAACTGTAATCATAGCAAGCTTTGAAAAATAAGAATAACAATGAAGACAACGACTGGAGGGCCAGAAGCCAAGCTGGTGTGTGTGTGTTTTGGCCTTCTACAGGAAGCAAAGTATAAGTTATAATCAATACAATCAATACAAATTTCTACAATTACAAAGTGGTGTTACATTAGTGCAGTGTTGTTAGATAGTCTGCAGAGGATTTGCATTCAATTCCAAGAGCCTCTACAGATGATAAATGGTGTTGAGCTGTGCATTTGTTCTGCTCGTTATTTGTTCGATGTCTAAGTAAGAAGCGGGGGCCTTAAAGCCCAGCGTAGTCAGCAACTATCGTGCATTCCAGCGGAGCCTCAGCTATGTGCACGGGAGCTAATATTGGAGCGGGGTGCAGCGATCAGACGACGAGAACCACATTGGCGAGTCATCAGGAGGCTTGCAAGGCAGGCTAACCGATAAAAATAGGACCCATTCATCAATGGAATTGCTAGTGGTTCGATAAAGGCCTAAACTTGATCCGTAGGAGCTAAAAATTAAGGTCAGAAGCACGTTTTCCTATAAAATTCAGTGATCTTTCTCGGTGGCGTCCTTTATGTGTGTTTTGTTTTAGTGGCGTTGATTAATTACGTTATATCACCTAGGCAGCGCATCGATAAGTAATAGCAGATACAATTGTTTACACTTAAAGGTACTCCGATTTGTTCGTGAGTTATAAATGTGAGGTTAGGTCACTATAAGTCACTTGAATTTGAGAATATTAGTTCCCATAATTTCAAAAATCCCATTAGTTAAGTGGGCGGCGAAGAAACGAGCTTAATTTAAGAAAATCATAACAATTTATGTAAAAAATAATTTTATATATTTCAAATAATAAATTGGCAGGAACCCAGACCATGAGATAGAGTCATTAATCAATTAATAATAATTTAAAAAACTACAACACAATAGCCCAGCCGTCTTTATGATAGCAATACATAAGAAGCAACAGATCAGGTCTATAGCATATTTGGATATTTGCTTGTTTACGTAATTTAACAGTACCTTTTCCTGCAACTGGTAACACCAAAGTTGCATATCTAAGTCGTATACTTACCGCAGATGGTATATCACCAAACCCAGAAAAAATACGTGCTAACTGGCATACTTGTCATTGCGAAGGGGACGACTAATCAACCTTGCGGCAAGGCGACCGAACACAACCATACGTGCTACGTACAGATACAAGTTTAGAAAAGACAGTACTGTAGTGGTAGGGTCCTGAACAAAGACCAAGCGAATATGACAACAGAGATGAACACCCATACCACTCAACGGGAAGCTCTTAGCATAGTTTGGCATCTCCAAGTGGAAAATTGGCTAGACGGGCTTTGGCACTACAAGTTGATTTGAAAATAGAACATACCCCAGATCATTGTAACGCTTTAAAAGATTATGCTCTAGGCTACCATGTCGTAATGGAGACGATAAAAACTGTAAAGTTTGCCTGGTAACAGTCAATCCACCAACTCACATACAATGAGAAGCATGATGCAGAATACTTCATATTTGCCTACGTTAACTTCGACTCTTTGCCAAACCAGAGAGAAATACCAACTTTTCCAAGATTTGAGTAAGAAATACGCTGATCGATTGCGACGTCATGTGTCACCATTTCAAATTAATGCCACCCATGTGCTAAGTAGTGATATCGCTCTGATTACGCTACCCTGGATAACCCAAGGGTTACCTTAGACCTTAGGGACATACCATGCACTTGTTCTAACAAAGTACATCAGTCATACCGATGATGAGGAAGAGCGTCGACAACACCACTCTGAAGGATGTACTCAGACAGACCACCCGACCCTATTCCTACCCGATCTTTTACGAGGATCCAGCAGCAAAAGATGTTCAATTTAAGTTATTGCTGGTCTACGGGTGAGGATGTAGATACTCAGTGTGCGATTAATCAACTGTTGGGCTAACACTAAAACGCGCCCTGGTATTTCTACAGGGTTCTGTAAACTAAAATGCTATTATTATTAGGTAACGCCGACTTCAAGGCGTGTTAGACGACTAGCAGACAAAAAATGCAGAAAGTCGTAAACCGAATGCATAACATTGAATGAATGCTGGCACTTCACTGTCCGTCTTTATAAAGCTTCTTGTTAGTTGCGTTAATGGAGAGTTTACTGGCTCTCGGTGGTCGGTTAGACTGTTGCTTTAAAGTGCATTTGAATGTGAAGTGAATTTGCTTTATTACCCTCTTGCTGAAGGCAGACGTCTTCTCTACGAATGTGTTAGGTAATGTTGTCCGAGTGCTTTGCATCAGCGAGAGGGTCTATGATTTGTCTACTTTTCTGCGAACGGTCAATAGATTTTCCTCAAACCTTGAGCAGCGGTCGTTATTGCAACAAAAGGCATTAGCGGATATCTGCAGTTTACTCTTAGGGGCTCCACTATTTATAGATGCGTAAAGTCGTCAAAGTTTGAATTGTAAATTTTGTGATTTTTACATTGTAATTACGGATGTAATACGTCAGCCGCGACACTAATTATTCAGTTTAGTTAATAACTCGCGCGTACCGTACATCCAAATTTGTTATCTGTTGATTCAGGCTGGAAAGCTTGTCGATCTTAGGTGTTCACTTTTATGACTTCCTGCACTGCATTTGTGAGAGATTTTGCTTGGTAATCTATGGACGCTGCCCGAGGCAGGATGTCTGCTACCTTATGAATACTCCAACCAACAACACAATCTCGTTCATGTTGTCCCACATCCGAGGACATGTATGTGATCCAAAGAGGAAAAGTCTGCCACTGATTTAAACTGTTACGCCACTGTCCTGTTTGATATAAAAAATCGTATTATTGACATAGTATTTAAAAACTGAATGTAATGGCTATTAAGTATAGGTTAGACAATAAAGGATTCTTATTTAACCATCCGCTAATAGTAATAAGAGTGAAATAATATAATGTAGATGATGTTAACAAGCAGAGAAAAAATCGTCCTTTTAGTGTAAGGACTAGTGTAAGTGCTCTATACAAACAAAGGTAGCGTTATCCACAGCACAGAGCACGAAATAAAAACACGTCAGTTTTATTAAACCAGTACGAAGGTTTCCGTAACAACAACACTGATCAATATGTCTTTTAGATAAATATTGAGTAAGTAAGGGAATCCGAGGTTTTTTGTTCTTATAAGGTGAAATATGGAAGGATAGTAATTAGTCCTTAATTTTTCCACTCCAACTTTAATGTTTGTTTTCGATAAGCGTGTATCGATGGCAAAATCTTTATTTTGGTTTTTCATAGCCGTTCCACTAGTAACACGGTCACCCTATGTAAGAGTGAGCGATTTTTAGGTCCATCAAGGTCGTAATTTGAATTGGAGAGGAGATGCAACGCCTAATTACGTGCATTAGTTGCATCGGCTCTTGTATCACTGATTGCAATCCGTCGCCCATAATTGTTATTAATGCACCGCAATGTTATTAAAATGTGTGCTGTCCGGCGAAGTTCACGCAATTATTCCTGATTGCCTCGGTTTCCACTAAATAAACTGCAATTACTCCACATAATGTCGGTTTAATGTCAGGCTATCGCTAAACACTCACATATAGCACCTGCTCGATCAAGGAAGGACTAAAACGGAGGCGTTTCTCATTGGCCGAGACGGCACTTTATGGTTCACTTCCTGAAATTCGAAATGCAGTTGAAGTAAGCATTTGGCGCATGATTGCTATGCAGCAAGAGGAATAAAAATTGTAAACGTGATTGCTACATAGCAAAGGAAATTGAAACAACATTTTCAGCCACTTACGGCAGCAATTACTACAGATAACGCTGGCACTTGAAGTTTTGTTTATATCTTAGCTAAACTCTTTTAAATTTAAAGGAAATTTTAGTAAACATATTTTATTTCTATATTGTTTCTAGTTTGGGGTGCATATTAATGTACCAAGGTAAATTGTGTGTATTTGTAATTAGTACTCGACATATTATTATCACTAATTTAAATTTAAAACATGTTATCACATTTTTGAGATAATAAATTGCCAAATGCTGTCTTTTGTAAGCTTTGTAAGATACGTTTGAACAATTGCTGTAGAAATATATTCCTTTAAAAGATTAAGTGGAACAAATAGATTGCATTTGCAATAATTGCTATTTGTCAAATTATCCTGGAGCTACAAAAATTTAGATAAACTTATGGTACTCTTTCAGGGTCGTCAGGTATAAACTTATCGTGGCCTCGCCAATGCATGTCAGGTAAAATAAATGCTTAAAAACTCAATAAACTCATGCATTGTTATTAATCATACATCAGGTAATGTAGTACCTTAAACTCCTGGCGATTACTCGTGCATTCACGTAACCATGGCGTAACTAAGATATGCAGCGGCAAATGGCTGCCACTTTCTCACTTCCTGAAGCCCAAGATAAGCCTCCTGACTTTGCCAAAGCTCAGACTAGCTGTCTCTTGGGGCAAGATAAAATTTCGCCAAGCAGACGCTTGAATCGGATCAGCTTCGGGTAACACATTTGTAGTCGCGAGTTCAATATTTGTTCACTCTTGCTTATTTTTTCGTAAGTTGACGTCAATTTAATTTTTTTGTTGATTGCCTCTGTCAGCCGATGTTTACGAAGTAATGCTTAAGTATGCTCACTTACTTGAAGTCAGTCGGTTATGTAGAACCGCTATTTTGTAGAATTATATTACCTGCTGCTATTTACGCAGTAATTCATGTGCGGAATTAAACACCCAATAACTTTAGTGGACCTACATTTATTTTATTTATGCAGAACTGTCACTTCTCAGGTATGCAAGAAAAGACAAATAATTCGTAACTGGCAACTAATATACATTTTCAGTTGTTAATTTGGAGTAACAAATTATACATCTTACTCAGGCAAAGGCTTTGATTTTATGCGGGTTTTAAAAATACTGTTAAAAACTGTGGAGATCGAGAATTTGGTTAATCTCGTCTCGAATATTCGAGATTGAAAAATGTTCGATCTCGATCTTCGAGGCGAAACGAGATAAGGTCTAGCATTATCTTATCTTGGCGGCATCACTAACATATATACATGTGAAGTATTCTTCATAAGACGACAAGGATGTGTAATTTCCACATAAGTCGCTAATATGAGTGAACAGAGAACAATTCTTGATTTATCAAAACTGCGAGATATAAAGCAATATATTTTTTTATAATATTTTGGACACAATGTTGAATTTTTGTTATAAGTTCTTTAAATATGTACATGAGATTTGATAAATCTATAAACTGGCGGAGAATATAGTTTTTATGTATGGTTTAGATCACTAGATTTTTTATTTATTGCTGGGTGCTTGCTGAAGACTATAATTAAATCTGTTTATCATTTTGAGGAGATTATTTATCTTTTCGTATTTTTGCATGTCTTTAGTCCATGGTGAATTTCTATTCGGTAACTCTTCTAACCAGTGTGTTTCTCAGCTGTCGCATTACATCTGCAATTTTGCTTACTGTATGAGATAATCTTCTTCATTAATTAAAAAAAAATAATATTCTCTCTCTTTTATGTGCGGCTTTCTGAGAAAATAAATATACTCGACTTTGTCTCGATGTTAAACGATAAAGTTTTGCTTTATCGTCTTATATAATAATTAACTATTATGACAGTTGCAGGAAGTACTAGTTTTATTAGTATTAAAAGTGGCACTTTGTTAGATCAACAATTATCTTTGCATTTGCGAGGAGTAGCACAGTGTAGTCGAACGAACTCCAAAATTACGAGTCAAACAGGGTCACTTTTAATCCGAGTAATACTATTTTTTGCACAGTGCCTAGTGCCAAAGGTGACGTTAATTTTAGCCTGCGAATATCATCTTTTTCGCACGTTGTCATTGGTGACGTGTTTTAATACTGTATTAAAGCACGCTTTGCCGTAAATTTTAATATCATAACCTAGAATATCTAACGCAATGTGACAAAAGTGTCGCCGAACACGAAGTTTCTATGTTTCTGTTACAATCATTGAAAAAGTAGCGTACGGTACACGTGTATCAGTGCTATTAAAGCACTAGAGACGTTAAAAGTAGAAGTAGAAGTTATTTTGAGTTCATAAGAAGTAATAGCGATTTACATTACGAGTGCGTTGGTTGCATTTTACGGCGCGAGGTTTTAATTTTTGAAGCACGACGCGAAGCGGAGTGCTTTAATAAGACCGCACCGCACACGGATGTTTAAAAACACTGACCGAATGTGTTGTTTACATGTCAGGAGGCAAAATAAGTACTTTTAATCCTAGGAACTAAAAGTGTTGCCTAACAAAATATACTTTATGTATCAGTAAGCGAAACATCAACTTTAACCACAGATTTTGTTATTAAAAGTGATGACTTCTAAGACGGTTGCAGAAAAAGGTAGTTTTTTCTGATTGACAGTTAGGTATACACTAACTGAATCGACTTATCTACTATATAGGTAAAAGTTAATCCTTTTTATGCAATATTAGGAGAATAAAAGGCGCGTCTAAAGTGACATTGATTGCATTATCTTTGGGCTTCACATCTGCATTGCGCAGTATCATATAAGATTTTTGTCGGATATGGCAGTCCTTGCATTCTTTTAATAGTGTAATATTTAGTTTCACTATTTCAGCTAGTTGATGTTACTTTCTTTCTACGATAATACGCTCAGCACCCATTTACAAGAAGTTGCCAATTTAAAGGCTAATGTTTAATATTGATTATGGTATACACTTTTAATTTCTACACAACCATGATATATTCTGTTTACTGTATGCAATTTGAAGTTTACGATCTTAAAAAACTGCTCGAACTTCTAAATTTTCACCGAACATTGGTACAAATCGTCCTCATATTAAATTAATTTGGTCCAACTTTAATTATTTGTGCTGTGTGGACTTAGTTCAGCGAACAGTCACAATTGGAGAGAACTGTACAAACACGGTGCCAGTGCAGCTCGGAGGAAAAAAGGGCAATTTGTTTACTATTTCTGCAAATAATGTAATTAAAATTTACATAGTTAACATTTGCGAAACGAACTTGAGCCCAACTGTGAGCTCGGAATTTAGAAATTAATGTCAGCGGGGGCTCTCTCCTCATGATATTTTTATATAAATAAATATTTACATTAGGTGTTTATTTTTCGAGTTCTCCATTCAGTAATCACTTGACAAAGATGAAAAGTCGTATTTGCGCATTTGATTATATCAGAAAATTAAAAAGCCCTACTTCAGTTTAATATCGACAGTTAGTAATTGATACTGAATGTCGCTGGCCGAAAGAGCGAAACATATCCTGGCAATTAAAGTAAATAAATGTCGTTTTGTATATACCGTAGTATATTACGAATTTTGACGGTACGTGATTGCGGTATAATCTCGAGATGTTGCCAGCTCTGCAGTTGGTAAGACGCACTGGTTTTCTTCTGGGGGGCAGAGACGTATCAGGGATGGATCGAAGTGTGTACAAAACGACAGCATTCGGCCTATCCATAAAGATACAACGAAATTTATCAGACCAGAAGTATAACGCATTTAGAAGCTTACCCCACAGATGTAAATCGGGCTCGAAACATTGCACCTACATCTTTATACAGTATAGCGGATAGTAGTCGAAAATTGTCCTAAATCGCAGGAAAAGAAAATTGGAAAATTGCAGTAAGTAACGAGTGCGTCGAAAAATGATAAAGACTGCGAATTTAAATGTCCACACTTCGACTTCAACCGATCCAGCAGCCTGAATGCTGCTTACATAGTCTTTCAGAAGATACTCTTAAGGTGGCAGTGAGATTTTCTATCTCCCATATAGGAAAATTCTGTCACATTCCCACATTTCCTCGTAAAGTTCATCATCTGCACCACGACCATGATCAATAACGCATCAGTACGGAACTATTTTCCCGTCTGTTGTAATCTTCTGCTTTTTCTTGGGAACAACTAATTAAATCGCCCCCGCAACCTATTGGTGATGTACCTGGAAAGCTGTCTACTATGATACTGCTTCAAAATAATAAAATTAAGAAATAGAGGGGTCTATCAACACTATCTAGCTAAGGCGAATGGTTTAGAATTTTGAAGGATTGCAGCATCGCGTGGGGTCTGCAATTGCTACCAAAGCAATCGGAGATCATTCCAGTGCAGAAACGGAAGTTGGCCCCGTTATTACCGCCGCTAGCCGGAGGATATTAAGTACTATTGGCAAACGTCAATTGCAGTAGCATTTAATGGCAGCATTAGAAAAACCACCGGATAATTAAATAACCGGTCCAATACCAGAAGCCAGAGAACGCTGTTTATCCGCATTAAACGAATTCTCGAGCAGGCGATACTCCTCCGATACCCATGCAAATTGGTCCCATTACAATTAATAGCGGAGTTATTTAGTGTTCAAAAAGGGCGCTTAAGTTATAACGGGTGCGAGAGTAGGCGCCGCTGCAAGTGCAGGTTTCAGGCGATTCCTATCTAAATTGTTATGGTTTTCTGGGGCTAAGATCTACACGGCCGACATACAAATTGAATTTAAATGATGGCACTTTTAAGAAATAATGTGCCGCTAAGTGATACTTGCTGTCGTGGAAAACCATCAACTGCTAGTGCAAACAGGGGCGGATATTATTATGAACTGGAATTGGAATCGTTTACTCTTAATTGGTTATGAGAAGAAAACGTTGAAGCTATTAAGCTTATTGGATTTGTGTTGTGGAAGTACGGAATTATATGCAGCAAAGTCAAAATATGCATATGTATATGCATTAGAATGTTAATTATCAGGGCAAATAGAGGAGCAGGGGATCTGTGTGTATTTATAGCATTTACATAACAAAGTGATTTTGCAATACAAGGTATTGATAAAATTAATTTCTACTGTTTATATAATGATGCAATTACTATTTGTTGAAACCACCGATCTCGAAGAAATGCTAAAAGTCAAAGAATTTTGGAAAGAAATCGAAGCATGCTGAAACAGATAACTACGCAAACTGTCGCAACTGTATTAAATAATACAAATGAAAGCGTTAAAAGGAATAAGAAAAATGAATTTTATAGTGATCATGACCCTGATTGTGAAAATGGGTGTCTGCTTACCGATGGAATTATTAAGTTTAGTGATGATAAATTGGCTTTCTATATTTCAATATCTATTTTGCTTTACTTGTCCTTATTTGTCAAAGGAAGTAACTTGAATGTAGAAGAAATATTCAGAGCTGATGTAAAATGTCTAATGCTACAGCAAGTTTATCTTGTGGTTCGATTTAATACAGTATAATGCATGCTGCGGTCGCACATTTCTTAAAAATTTAATGTGGTTCTTGTTTCAAAAAGTTTGGAACCCTGCACTATTGCAGAGCTTCAAAGGCGTTACTGCACTACGAACGGGGTTCCCTGAAAACTTATGCGGTTTACTTGCCCAAACCCACACAAACTATTATTCTGAAATGTTGTTCAGTGTCAGACCCCCAGCGTTCAATAAAGTCTTGGACGGATACTTCATCGCCATTCACCAAAGTTGAACGATGAAAGCAGGCTCGCAAATGATAGTGCTCGTATTTAAAAAAACGGAAGCAAATTGGACAACTCCCCAGAGCTTCGTCAAGAAGCACAATGGTCGTTCCTCTGCATACATTCGACCATATGTCAATGGGAAATTCTGCGAAACTTAAAAGCGATACAGGATTTTTAATGTCAGCTGTGTAGACTGTGTTTTGTTGAGCTGAATATTCGACACGCTAAGGCTTCGCCAACCAACGATAGTCACGGAGCAAAATAACACAGCGTAGGCACGCTTTGTGCTCTGTGCTCGACTGAATCTGATCAACTACTCAACTGTGCCTCTCGCTGGTGGCTGAATGAACGGACCTTAACACACAACAGGACGATAAAGAGATAAAATTAACAAGCTAGCTAGCTTTCTAAAATATTTCAAACATTTATTTAGAAAATTCTTGTTCCTTTCTTCACATGACAATAGATAAAATTATAATATCGTTAAAGAGCAGATATTTATTGAGGATCTGCATCTTAAGCTTATTTGCCAAATATGGGCTAAAGAAAACAGCTTTTTCGCTTCCTACTATAATAGTGCTCTATATTGTAAAAGCAGTAGTAGCAACAGCCTTGCGGGAGCTTACGAATTTTTAGTACCTCAAACAATGTCAACATCCTTGACTACTCACTGCCTGGGCAGTCCGGCAACCCAATCAGTTAAAAGCATATCAAATTTCGATGAACAGACAATCGACAGCACTGTATGAGAGGGTGCCATTACTAATTGGCTCTTACTAGGCGTTCATCGATAGCCATGGTTATTTCATAGTAGAATAGCTAAATTTTTACATCTGGTTGGTTTGATGTCGAAGCGCATACTTGTACAATCTTTAGAGAAGTTTCACTTGATACTATGAAATAAACCACTCTAACCGATACTGATTTGAATGTTTTATTAATGGTGACAATTTTCTATATTTTGGTTATCCTTGTATATAAATTGGTTTCCCGATTTTAAGATAATCCAGTCTTAACCTTTTTTAAAATTTTACTCAGACCAAGAATAACAACTTCAATTTTTCCGGTCATTTTTCAAATCCACACAAGTTGTCGTCTTCTATTACTGTTATGATGTTTCGATGCAAACTTCTTTCTTCGTTTGATATTTTAGTTCCCTCTTGGTTCCCTGTTCTGGTAATTTTAACATTCTCTCTTCTGCTTTCGTACCGACCGCTGTATTGACAGAGACTTGTAGAGGTGCTGGGCACTGTGGCCTTTTCGTTACGGATTTTGTTTATTGATTGAAGGTTTTGAACTTTAAACTTTACCTTTTCAAGCTGGTTCGTTATGACTGGAGAAGGAATATTAAGAAGATATAGCTATTGAAACTGGATGTAATAGCATCAGTCTCCGTACTTACAAGATGTGAGTTTCCGAAAAGGTGCTACGCATCAATACTAGTATTTGCTGTATCAGTTTCGAGATAAGTGGGATATTGTCCAACAGTGAAAAATTTAAAAACGGATGGGGAATACTCCGAAGGATTTCAGCCAGCTTGGAGAAAAGATAAAAACACAGGTTTTAATATTTGTGAAGACCTTGCTATGAAGTAAGATACTGTTAGCTTCAAAATAGATTCGTCTGCTAGTTTTTTCAAACAAAACAAACTGTATGATTACTTGGATATAATTGCCGGCCGGCTAGTAGGTCAGGAAGACGGCGTGCAGCGGTTTAAATACTAGCAAATGATTAAAAGCCAAAAGGGCGCCAATGAATATTTACCAATTAACGATAAGTGTATCCAGACATTCAACTAAGAATTCTTAAACTCAAGTAGCACAAAATTTCATGAAAGAACGCTCAAATCACGCACAGGTAGCAGTAACAAATGAAAACACCAAAATCACAGTTTATAATCACAAATTAAAATGGCATTTAGTACAAAGTAATTATTAGTACAAATTTCAGGTAATTATTGGCTAATTTGAGGTGCACCTCAACAAACTCGTCTTGCGACAACAATAGCTTACAAAACAGGTTAATCAGAGGGTAAACATACAAACTACAACAGTTTAAAAACAAAAGCAGCGGCGATCAACATCGGCTTTGTAGTTGGAAAATCTTTATTCAGGTACGCAGCTCGTGAAGCAAACCGTACATAGCGGCCGAAGTCCGAAATTCTGACTGACTTCCGTAGCAATCGGGTGAAGCCTTCAGCATCGATTCGCTGTTTTTAACGTACAACTTCACTTAAAAAGAGAAAACAAAACCTGTTTTTTGTTTCCTCTAGTTGAGCCCCTTCTGCACGCTAGGGAAACTTATGTGATGGCCCAGATTAACGAAAACGGTATACCTCTCAAAAATTCGAAGGTCGGGATTGCAGGTATTACATTCAAGCCAGATCGAGGCCGATGTGCTTAATTTCGAGAAGTGCAATTTTCGGGAAGCTCCGATTTTAAGGGGCTCCTAACTGGGCTGCTAAGGAAAAGAAGAACGTAAGATAGAATCATGGATGAATTTGGGCGACGTGTGGATAACGTCTGGTGAAGCGCCTTCAAATCCACATACTCGGCGTGAGAAAATAGCTTTTAATACAACTGCCAGGGCTGCATCGTCCGCACATTTGGCTAGGGACAATAACCAAAAACGATACCTTGTATGCCCGCAAAAACCACTGGACAGTTTTAAAAAACGCTACACCGAAGACACCATCATGTCGTCAGCAATCAATTCTAGAGTTGCTGTCTGGCGGGGTTCCAAAACGCAAGTCGGCGGAGAGAGAGAGCTCGCAATTCAAACCTGTACTACAGACATCGGAAACATAGACCGTTCTCACAGAACTGCAATCATTGTAGAGGCAACTTAAAAATTAGGTAACAATACCTCACCCGCAAATTCAAATCTAAGACTTGGGTAATAGAGAATTCTCAAGACGATACATTTACAGAGGTTACAGATATATAGCCATGAATCATGATCTTAACGTAAAAGAACTGAACATATTGAGGAAGGAGGTAGAATCAACCATTCAACACCCGAAGTAGTTAAAATTACTACAGAAGTAATCTAAGCTATGGTCGAATTTGGGGGTGACATTCTGTACACTGTCTGTTGCCGAATATGCGAAATTGGAGAATGGTCTCGGGACTGACCTCGATCTATTTTCACACCCCTCCTCAAAAACGAATCTACAAAGAAGTGTAACAACAATCGATTAATAGCTTTTATATCACCCGTACACAGAATCTTTCTATACTGTAATGATAGTCCTTTACTAAAAAGGGGTTTTAATAATAATAAATAAATATACTAGGGCAAATCACTAAAATTACAAATTAAATAGTTTTAATAGAAAAATTTTCTGTCAATCTCAGGGTTTATTAAAATGATGTTGTAATTATTATAAGCAAAATAAATGGTTTATTGCTCTTTCTAACTTATTCATTTGCAATCAAATCAAATAAATCTCCGGTCTCGTATGAGGAAAACTAGTTGCAGGGGTAGGTTCAGCAATTACTTTTGAGTAGGACAGATTAACTCGTATGGCAATTGCTCGAATTCGTATCTGACAGATTTAACCTTCAAATTGACTGCTTCTGCCTTTTTACTGGGGTCTGATAATTCGATAACTTTATAGAAATACACTTTGTAGATTGGTGAATATAAAAAACCACTTTTCAATTTCAACAGACAACTTTTTGAATTGAAAATCTGTGAGCACCTCTTGCACACAGCACAATTTTTCAAGGCTTGTTTTTGTCACTAACAATTGGATGTCTCGTTTCCTAGCGAGTATGTTTTACAAATGTTTTATGAAATAAGTTTTGATATAATGTTTTTACTGAAAAACTAAACTGTCTTTTTCTTGGAAATTTTCAGTCGTAGCACCTTAAACTTAAAATGTCTGCTTTTTCAGAATTAGTTTTAAATGCACTATTTCACATGTTTATAATTAGCACTGCATAATTGTCTGTGTCCTATAATATGTTGCCATATCTTGCTTTTTACAATCTTTGCTTTCTTGCACTGCTTTGCACCGTTTCTTTACCCGTCAGCTGTCTTGCCGTTTGTTGGTGACATAATTTTTAATATTAACGCTCACATATTTTGTTTAATGGTAGCCTGTAATTGGTTGATCTGTTGGCTACTTACTAAAATAAATAAATAAATACAATTTTTATCACGCCACAAACCACCTCTGTATCATATTAGATTTACATTATTGTATTGAGGTTACCAAATCAAATCTGCCAGCTACACAAGCTAAGGTGAGCTTGTAATTACGAACATCAATTATGAATAAAACGTTAAACTTAACCCTTTTGATTCTGCTTTATCTAATACCGACTTTTCTCAATAAAATTATATAGTTGCTGCTACTCATATCATGTGCATTTATTAGTGTAAAATTCTGAATTTATCTTGCCATAAACCAAACATTAATTCTGTGCTCACTTTGAATTATTCTTTAATTTTCGTGTTAGTTAGGGAACCGGAATAGCTGTGGGCATTAAACCATGGCAATACATCCTGAACCAACGCTTAAAACCCTTGCTTGGATGACAAATCTCACTTAAACAGTAGCTTCGTCAAAGAATTATGAGTTAGTGAGCAAGCTCATGCTGCGTCAGATAGTGAATAAATTCAGCGAATTCACAAACGTGAAGATGGCTTTGTGGACTTTCGCAAGGCATTCAATGCTATCAAGAGAAATCGTCTATAGAAGATCATAATCGAGAAGGACGTATCGAGGCATCTGGTTTCTTTCAACGGCCTAATTGCGGCATCGATTGAGTTGCAGAAGCAGGTGGGGCTCCGACAAGGATTATCGTGTCTCCACTGCTATTTCGTAGGATAAAAGTATATCCGTAGGAGAGAGATCATTATTGAACTTGAAGTATGCTGAGGATACCACACTTCTCACACGTACCGATAAAGATATTGAAAGCTTGTGGTCTCCGTAAAAAATACCAGTGTAGATGTCTGGCTGGCTATCAAAGGGTGAAAAGGCAAGACGATAGTAGATCGTGCTCCATAAATGCGGCTGCGAGATAGTGGAGAGTGTTTGATAGAACTCCATAATCATAAACGGTGGTTGCTGTGAGAAAGAAATTTGGATACTTTGTGTAATAAGAACATCAGCTGTAGAAGTCTTTAGAAAATTTGGTATGCCACAAAAATCATCAAATTTCGTTTAATGAAGGCTCCCGTCCTTTATATATTTTTTTTTGAAATGGCACAGAAACATGGGCAATTAAAGAGAAGGTCTGATCACCGTAAGGTCGAGTGCCTTGAGCTGTGTTGTTGGAGGCAATTTCTGAGGTTTATGAAAAGACTTGTGATTCAGGGACAAGCTGAAAATGTCCTGGTTTTATCAGAATAGCAACTGGTTTTTCCAGTGTTGGGTGTCTTTATAAATCCACAAACAAAAGTCGAGATAAAGATGCATTACTCTTACAGTTATCAATAATCACCTTGACAAAAGTGAAAATACGTAAAAGAAGAATATTATTATGATCAATAGAGAATTATATACAAACGGCTATTGGTATTCACTTAAATTATTGTTGTTTAAATCTAAATCGCATTAGCTTTTTGCTTTCTACGTGTTAAGGCGGGAAGTGTTAGTTTCTTACAGATGTTTCCGGCGAAGAGTTTGCAAAGCATTTTTTCAGTAAATATACATTTAAATTCGCTTTGCTGACAGCTTTTGTCGCTTGTAAATACCATGATAGGTTTAGTATAATTATCGCTCCAAGCTGTTGGTGCCGCGTGGATTATTTATTTCTACTCAAGTGCAGCATATGACCTTTTTCGCCATTCAGTGTTACTAATAAATAATTATTGTAAGAGCTGATAACGGAATCGTGTTTAATTATTGATGGAAGATGCAGATTTAGGTTGCAGACAGGTAATGCCAAATGTATTGGTTGCGGTGCTTTATTTTACAAGAGATTGCGATGTGAAAGGGTAGTAGAATTCTAGAAAGTTTGTCATGGTAGCATAATTGGTAATTGACTTCAAAGTGCTTATTTTGTTGGAGTGGCCGTGCCGCCGTAAAGTTTCTTCTCGTCGGCTCCCAACAACCTATTGAAAATTCGGATTTGTTTTCCCACTCGCGTTACCTTCAAATACGCGGCCTCCTGTTGATTCACTGCCCCGCTGACGATCAACTTCGTGGGTCAATTTTTAATGCAAATTCCCTATTTATGCCCCTTTGGCGACCATCTTCTTGGTTAAGTCGTGCCAGGTCAAAACTTTAGCATCTCTTCCGACTAGCGATCAATCTTGTGAGTTAATCGTGCCCCACGTCTGGAGAAAGTCTGCCCATTGCAGCAGAAGTATCTCAGGGGGCTTTCTGAACTTCGCTTCCTCCAATCCGCAGACTCGCGTTGCTATTGTGTCGTTATTGTTGCCCCTGCATTACGTTATATGTTTATTGCCTTATTTGGATCGCTTCCAAAGAGCGTCTAGAGCCTGTATGTTTATATTACTCTCTCCTAGTAGCAAGAGCGTACGTAATTTTACAATTAGAATTAAGTGCGGCATTATTTTATATCTGTGTCCTGGTGCTCGTTCATGGTTACTTGAGCTTCTTCCAGTCAGCGAGGGCAGTGAATATTGTCACTATACAGTTTAGAATGTCTCACGCCTAAAAAGTTTTATGAATTACAGTCACCATTAGAGCAAGTTTCTCGGATAAGAATAAATTGAATAGCGGTCAGCCCCAGATACCGCCGAATATTTTTCTTTGTAGTCTTTTGTCTCTTTTGTACCATGTTAGCTTGTACTCTGTATACCACATGCAGGCAATTTTACGAGCGAATTAAACGTTAATAAGTGGAGGAAAGGTAAGTACGCAGCTGTAGCGATTTTAACGACATACCTATGCCCAGGCGATTCTCTTCTTGGTCAGGAGGCGCCAATTATCTTTCGGGCGAGAATTTATAATCGAGTGGCGCCCGGAAAATTATTATTACCTATTTTCTATGTCCCTTTCGAATTTAATTAGACAAAAACACTTACACTTTTAGAATAGTACCCGCACCTGTGTCTCACTGTAGCAGCTGGGTGCAAGTTTGCTTGATTACGTGTCGTAAATTGCCAGCGCACTCTGCTAAAATGATACTATAAAGTGGCTTTACTGTAGTTGTTTGATAAATTTAAAACAAGTCGTCAAAAAAGTGATTTGAGTGGCATCTTAATTCACCACGGCAACGCATCAGCCCATACTGCTGTCATAGTATTGGATTTTCTTACAATATTTGGGGGTTCAGTTGGTACCCACCTTCCTTACAGCACTATACTAATCAGTGCGATTTGTTTAAGAAAATGATGCGAGGTAAAAATATTGGAATTTTAAAGAATTTTAGAGGAACTTCAAAAAATAAACTGTTTGACTGTTTTCCAAGATGGTATCAAAGAATTAACAAATGTATTAGTGTAGAAGGAGAATACTTTGTATGTATTATCGGTAACTTTATTTTACCTTGCTGTGTAGATGCTTTATACACCTGCGTCTGGCGATACAATGCTCAACTTGCCCAGGATTTGGGTTACAAAGTTAAAACGCACCTTTTTGTGCTTGCGCAGCGACCATTGTGTGAAGTGTGTGTTGTGACGATGTGTTAGCCTGGTTATTCTATCTCTTAGGTCTGTGGCTTTGAGTAGAGCACAGTTAATTTGGTGCCTAACTGTGAATGGTATCACCGAGCCCGATTCCAATCGCAAAGGCTGCGAAAAAAATTCGGTCCCCGTGGGATTCGAACCGAGGAGTTGCTTAATGGAAGCCTAGCGCTTTCTCAACTGCTCTAGCCGACTTCTCATGTTTATTTTATTAATCTAATAAAGAAGTTAGATCTGGTACTTTATTACATTTTAAGATAATAAAATTTTTGCACAAGCTGCAGAGCGAAGTGGCAAAGAATTCAAGGTAAATTCCAAATTAGAAAAAGCAAAATCCCCATGGTTAAGCTCGCAAAATCTTACGAGTAATATCAAAGATAGCTTCGATAGCTTGTGAAAAGCCAACAATCATATTTGATGATTTTCATCCAATTTAAAATCTGCACAGAAGGTCGTAACAACGTACTGCTGCATCCGAGGAGCAGTTGAAGAGAATGGTGGAAAAATTGCGGAGATAAATATTAATCTCGAGTCGCTATAGCTCGCGACGTTCTATGAACTGGTTACCTTCCGTCATTTATCTCGGTTCTGCTGCAGAGTTGTATCTATCCGACTTAGACAAATTAAATCTTCCGGAAATTTCGGTGACTGATTCCGCGTCGCAGGGGCGGAGTGCCCCTGCAGGCCGCAGCAGCAACTAAGTTTATATGAGTAAATTCCTTAAATCTTTCGTACTGGAGTTGGAGCCGCTCAACTTTTTGAGAGCCCGGAATTTACACACAAATCGGGAATAATGCTTTTATAAAGTGCCTTTTCTTTGCCAAACACGTTCCTCTGCGCGATGTTGTTGCGGCTTTGTTTACTGCGGTGTATCGCAATGCTGTGTTGTTTTTCTGCAAAAAGATTATCGACTTTCATAGACTTGCCTAAAAGTAAAAGAAATTATGTTTTGGAAATATGTAGCGAAACAATAAATATTTGCCTGTTTAAAGTTGTATGCATGTAGTATGTAAAATCATTAATAAGAGACGTTGAAGTTTCTTTAAAATATTTTATTATTTAAATTACTCAATAATGTATGTATTAAGAATCAGGCACAAACATGACTGTATAGAAAATAAAAATAATATTGTAAAGACTGTGTGGAATGTTACTGCTAAGATAATTCAAGATAGTACTATATGTGATAGGGATATCGATTATTTGTCAAATATTAATTGAGTATTACAAAGAAATATCCCAAAAAGATCATTGCAAGCCCAACCTGCGAAAATGAAAATTAGTTCAAATGAACAGCAAATTTGGGGGAAGGGGGCGGGTAATTCTATATATTTGTTCGCTCGCCGCGAGTCAAAGTAAATGATTACCCTCAACAAGGATACATTTAAATCTGAAAAATTTTAGGCGCTACATGTTGCTCTAAGCCGATAGATAGGGTCTAAAACCTTCCAACAGAGAAAGGCCTCTCTTGGTTTCGGAAAATTGAGAATCTAACTTAACATTGTTGCTTATAATGCCTATGCTTAACCTGAAATCACTTTATCTGCATACAGACATAGACATATCCGGGTATATTACATTAATCAGCACCGCCCCTCGCCAGTTAACATTACAGGTAATTCTCAGTCAAATCGGGGCACTATATTTCATACATGTTTAATCTACTCTAGTTGGTAACAGCAAGAACGTAATCTGCGTGTTATGGTGCAACCTGCAAGTATAACTTAAAATTTGACTGTTCTCAACTAGTCTGTAAATACGAGAAAGACTCTCTAAATAAACACAGATTTCCTCAGTATTGTCACAACTTTATTACGTAATAGCGCCAACTTAACTAAAAACAGGCGTGCCAGAGGTTTCCAAGTAATTTCCATAAATGATGATAAAAAATTGGCTAGTACAAGCTTGAAAAAAGAGCCAATTGTAATCTCAGAAGGATGATAGATCCAGCCAACAAGTCCGGTAAAAGCCGCAAAAGAAATGCATCAGATTATCTCAAAGATGCCTTACTTAGCGAAAGCTACTTATTGGCTATGCAAATTTTAGGAATATAGGTGATTTTATCTGTCAGCGTTAACGTTGGATTCAAGGGGAAAGACATGCGGTGGTACTGGATTCTTGCAACATCCCTTATTGAGTTACGTGATGTTTCTTGGTGCTGACAGGGCCTACTGGAAGAGTTATGTGGTTCACTTAGTTCAGGGAGTTCGATATTTAACTGACAAATCGACTACTTAGGTTGACATGTTGACGGTTGGCAACTGACATTTGAGTACACTAAGCGGTGTTTATTGCACTATTTTTCTGAATTTATTTGACAGTTTATTAGCGATATTACATTGTGAGGCTTATATGAGCAAATCTGCGCGTGATATCTCCTATCAAATAGCTATCCAGAAGTTTCATATTGGGTTCTGGCGGATTACACAACCTGCTTCTCGAAGTTGTGCATTTGGTTGCCCTGAACGCTGGCGCGGTCATTTAGTCACTTCGGCTTTTCTTTATTTTGGTTGCCAAGAGCGAACCGAGACGAGCTAAAAACAAACAGTTTGCATGCTTAATGGACTAGCATCTGGAATTTAAAAGGGGGTTTAAAGATTGAAATGTTTGCGGTTTTCTCTTTAGTTTAATTCCATTCTAGATGATTTTCGATAAGTCTGCATCTTATGATTATGCTACGTAGTACTGGGAAGAGAACGTTAAGCCGATTAACGTCAGAAGTAAGTATCTCTTATGCACTTGACGTTCTATTATTTCAGGGTGTGTTTTTTTTAATGTTATAAGTTTACATATTGTCGTATTTTAATATTTCAGTGTTGGGAGATTTGCGGAATGTTCTATGGAAGGCTTCTGGAATAATTCCTGAAAGCTTTTCTTCTCTTTATGGATGGGTATTGGGATTTTAATTTGGACTGCGTGGTAGCAGACCACTAGGGACCATCTATGAGAAATACTGATAATCTGACTAGCTGATTAACTAAACAACGCCTTGCCTCAGCTAATAATAATAAAAATATACAATAGACAGTAGTTACATAATATGTAGTTAGAGCCATCATGCTTAAACGGATAGATTCGCAATACCAAAGGTGCGGACATACAAAGCGCTACAGTAAAAGACATCTGAATACAAAATGCCAAAAGCCTAAAGAAAAGAAAGCGAAATGCGTTTTGCGTGGAAAGCAGTTTCCGACCATAAGAAACTAATAATTCTCTAATACCAGAGAAGAGCCAAAGTAAAAACGTAAAGCAAGTCATTACAAGCAGGAATACTAACCTTGCCTTGACCTGCACAAAGGTAGTCAAATTTAATAACAAGAAAGCAGACAGCAAAGAGAAAACCGAACTATAAATGAGAGAATAATATACGAAAAAATCATAGAAGACTAAGAGAATTTATAACCTTCATTAAACTACATAAGGGTGACGTGGTCAACCGGAACTGCACTTGGCATTCAAATTATCTTAAAGGCTGCCTTAGTTCGGGGCACAACAAAAAGCCGCCCCACTGAGTTTAGGCATAACAGGATTTAAATTAGCGGACCCCGACATCTCGAAAACCGCCGAAGGCCACTAACACATGGAAGAGATAGTGGTCTATCTAGCGCTGGTATAAAATCAATTTGCGGTAAAACAACAGACAGTTTCGTCTTTCCTCTCATTGTTTCTTGCGTGTCTCTAGCCACCTTACTTTAAAAATTATTTTTATCTTAACAGAGTTAAAAATTGTAGGGCGGCCGCTAACGATGGCGAAGAGTACGTTTTTCGGTACGTACTACGTTTGGCTGATGACATTTCTGAAGAAGTAACCCTAAGTAGCCGCCAATCGGGCGCCAACGTGTATCTAATTACACTATGAGCGAAGCCAAAAATTTATAACTCTGTCGGGAACGACAGGTTACCGAAGAATTGCAGAATGGTACCTAAGGCGACCCGTGTTGACCAGTGACAAAACTTTAACTAAGCGTGACATGCGCTAAGCGTAGTTTTAAAAATCAAGTACATTTAAGTAATACTAAAAAAGGCGCTCAAATGACGGTCATTAAAAGCCCGCTTTCGGATTTCATGCATGACAACTCGCGACTTCTTAATTTGTGTACATATTGTTTGTCTATGAAACACATTCCACCGCGCTCGTGAATGCTTCCCATCTAGCTGGATGCCAACAGTTATCGCGTAACTGCAATCATTTTCAATATTAAGTTATCTGATTTGCCTTGAATAACATCACCACTGGAAGTACTCATATCTGAATTCCATACGAAGATACTGCGAAGTTCCTTGCTTTTTGCTTTGACTCCGACCGACGTCACGAAATCCCCAGAACGTCTTAGATATACATTTGGAGGTGTCGCAATGTGTACTTACAAATAAGAATGGCATTTATTTGAAATGTAAACGCTGCTTGCTGCACACCAAATTATATAACAACCGTCAACACTGCAAGGCTTTCTTCACCGCTTCGCAGTACGCAGTTTCTTACAATGCAGTGGTAGTAGCTTACTAGCGTGGTTCTTGGACCAACGCTCGCCAGCTATTTGATTGCTCGCTATTTATGCAAAATTGATCGATATAAGCATTGCGGTGTCTAACTTGCACTTTTTGTTATGCTAGATTACAACGTTTAAGCATAATCAACAATAAAATAGCATGTAAATACAAACTGGCTATATCTATGAACCTGAAATCATCCAGGCAGCCAGACCCTGCCTACGCTATCAGGTGAAGAGAGGCTAACGATCTGTGGGGCAGATGTAGATGCATGGTATTTCAATGATCAAAAGAGCGGAAGAAGCAAAATGAAGTGATACACTTAGTTCCATAGCCAAATCAGTCTAGGGAACGAAAATTATTAATAAAAACTACCCTGTCTTCCATATAGGGCGTTGAATCTGCATTCCGTTACTTATAGGAAGCTATTAATAGGTAAAATGTTTCGATATAGCCTTAGAACAGAACAGATTATTTGGAAAATGGAAATTGACGCGAAAAGGGGAGATGATTATTAAAGCATGGAATGTATAAAGGATTTCCACAGAAACCTGGAAGTGTTTAAGTAGATAAAAAGTTTAAAATGGACATAGTTGAATTGACCGAAACCAAAACAAAGGGTAAACGTGCGAAGAAACGATACCGATATATCGAAATTTCTAGTGGATTTATCAAGAAAAAACCCAAAATGATGTCTCGCTTGTTAAAAATCAAATATAGAGTATTATCACTTGCAACTAAACTAGTGACTTGATCCTGCAAGTACTGACGGAACTACATAATTGTTATTATTGTAGTCTGTCCCCAATGATGATGTCAATAAGGCAAAAATGTGACGTGTTTGACCATATGAACAGTTGGTGTCTAAGGTACTTGGTACTCCGCATGCCTAGACCCTGTCCATTGAAAACAAACAAACAAATAAACTTGACACTTATAACATCATAATATTATAAAATCATGTTCATGTTCATTTTCGGCAATAATATGTGCTTGTCTGAAAATCTAGTTATCCCCTCCCTATCAGATCTATCGCATGATTTTTACTTTGTTTAAAAATGTCATTTTTCGAATTTTTTTAGCGTATGTTAGTTTTAGCCAACTGAACCATTTAAAGGCCAGAAAACAACTTTTTTTAACTTTCGCAAAAACTGATTTTTAAAATTTCACATACGAAGACTAAATTAAAAATTTTTTTTTGTGTGAAAATATTAAAGATTTATAATTGGAAAAAACAATAAAAAATGTTAATTAGTTCATTAGATTTTGTTATTATTTACCGACAAATTATATTCTTGCATGATTTTTATGTTTTTACTTTCAATTCTAATTATTATCTATTTAAAACCTTAAAATATCGCGTTTAATAAATTACTTTCTAAAAAATCCTGAAAATGTTCTTTTATATCATACTGTGTAACATTTTTCAGTTTTACGTTAAACTTTTTAGTCCGAGAAATGGAGTTTTACAGTAGAGTGGGACTGTAAAAATATTACAGGATATGTTACTAATGTTTCAACTTTATATACCAAGAAGAATTGATTACACTTCACATCTCTGGGATGCAAATTTACGTACTTTCGAAATAACTCAAAACCGTTAACAGCATCGTTTTTATTCAACACAGTAAACACTCTATTTTGATTTGTTTTCGTTTTAGGCAAGACAATGGGTCCCGGGTGGTGTAGCTTGAACAAGCGTCTACGTTCGATCAGTAGAGTTAAGCAACGCCCTTTCTGGTCAGAACTTGGATGGGAGTTCCACGGCTGCCTCTCTAGGCGCCTCGTGGTACGGCTGCCACGGAAATAGTTGGTCCCGAATGTCATAATAACATCATGACAGTCGTTAGTGGGGTGGAAGTCTCCATAAAATGTACATCGACGCCTATGATTGGCCTAACGGCTGTTGGCTGAGTACAAAATAAATAAATAAATTACTAATTGGGAACTAGTTTCTTCAATATTTCTGAGAGACATTTCATGCAATTCCTCTCTTCGGCAACCTCCAGCCACTTCAATCATGGCAGCAACCTAAATAATGCAAAACCATTAATGAGAATTTGTATTTTATAAAAAATAGTGATTGCTAGAAACTTTATTTACCTCCCTTTCTTAAAAAATACTCTGTCTAAAGCTTCCCTTAAGAATCGATTCAGTTTTCCTCTAGTCGGAGTTTTGGCTTGTGTCGGTTGGTAACCTACTGATTGTATCTTTAAAAATGCTTTTACTTCTCTAATATGTCGATGCTTCCGTGCACCAGCAACATAGATTTGGGAAAACTCCAATATAGCTCACTGGTACATGTTGAAATTTATCGAATATGAGCAGAAAGAAACTGTTATGGAAACGGTTCTAAAAGAGTGTATAATACAATATGCAGGTGTATGCAGTATTTATTTTTATTTTTAAATCCAGCTAGTTTAAAAGGTTATCAAATGCAACAAACATATAAATGAATGGTGATAGTTGAGATAGAAATAGGTTCCTAGGAGTGAATAATATTGACCTGAAAAATATTGAAATCGCGCAGAAAGTGAATACTTTTCAGTTGTGAGTAAATAATAGTCTTTAATAATATATGCAGTGGTAAAATAGCTTTCCTCCTGATAAAATTTGATTAAATAAATAAGATTATTATAGTTCAAAATAAAAGTTAGTAAGTTTGAAAGTAAACCTGATTTATTTTGAACTATTGAATATGCAATGGAATTTGTCATTAATTTTAACGTAGAATTAGTGTGTGAGTGATTGTGCCAATGAAGTTATTTCTATTGAAGGAAATAGAAATATTTTTGGAAAATTCTACGAGCTTCTGCGGTAGCGGTAGCGGGTCCACCACGGAGAGCAGCTTGAAGTTTAGGTACCTCTGAAATACAGCAAAGGTCAGTAAGTTTTTATTTGGATTTCAATGTGTGGTGATTAGGAAGTTTGATTTGGCATTATTTTGAAGAACTGTCGTGATTTAATATAATTGTTTTATAAAATAAATAAGATCTTGACAGTTTAGGCAATTATATGTGGAAATTAATATTTTGGATATAGATAGATAATTTTAAATTTTAATAACTCATGTGTTATTTTTTTTATTTTATCCTATTATGTTATTATGACAATAACTCCTTAGCAACGAGTTGCGTTAAGATGCATTTAACAGCACTAGTGTTGTTAAGAAATATAACACGACGATACTTTATTAGCATTTAATCATATGTTGCAGCACTGAAGTGTATTGTCAGTCTATGTCAAATTCTATGTTAGTAGGTTAGGTTTTGTTTGTTATTTGACACAAACTGACGGAAAACTTAACCTGAAAATCTCAAATTTAACATAACCTGACAGTGCTACCAACAATACAGTATTGAGTTTTTATCTTACTAGTGATACCACCACTCGCTGTTGTAAGTGTCATTAATAACCATTTGCCTATTTTTTAAAAAGATTAGTATTTTAGGATAAAATAAACCGTGTTACGATATACGTAACGTTATCTGCTTTCTACATTACTCGAGAATTTTAAAGAACTCGCTCCTAACGTCGCTCGTTCATTCAAACTATTCTCTCGTAATGTAAAAAGCTTGATAACGTTACTTGCATCGTAAATTACTATTTCATAGCACGTACTTGTTATTTGTCAATAACAGAACTGTCAACCTGACTGAAAAGTTCCTCATAACAGGCATGGCTGTTATACATTTAACAGCCTAGGTCGTTAAGAGATAACAGAACAGTAACATTTTAACATTGGCAATACTGAAATGTATTGTTGGTGATACTGGAAGTCTATGTCAAAATAGATGTGAGTGCTTCAGTTTTGACACAAACTGACACAAAACCTAATCTGTTAACTTCGAATTTGACATAGTCTTACAGTGTCCACATTTTTTCCATAGGTGGCTCTGATAAGACGAGTTTTTTAACACCCGCTACTCATACTATTCAAGTTTTTCATTTAAATTGCTCTAAAAGTTAAATGTTTGTAGGTGTTATGAAAAGTATTCAACGACATACAGCCGTTATCGCATCTAACTAACTCGGATAAATTCATTAGCCTCGGCAGGATGGCTTGGGCCACAAATTTATCCTCGTTTGTTAGATGCTTACTAACGGCCTTATGTCGTTAATAACTAAAATATTTTCATCCAAGACATTAAATTTGAATTTTGAAGCTTAGTTGAATTTTATTGTAAATTTCAAGTCAATTTAACTTTTATCGTCATTATTTGAAAATGTTTATCGAAATATTTTTAAGGTACTTGGAAACATATCTTATTAAAGTAATATGATTACACTGGTTGATAATTACTGTTTATAACTACAAAATGTCAGATAAGGAAGACTTGTTATTGTGAACATACCCATTTGACTGAGGGGAAGGTTTTTCATTGTTTTGAGCAACGGCTAGTCGTGGAAAATAACAATTTTTAATATTGGCATAAGTCACACCTCAAATAAGTGATTGTAAAAACGTCAATGTTATGATGTTATACGTTTTATTTGGTTTATAAATAAAATGTATGAGTTTGTTTGATACCAAAGGTAAGTAAAACTTACTAAATTGATAACACTTCAATATAATTTGTCATATACACCAAAAAGGGTATATTGGAAGTGGTGAAACTGGATTTTAAGCCATGGATAAAAGAAATTCTTCTCGGGAAATTTATTGTCTACGATTGGAATAAATCTCTTAGTTTTTAAAATTATGACATGCAGCATGAAATAAAACACATTATACGCCCTGGACATGTTTTTACAGTCTCGTTTCCATGTAAAATTCAATTTCCAAGACTTACAACGTATAATACTATTAGTTCATTTTTGACCGATAATCTTGTGTATTGGCCTTCGATAGCGGGCTTAAAATGTAGCATAGCAACAGCAAAACACTGTATAGTAACAATAGCACATACAAAATTCACAGACAGCGTCAGCACTGTAGTCTGTAGCCAAAATACTGAATCCTTAAATTTTGTCCATTTTCAGAACCAAAATAAAAGAAAACGCGTCGCGCTTTAAACATCCCTTCTTGCTATAATCTATCAATTATGCCCTTAATACATAAATAACTATTACAGTCACTTAAACGAATAGAGTTTTTTTTAATCAGTTTAGATGTTAAAGCCAATTAAGTAGGCAGAATATGAGATGGCTATAGATTATTTTACTGTCAAATCAAGTTACCTAATTAAAAGTTCGTGTAGAACTTTGGGTGGAGTTCTTTTGTCATCTGTAGTTATTTTGAAATTTATTTAATAAAAATTTAATCAAGATGAAGTAATAACAAAAATTACTAATTTTCTTTATAGTTTTGAGCCACAATTGTGTATTTAGATAGAAAATAATATTTTAAACATTTTGGTAAAAATTTTCTTTATCTTGGCTGGTAAACTCATTTTTTACAATTCTTCTGAAAAAATGTAAAATTTGACAGATACCGGATGCCAATTAAAAACGTTTGTGTGTCGCATTTGTAATCTTTTTGCCGCCGCTTATTGCTAGAATTTGATTTTACAAAAACTTGTAAATAAAGTTTTTTCCATTTGATGCCAACTTTTTGGCGATCACTGTTTACTTAAGGGTGAAGTTTATTTCATTAAATTACAATCTTGAAGATCTGACAACTATTTCCTCAAACGATGTATTTACCTATTTTAATTTTTCATATTTTAGAGCAGCATAGACAAGTTTAAAAATATTTCGTAAATCATAGTATTGTTAAAATAAAATAAAATTGTAGCGTTATTTTGTTTTTATAAAAAGTAGGTATTCGATTTTCTAAGATAATTTTTATTACAGTCAGAATGTAATAAACGTAACATATTTCGAAATTGTTCTTGTGATATGGTTATTTTATATTCATAATCAACCGGTAAATTTTCACAACTTTCCTTTTTATTGATCTCATCCCAATTTAGCAAATTCAGCGATGGAAAAGTTATCTTTTGCACCGGCACTCCCATGCCGAAGCCTCAGAATTGATGACACTTAAGGTGCTTACACAATATTTGGATTTCTAGCATCCGTGCTAGACAACTAAATTAATTTCCATACTTCTGTGAGTCATAAATCGAGCTACAGGGCGTCTCTAATACTGACACTCCATTGAGAAGTGGATAATGTATTTTGGTTGCCTGCTTTGGGCGCTCTAATGTGCCTCCACTGCTGAAACCAATAATAAATTGCTTTTTTTCGAGCGATGTAGAAATACTTGCCACCATAGCGTAATTAGAGATCTATGTTGCCTTGTGGTTGTAATTTGTCATGGCTGGCATCCTGGAAATTATTTAGCTTCCAACTGTTGGCGAAACTGAGCAGTAGGAATAAGGTTGTAGACTGGTTACCAGTCAAGAATATTTATCAGATATTATTTAAAACGTCGGTGTTAGTTTACATAACGTTTAGTATTCAATATTGGCTTTAATAAAAGTGTGAAACACAAAAACTTGAAAATTTAAGTTCCAACTATCAATTATAATTATAAACTGAAATCTACTGTCTTTAACAGAAGTTCCATTTTTGAATGCACCTTGTTTATTTTTTATCTAGTCGTTTTGTAGTATTAACATAGATTTTAGCTTCGAAAGCTCTATGCAAAATACTACTATTACATATACACTGGGAGTCAAAATATATGAAGTATGTTACTTTTATACAAAAAAATATATTTTAACGGAATTGGTGGGATGTTCTCGAAGCATATCGAGCATATCAGAACGGGTATGGATTTATTCACGTCTGAAACACTCAGGGTGAGCGCGCGACAGAAACCAACTAGCTATCTGTTTATCATCATCTCCGTCAAGGGTTAGGCCTCATGGCCTGTACAGACTTCATCCGCCAACTCGGTCGTACCACATCTCGTTGCCTTTGTGGCTTATAATGTAAGATCTGCTTGGGTATTCTATTATTATTCATTATTTGCAGAAGTTCTTCCCATCTTTGTCGATGCTGCTGTATTTGTTCAGATACTGCAGTCACTCGTAGTTCTTCACGTATTATGTGGATTCTATCGGTTCTAGTGCAACCTTTGAATGATATTAAGAATCTCAGTGGCTCGAATATTTGATTTGTCGAGAGGGTCCATAACTCGCTTCCATGCATTAAGACATTTGTAAAACCTCAGTTCAAGCATTTCAAATATTATTTTAGAAAATATTCTATAAATGTGCTATTATAATTGTTGCCAATTTGATGAAGAGCATTGACTTTGAGTTAAGAATAAACGATATTAAAAATAATATCAGCCTTGATTGAAACAGCAAATGTAGTCAGAGCAGGCTTAGAAATAATAATGTAAGATGAATGAAAACAAAAGAAGAAGGGGAAAGCGAAGCCAAGCTGTGAGGTGTGTTATTTTGGCTTCCCCCAAATAATCCGTTTAAAAGCGAAAAAATACCCATTTTTCCCAAATTAGTGGTTTATAATTAGCGCAGTTTTTTTTTTGGTAGGCTGTAGAAGAGTTGCTTTGATTCTTCGTACCCCTACAGGAGTTGTGAAAATGTTGAATAGCATGTCGAGTGGCAGCTGGTCTTCCTGTGCCAGTTTTTAGAGCTATTGCGAGGTTAGCATAGCCCTGTAAGCGGGAGGTGGCAGCGATATTCGTGATGAACAGTGTGGAGCCCTAGGACTGGGGCAAAAACGGAGTTGTAAGCAGTTTTGGAGTGGTGCAAGCTGCAGACAGCGTTCGAAAAGGTATCTGGATTGTTTCATGAGGTCACTGGGGAGAAAGAGGAGCCCCTGTCCGTCGTGGGACTTGCTGCGGGGACGTTTGGTGTCCTATTTTGCATCATGGAAACCAAATAAGGTTAATGTTATCCTAAAAATAGAATTTGGTGAAGGTTTTAAAGTGGCTTTGATAAATTGTGAAGTTGGAGCGCCATGTTTGTAAAGTTGTTCCCATCAGTTGAAATATTTAATTTTGTAGCGGTCCCATTGGATAAACAAGCGGTGGCTAAAGCGATTACTTCTAAAAAATCATAAAAACTACGAAATTATCTTAATAGCAAATGTATTGCATATAATTACACATTCAATCATATTTGCTACGATGTAGAAAACCCAATCCTCTGAGATGATAGAGTCATTTATTTAAATAAAACTCTAATAATAGTAATATCAAATCATACACACATCAGAATCATCATCAATCAGGACATAAATCACCCCTTGTTGTTTCTAAAGTCCTCTATCATTTGCAGCCTGTATCCAGCTTGTATGGATTCTTTTAATGTCATCAGTCCACCTAGTACGAGGGCGACCTCTACTTCTATCTGGATCTTATCTCGGTCTCCACTCTATAATACGCTTCGTCCATCTAGAATCTCTCACTCTGGCCACATGTTCGGCCCAGTTCCACTTAAGCCTGGTAATTTGGTGTATTGCACCCAGTGCTCCTGTTATATGTCTTATTTCTATGTTTGGTACTCTGTCACTCAAACGAACATACAGATATCATAACAATATTTAACTTGTTTCTGACCTCATTACTGCGCTCGTATGTAATATCAGAAAGTTTCTGTGTGGCGAATTGCAAACTCTCAGCCCTCGACCTCAAGTGTTTGTGGGACACTCACTCAGGGGATCTGATTTGTTTACCCACTGACGCATTTGGTTGCCGTCTTTATAAGTACAGGTTTTATCCAAACAAATATAAGCAATGTAAAAAGACAATTAAAAATTTCACTGTTGCTGATAAGTGAGGCTAAAAGTATACCCTGTAATGTAAATCTAGTGATAGTTGTGCCAATTAACAAACACTAAATAGGAATCTAACTCTAAAATTACTACCTGCTAATGCATAAAAACTTTGAAATATGTATATTTACAGAAGATGAAAATCATTCATTGATAACTTCTAATTGTAAACCGATTTTCATTGAAAAGCTATTTGGTTGCTTCTCTGAAGTTGGTAAAATTGATCAGTTCCAATTATGTCATCGATGACGTGCATTACCTAATGTTTTGCCTCTCGTACCGTTTCAATTTGCCTGAAAGTGGCGGATGGGCGAAACTTAATTCATATTGTTGCCACTGTCTTCATCGAATCACTGTAAAACCGCCACCTGCCGCTTTGATTTGCAATTTCTTGCCCGCTTTTCCTAGCTTGTAGTTGGTTTTCTTCGCGCCAAAAATTTTGTGCGAGTACCACACCGCCAATTCTGGATGTACTGCGTACAGTTAAGTCAATCTACGTTATTGTTTTGTCTATCCCGGTCTGGGGTATGCAAATCGCTATTTAGGAACCGGTGGCTGACTTGCCGTCAGGACATTAATGGTATATTCCTTAGTCTGTAACTTCGCGTGACGTCACGCTTTAGGTAAAATCATTAAGGGTAGTTTGATATGGCTTCGCCGCCGCAGATTGCCCTAACAAAACTGTAATTATCTTGTATGGTAAATATAGAAGTATTAGATTTCATCTTTGTTGATTTCTTGTAGAACAAAATGCAGTGTATATTTTTAGAAAAGTAAAATAGTCCTTTTCAAAGGAAGAAGAGTTGAGCACGCTAATTTCCCGAAGGTGGCCTCCCAAATGCATTTATCTCCGTACCGATTTGACTGTCGCAAGCCAGCACTTGTTGTTTCAGTTTAGGTCCCCGCCCATCCCACTAGCTAGTCGTGGCAAACATATAAACCTATTTCAGGGGGCAAACGGGTTTTAGCCTATTACGCTTTCTATTGTAATAAATCTGTTGTTACATTCTTGTACACTAAAATATTCAAGTTTCACTGATTTTAAATTACTTTAATAAAAGCTTACCGAATTCTCTGATAATACTTTCTCTAGTATTGTAAGCTCAAAACCGTTCAGTTAAACAGCTGCGTGTTCGAAAAGTTAGAAACAGCCTATATAATTGTTATCTATCGTGACTGTTCCCAGAGCGATCTTGGTGTCTCAACCAACTTTGAGCTACATCTGAGTAAACTATACTTCTGGATGTAATGAATACTAATTGGGAACAGCCTAAAATATTATTTAGAAATGAGTTAGATCTACAATTAATGGACTTAATATTTTTAGAACGAGAAACATACGGAATATGGCTTGGTAATGATTAAACTGAAAGAAGGAACACGGAAGGGCCTGTTCTTTAAAAAATATCAACATCTCAACTGAACCTTGCTAAATAAATTGTACTTAGTCAAAATTAGTTTGAACAAATGCTGATAATTTATTTAATTTGTCCGCAATTATGCCACTTTACTACTAGAGATAGTGAAGTAAGTATTTGCTTAAAATAATCATCCTTGCAGCGATAACGAGACTATAATGTTTCATACCATATTATGGTAAATAGCAATAGTTTACGAAAAATGTTCAATGCGTATACATGCGTCGTATTTCTGGCATTTCTTTTTGCAACCCATGGAACCATACCTACAGGCTTTAAAAAGATAAGCACACCTTCAGACTTTGCTTCCAATATCTACAACTACGTGCACGAGACGGATTCAACAAATGTCACTGACAACTGCTCTATTGCACTCAGCCAGTATGCAGACAGTTTGCTGTCTGAAAAATTGTGGGCTTTAGAAAGTAAGTAAATTCGGCATAACTCACTTTCATTCAAAGTATACTCTCCTTGGCAAGCCGTAGCCTTTATTCATATTCAGATTTTGGAATTGCATTCACAAGCGGGCTTTCTCATACCTTTCCCCATTATTAATCTTGATTTATTTAGCCGTTGTTGCGTTTAAATGGTGGCCATTTAATTGGGTACTTTTATTTTGACGGTTTTGATCGTCTCTTCCCGAAAGGATCAACTTTGTACAGACATTCAGGTCGCCGAACTCGTTCCGAACGACCTTCAGACATTCGAACGAGGACTATAGATCCGTTGTCAAGAGCTGGGTCAAACATTCAATTGCTCTTAGGTGACGTTGCACTTGTGCGGCAGTGTATTTTTTGCTCGATGGTTTTTTCTTTGGCTTGAACGCACGTATATTGTCGTGGTGCGACCCTAGGCTGAGTTTGAAGCTGTTTATTAGTGATTTTTACGGGCAATATTGATGTCCTTTTGATTACCCAACGCATTTGGATGCGAATTTAGAGCTGAAGTTTGTTGATGAGTCGTTGTTGTACCCCCGCTTTGCTTCCACGGTTAGCAATTGTTGCTGAGAGTCCTTGATGTACTCCCACTTGAATAGGTCATAATTATGCAGTCTGGTGCTGTTTGTTTTGTCAACTCAGCCTTGCGTTTCTGGGAGTGTTAGCGATACGACATTATATCTACGAGCTACAAACGAATTTGTACATTTCCTCGTTTGCATAAGCTTGGAGCTTTCGGCTACTTTGGCATCACCTGCAAATTTGTCAAAAGTCTTTAGTGGAACACTTTGGATTTCTACATACGTGGTAGCTATTATATAGTTTGCTTGCCTGCAACATCACCGTAGCCTTGTAATTAGCATACCTTGTTCTGATTGTCTGCAAAATAAATGTAATTTGTGTGATCACAATAGTGTGAACCGCGCTTGTTACTTTCGACCCATGCTATGAGGTCGTTTTTGTGTGTTTATGCGAGTGTTGATATTAAATTAGTATGACCTCCTACATTATATGTATTGTCGTTAATTAATATAAACCTTCTTTACTATAATTTTGTGTATGGTTAAAGCAAGCTCTTAATGTAGCGATTCTCTTTGGAGTCTGTTTCAGGTAGTAGCGATTTGGCTAAGCATAGTACCATAATGAATTTAAGAGTTCTTGTAAGCTAATGGACTTATCGGTTGTACAAAAGACTCTCAGCTCCGGGTAATTTTGAATATCTCCATGTAGCCTGAACGTTTGTACGACTTGAAGCTGGTTAGAGTCATTGAGGTATTTTGGTTTGGGGCTGAGTCTCGTATTGTATTTGCTGTTAGTAGTACTGTAGTAAACCGAGAAATCACTCATGTATGTGGCACTGAGGTACATGAAAGTTTTTGAGTTGTTTGGGTGTCGTAAATTGTAGCAACATTCACTGATCTTCAGTCCATAATTTCTTATCTTTTTCGATTAACGAAACCATTTACAATTCGGCCAATATTTGGGTGCTTCGGATATGTATCGGTATGCACTGTTCAATCTACATATTATGTATATTTGCGCATCGAAAGCTAGTCTTTTTTAAATCTTTATTGTGTTAGGTTAAATGGAAGAGCAACATCTGTTGAACTTCGCCTTTTTTCTTGTAACTGAGAAAATAAAGTCAGTTATTATTATTATTATTATTATGTTTTATAGTTTGCTAAGCTTCTTCTTTATATCTGTGAGACTTTGCTCTTTTGTTTACTGTGACCTACTGTTAATTATTATTTTTAGTGTTTGATTCTGCATCAACATTTCCGGCAGGAGTTCTGCACAAAGGACTCAAGGAAATGGGAAAGTTCGAACAATGCCTAAATTCGAAAAATACCGGCAATGAAGTAGACGGCATACACGGAAAGTATTGTTTTGGAAAATTGGGCCTCCTTATTAATATATCTCAAGTAATCATATAGAAATTTTAACGATTAGAATTTTACAAATTGTTATTTTTAGGATAGTGAAAATTCAAATAGTAATGTATCATCTCTTGGTCAATTTGCTATATGTCTACCCCACGCATGCTCTACAATGGAAATTCGACAGTTTTATTTACTACTTGGGTTTAGTTATAATATTTCTGATGTTAATTGTCAGGTTCTCAATTCTGAATACGAGTTAGATTCACTTGCAGTAGTGGCTTTGTATGTACAGTTGAGCAAATTGGTTTCCAAAATTTGGTTTGTGCAATTCCTACAGATCCGTTCTTGGGAGCGTTACATGTTTGATGGTCCTTTCAACGACTTACGATGTTTTTCTCATCTACAGCAAGAAAAGTAAGTAATTGTAATCTTGTATTAAAGGTAGAAAATTGATTTTCAACATAATGATATCTGCTACTACCTTCACATTTTGACTTTTAGAGCCAGTCCACAAGAGCTTAATAGCGTTTTCAGTGTATACTAATGGAAAGAAATTCACAGAAATAAGCAAAAGCCCAAATCAAATCACTTGCTTCTATGGACTTCGCAGTATTGGCATCATGTTAGTTATTCTGCAGCATAGAAAAAACGACTTAATCACGATCTCGGGAGATCGTAGACTGGATTTAAAGGTAGGAACAAACATTTATTGATACTTTTTTAGTAACGGACGTGTTATGTTGTTTTAGTTGTATGTTGGCGTGCTAGGGATAATTCTCAAGTTAGGTACTGCCGGTATAGATATGTTTTTCTTTATGTCTGGTATGCTGGTATCTTACAATTATATGAATTCTATGGCTAAGGGCCACAAATTCAGCATGCTGAGGCACTGGTGTCAACGCTATAAGAGGTATGATATTGTGGAGATTTCTTGGAATGAAGTAGCATGTATATGTGGTTTATATCTTCTATTGCTGCATACTTTAATGTACATTTGAACTATTTTGTAAAAATTATCCTCACGTCTACGATACCACTAACCACTACTTAGAAGAGTGTATAGAAATCTTCCTAAGCTTCGAATCCGTTAAAGGAGAAATCGATTTAGAAGAGGAAGAATCTGAATTCTACACCTCAATTAGATAAAAAGCATAATCATCACCATTATTTAGTCCAATTTTTATAAGAAAACCCCTTTACGATGTTTATTAGTTTTAATCGATTAGACTATACATCTTCCAGAAGATATATAGTTGGAGGTGCTCACAGAGCTGCATTTTGTATACAATTATTAAGGAAGGAAAGAAGTGCAGTCTGTATTTAGCGTGCACAAAATAGGAGGCACTACCTACCATTTTGCAGCTAACCCGTATAGTAACGTTCGACGCTCTGTACATGAATCTATTGTTTCTCAACCATCCTGCAGCCCGGAGAAATTCTTGAGAAGTACTTCTTTCTCAACGTGTAGATTTATGTTAATCGCCCGTACATATTTGACTATCGATATTTATTCTTCTGACTGATTGACGCCTATGTCACAGGTAGATATTCTTAAAGCTGTCCATTTTGGTCGCATTTGCAAGCCCGCCTTTGTCGCTCAACTTTTGGTCGCTTTCATAGCATTACTCGCCGGTCAGTATCTGCGATCAGTTCCCTTTTATTTTCGGCTACGAATTTACTTTATGAAGCTACACTTTTATATATAGAAGGTTATCAGTGTTTCTTTAGCGTTTGCTTTTGTTTTTCGATTTTTTTCTAATGTTTAGAGAAATCATACAAACCTTTAATATACTGTGTTAATTACTTTGGTACAGGGTTTATTGCTGGTAATTGGACATCATAGTTACTTGCAACTCTGTCCTAATCATTTTGTAATAATAATAATAATAATAATAATAATAATAATAGCTTTACAGCGTGTCTACGGTGAAATTTGCATGGTACTACAAGCGAAATGACTACAGACATTTCAGGACTGCGTCGGTGAGACAATAAACAATAGACACAAGCAGTACAAAGGTTTTCTACTGGCAATTTTGAGATGCAGGCGGGTTACTTAGCGGTAGATTGATGTACAGTGTGTCGATGGCACGGTTGCTATACAGTGCAAAGCGGGACAATAGATGAGGTTCTTTTGGATATATCCGATCATTAAACGATACGAAATGTTTTGGGAAGCTGAATAAATTTTCTAAAATTAGTGCGCTAAGGCTTTTCCAAACGACGATCTTTACGTGTCAAAATACCACAGCGCACGCAGCTTTTATGCTCGACTATATCTGGGATACTACTGATCCGTTTCCCCCGACCTGACATCTTGCCATAAAAAGCAGCTGGACTAGACGAATTACGCGGTTCCATCTGCTGAGGGCGTTCACAAGCCAACGGCGAAACTTTTCAAACGGACCTAACAATTTTTAAATATTTTTCTTATTCTATGTTGCGTTGTGTCAGGTTACGTCACCTTATTCTTACCATAGTACTAGTTCCAACGTACGTCTCTAATTCTATTCTTTTTATCTTTGTATGACCTTTCCCACCCTATCTAATATTTTCCATTTCAATAGTAAACGTAACTTTTTCTTAGGCTAGGGGTGCCTTTGGCCGCAGTCGTGCTGGTTTCCATTTCTTTAGTGAAAAATCTGGGGTCCGGATCACAGTGGCCGATGTTAATGGAAGAAAATTTGGAACGACCTTGTAGAGAATACTGGTGGTCGGCCTTGTTGTTTGTACAAAACTACGTTAACCCAACAAACTTGGTAGAATAAGCATTAGTATGAAGTTTTAATTCCCTACTAAGCTATTTCAGTGCTTAGAGCCTACTTGGTACCTTTCCGCGGATATGCAACTGTTTCTGCTCTCTCCTGTTCTTCTTCTTCTATTCTCCAAACGTCCTGAATGGAAGGCGTGGATACTCGGTGGCTTAATGGTTGGCCTCTCACTGATAGCGTTTTATGTAGCCTGCTCCGAAGAGCTCCACATTTATGACAATTATAAGGAGTAAGCATGAAATATTAAAGGGGTAGTGTTATTAATTGATTGTATCGTTTAGTCCGGCAAAATGGAGAAGTTTCTTCGGAAAGATGTTTATTCCTACTCATACGTGGGCGGCAGCCTGGTTAGGAGGCTTTTTAACAGGATATGTAACTTATGAAACAAAGAAAAACAAAACTGAACTTCCTGTCCTAAAGGTAAGCAAGGTTGGAATATTGACTGTAGTTTTTATACTCTGTTAAAAAATAATAACTTTTAGCTAACAGCGATTGGTCTCTTAAACCTGTTTTTCCTTATATTTCCTGTAGCTGTTGCACAATATTACGGATACACCAGAGTTTTCGATTCTCTGTTCTTTGCGTTTGGAGGCTGCGCAGCTTCAATTGCATTTGGCTGTTTCACAGTTGCTTGTGTAAATGATCGTAGAGGTAAACACTGTTATCTTCCATACCTTTGACAATGAATTTTATGGAAAGTCATTTTCAGGACCCATAAATTGGATTCTGTCCAATCCACTCATGGAAATGATGTCCAAGCTGAGTTACAGTATGTATCTTTTACATCAGCTGATAGTTTATGTTGACATGTACAGGATGCAAACTCCCCCCGTGGAGGATACTTTTGAAGTGGTGAGTTCAAGGGATGTTTTTTGGAATTGCCAAGCAACAAGGTTTATTTTACGTTTCAGATGTGCGCATTTTGGGGCGATTATATGGCTACAGTGTTTTTTGCTCTGTTTTGGGTCTTTGCGTTTGAGTACCCATTACAGGAGCTTCAGAACTTGTGGCTCACACGTTAAAGAAATAGATTAGAAACGAACTTTAACCGTTACTACAGAACTATAGATACCTATTTACTATTTCTTGATATTTTCTACATTTATTAAGAACAGTGTAGAACCTTCAGATAGGTAATACATTTTTATAGAAAATAGGGAGGAGTTGCAGGAAGGAGTTGCTCTTTTCTGTGCGAATAGATATGAAAAATAGCTGTTTATTTTGCTATTCGAGGAGAAATGCTAAATATGTGTTTGCTGATACATTTTACTATAACATGGTGCTTTAAAGTTAGCGGATTGACAAGGGCAATTCTTAACAATGCTATCAATGGATGTTTATAAAAAGAAATTGGTTCTAGTGTATGCGTAGTTGTTGTGATAGGCAAATATGTTACAATATTGGCATCTTGAAAACATATTATTTTAAGTTTTCAGTTGCTGATGCCTTTAAAGACATGACTAACATCAAACAGCGTAAAAAATTTCTCCAAAATTTCGGCACATCTACTTCTAATCAATCACAGAAGAATATCTCGTTTATAACATGTAACAAGTTTAAAAAGTGCTAAATAGCTAAGAGGAATGGAGGGTGGTCATAGATTGAACACAGCTTTTTGAAATACAAATTAAATATTCATAACATTTTAACTATAACATTCATAATACATTTGAGCTGGTTAGCCTTGCAACAATATTACCTATTCCTTATTAACAGAACTAGCAGATGAGCTGGCTTAAATAAGAATTTCACCTTGGACGCAATACCGACACATTGGCGGAGAGTGCTGCAGGCGTCACTGTGCTATGAATGGGGACGCTCCTCAAAACTTACTATACAACAGCAACTACGTAAAAGCACATACATAGTGTGCCGGTAATTTACCCATGAAATACAATAGATTCAATTCATACAAGCACATTATACGTAACATACATAAAACATGGGACGGAAGATTAAAGAAACTGAGAATCATACATAGTCTTGGCCGAGCCTACTGAATCGCTGCCCGCCAAAGTCGAACGATTAAGTCGGGCTCGTAAATATGACTCGTGGTTCAAAAGCAGAAGCAAAATTAACAGTTTCCTACAGCTACATCGGGATGCGGAGGGTTGCAAAACGATAAGCTGATGTACAGGGCGTTGATGGCACGGTTGCTATACAGGGCGTAGCGGAACACGATATAGAATCTTCCTTTGAATGTATTCTACTTTTGGCGTCGGTGGTTGTAACATTTCGAGAGTTTATAAGGCATTTTAAATCTGTAATCTGCATTCTGGGGCAGCAGAATATTCAACAATAGTTGTCCGAAATTGTCACGGTAAGGCTTACTAAAACGTCGATATTCATGGAATAAAATAACACTCCGAATGCGTCTCTGTGTTCGACTACATCTGTACAACTACTGCATGTGCCTTGCATACGCCAGAAATTCAATGAAGCAAATTACGTAGATCCTTCTGGCGCGTGCATTCAAAAGCCAGCAACGGCGTAAAATTCTGTACGATCCTAACAGCTGGTGTTTTTGTGACGTTAACGTCAGCTCAAATGAGTATGTCTTCACACAAGTAATGTTTAAAGAGCGGATGGTCAAGCAAGCAGCATGCACTCGTCTCAGGCGGCCGGACAGGGTTCGATTTCCTGCAAAAACACGGAGATTTTAAAAATCGTACGCTCCCCGGCTACCACGCTAACATCTGTGGTAGTCGTTAACTCCTAATAAGGAAACTATTTCTCGCTTTCGAATGGCAAGACTAGCCACCAACCCGGTTGACGAGTAAAGACGGCTCATTAAACCACTTTGTGGTTAAGAACAGCCCACTGGTCTATAATAAAAGTAAGAAGAATAAATAATGTGTCCAAATTTAAACGCTGCTATTAAGCCACAATCGGCGCTTTAATTTCCAGTACGCGAAAACTTCAAGATAAAGAAAACGGCCCGGCAATTCGCGGCTACGCTTACAACGTTCACCCCACCCTTCTTAAGTTTCTAAATTTTCCCAAAAGATAGTCAAGGTAAGGAGGCCCAGGTAATTATAAAACGAATGCACCCTGGTTACTAAAGGCACTCTTCAAACCCGCCAGAAAAAAACCTTTTAGAACTTCCAAACTTTAAACCTAAATATGGAACATATTTCCGTGACCTACTGGATCCAGCACCTACAAATAATTTCCTGAAATCGTCCCCAGTCGTATTCGTGGCTTGCCGGAACCGGTACCTGATTACGATGCTCCAAATATCTCTCTAAACCAGGCTAGCTACAGTGGGGTGGGTGGTGTTGTTTATTATTGATTAGGCGTCACCATGTTTCGATCATTAACCAAGAGTGTATTGAGCAGATCCCGTCGTCGATGACCTGCTTGGGCTTCAGAAAATGCGAAGAATTGGAATGCTGGGCAAATATTTGCCTTCATCTGCTTGGAAGTCTTATAATTCCTGAAAACGCGACTGCATTTGCGATATGAGTATATTCACATACCCATATTCACACAAATTACAGGAAAGGTTCTGGAGGTCAGCTTAGGGCTGCTACGATGATTTTTCTAAATGTGATGTCACGGTAATACCCTTTAAGGGAACTAGATTTGTTGAACTTGCCCTAAAATCAAGCAACGCGCCAAATTCTGTTTGGTTCTTCCAGACGGGGATGAGCTCCAAATTAGGCGGACGATGTACAACATAATAAATGGATATTTTTAGCGAAAATGCGGCAAATACGTAAAGGTATAAAATTGAAGCCTGGCTTTCAGCTCTAAACGGTGTCTTAATTTTCACGATATCGGAATGGTGGACTGATGGTAGCCGCTATGTGAGCAGAAACAAATAAAGTACTTTCACGTACAAAGTAACTTGACAATGAAGTTTTTCGATAATTAAAGCGGTATGTGATTAAAACTAATGAAGTGTATGATCCGGCAAAAGCCGTGAAGTTGCCACAAGAGCCGTTAAAGTACTTGCATAAGATAGTCACCGTCATGACACAATCTTTATTCTACGCGTGTTTGTTTTTTTCTCTCTCTCTCTCTCTCTCTTTCTCTCTCTGTAGACGATTCGACGATTCGCGGTATAAAAACTGTGTTCTCAAATTAAAGCGAGATAAAATGAACATATTATATTTTGTTTTACATTTTTACTATTATTTGATGCAGCAGTAGTTTTCATCGGTTAACAAATTTGTGTGTCTGTAGGTGACTGATAGACGGCAATGTGGCACCCGGGCCCAAGTAGCCAAAATGATCACGAAGCTACCTTTGGTTATCATCTCGTGTAAATTACATAAGTTGGAAACAAGACTAGAAGGTTCGCTTTTAAAGAAAGGGGAGTTTCATAAAGACTGATGATATAATAGTAGAGAAAAAATTAGGGATTAGTTATTGAACCTACAAATAATCAGATGGCTTTTGCTCGGCATGTTGCTTATTATTAGAATTAAGTTGAAACAAATACCCTGAGCTGAACTAATTTAGCTCTGGCAATATCAGTACCAGGAAAGCCTACCTGGTAATTCTAAACACAAAGCATCCATTTGAGCACTGTTTGTGTACAACAGTTAATGTCGAAGTTCAGTTCTCGAACACAGGCCGATAATGCCGCGACACTCTTTCGAGTCCACTAGTCTCCAATAGGAGCATTCAAATGGGGCCGTGGCACGGTTATTAAGTTTTACTGCAATGCTGCACCTGGTGGTGGCTTAAGAGGGCTCTGCAGTACAAAGACGTGCACATCTACGCCTGAATATGCAAGGCTCTCGGGATTGCCGCACAATTACATTGCATTGCGGTGAGACACTGGATTATACAAGCACACATAACAATATACCCTAATGCTGTTACGCTTCAGGTATATTTATGTTTGCTCTGAGTGGAGACGATCTCAGTTTGTCTATTTGCTATGACAACGTCGCTTTCGTGCCATGGCTAACAGTTTCTATCTGCCGCGAACGCTCTTCTTCCGCGATTTGATGCCTTCGTCCCGGGATTCCCCGACGCAGGCTCTTAAATTTGAATTACTAACAAAGCGACCTTTCGGGGGAATATGGAGACTAAGATAGTTCGTATATAAATTATTACATCCGCTAAAGTGTATGTTATATTTAGTGCAGAGGCTTACACTTGTAGGAATTGTTATTGTTATATGTATAGCATATATTGGAAATAAATCGGTACGGTCATTGTTTGTCATTCTTCTGAATATTTCAGTTTTCGATTACTACTTCATTAATTTAGATTATGAAACGGAGCTGATAGTCACAGTTTATTTAGCGACAATGGAGTTACGTATTATGCTGTTCACATTCTGTACTTTTCAAACATATATTTTTTCTTATCCTACTACTTAATTGGTGGATTTAGAGCTTATTTATTCCAATAAATCTTCCAACCGCTTTCTTGGTATTCTTGGAGGTCTTTTACCCATTGGTTTGGAATCACTTACAATTTTTTGCGATATCATGGTCTGCCATTCTATGTATGTGGTTATTCCTCTCATTACGCATTCATCATACCCAACTGCCAATGTCTTGTACATTTCACTGTCTTCGTATTTTTTCATTTTGCATGTGGTCTTGTCTGCTTATTCGTGTTATTTTCCGAGTTTGCAATTTCGTCCAGGTAAACGCTTTCTGTTTGATCGATACTTTACATACTTTTTTATAAGAGAAAAATATTGTATAACAATTTGGTGTAAAAAATACGACAATACAAACATAGCAACTGTAGGCACATATTTTCGGTGCCCCGAGCTAATTTATTTTTTCTTGGATTCAGATCGGTTCTCATGCATAAATTACAAGAACTGGCAACTTACCAGAAATTCCACAACTCCCCTGTTGTTTGGAGGTTGAAAATCAGAAACATGATACTGGGAGAGCAAGACGAAAGGCGAGTCTTTTCATGTAGCAGGTGGTCACATACGCTCGACCGCGAAAACAAACCCAGCCATGTTCTACAATCCGTTATGCAAACAAAACAACATTCAGCTTTTAGCAGTAATGTGCCCCTTACTGTAGTATTTACAGGGGTTTTGTGGTCTCCCCGCTGCGTTCCCACGTAGCTCTTCGTAGAGGATATTATTCAGAGATATTTTTCGGTTCACCTCCGATGATGTCCCTGTAATAATTTTGCAAACACGGATGGTTACCGCAGCTATATGCTATATGCTATGCATTAACCGAACGCTAACTACATCAATGAGTCCAACCCATGTCAATGTGATCCACATTTGCGGTGGCCGTTTCCAGCCGCAAAGACCCAGATTACAAGGCTTTTGAGGGAAACGGGCTTCCCTTGCCATCCAGAAGCGCTCTCTGGAGTCACTGATAAGCGAGGTGCTTCTAAGGTCAAGGGTTATTGATCATCTCGCCGGATAATCTCTAACCACAGGTACATAGTGCACTAAAGCGGGTACAACTGGGATACAACCCAGCAATAAACAAATATACAACAACGCAACAACAAAGCTGTTTGCAATTAGCAGCAACACTAACAATAAACTAGTGTTCAACTCGTCTGTACAATAAAACTCATTACAACCTCCATTGCAAAGCCAGACAGGCATTAACATCTAGTACAGACCCCACTATTTTACTCCTTTTTCATAATTCACATAATTACCACAATTCAGTTCACAACCCGCGGCCGGACTAGATTTCGCGTCTGCACGTGTGCAACCCCGCCCTCAGACTGTGTGCTTCCAAAGCCTCCGATTTTAAAAACAACCCTCGGTCTTTAAATTAGCTTTGAACTCTTCGATTAAATTTAGAACGCATTATATTTACAGACACAAAAATGAAAGAGTACAAAAGTAACATTACAACACAACAGAGGAAAATACAATTCTAAATGTCTGGAGCATACACTACGAGAACAAGTTAAAAAATACAAAATTGAGACAGAGAGGCGAAACAAGCAATAACTAAAGAACTAACAAAAGTGAAGGAAGCAGTAACGAAACGGACTTCCATATTTTAATACTGATTATTCCTGTGTTTGAAATACTTTTATATGCGTTACTACATTAAGCCCGTGTCGGAATTGTTAGATACCCATCGGGGGGCGAACTAAAACAATCCCGAGAATGAGCAGCGGTTTTTTTTAGTGTTGTATTAAAGCGATTAGGAAGTTATCCTGGATTGGTTCAGAAATGGGCAATAAAAAATCTACCCCATTACTATTCCCCTATTGAAAATCATAAACAAATACGATTGGCAAACAGATGTAACGATATGAATAGACTAAACACACAAATTTTGGGTATCGGCAAGGCGAGATGGCCAGGTTTAGGAATAAGACATTACATTACGTAGAAAATAGCGATCGAGAGCACGGCAACAGGGTAAGTACTCTATTAAGTCCTGGCACAGCTAAGGCAGTAATAGCTTTCGTATCAATGTCGGACCTATAGAAATAGATGCCTATACAAATAGCTGCAAAACCAATAGATATCAACATAATTTATATTTACGCCGCAATCGCATACAAACCACCGGAAGAACTTCAAAAGTGTTGTGACGTGAAGAACTCGTTGATGTACACATGGAAGAAGAAGATCACTTTAGCTATGGGTGACATGAACTCGAAGGTTGGGAAGGCTAGTGTTGCTAAGATGGCTGATGAATTTGGATTGGGCGAAATAAGGAAAAAATAGAAAATTTAATTGGGAACATTAAGTTACTATACTCGCAGTTCAAGTTGTTATTAAAAACTCTACCGCTGGCTATTCTCTCAAGGAAATAAACAAACTTGCGACTACTTGGATACAATTGCCGACCGAAACTAGCTCAATGGAGACGGCGCGTAAAGCTCTTTAAAAATACTCGAACAAAGGAGCGCCGACGGATTTTTACCACGTAACGACAAGTGTATCCAGGTATTCAAAGAGAATTCGTAAACTCAAGTAGCACAAAATAATCTGAAAAAGAATCTCAACTCAAGTACAGTTAGCAAGAACAAATAAACAAAGCAAGTATGCGGATATCAGAGAATATAATTATCATCAATGCATATATAAAATTACAGGTCGGCAAATTACGAGGCACCTCACAAAAACGCATAGTCTTTTACATACATCATAATATATACTTACAAGTTACGATACAGCGATACAATATACGTCGCACACATTAAAATCAGGCACGGTTTACAAGGCGATACGTTATGTGTGCTTTCAGGTACCAAGCTTGCGAAACGAACTGTATACTTCCAAGGTCATGTTGGCTATCCAAACCTCAAAATGCGTTCCACAGGTGTAAAGCGGGCTATGACTGGAAATAAGAAGGAGTCAATCTCACGCCCTAAGGGATTTCCGCATCCAAATGTCGTGGACGCTAAACCGTAGCAAACTGCCCTACAGCCCCTCATTGACTGCCCGATATGTTCTGGGCAAGTGCGAAGAAGTAAACCAGCAGTGTAAAATCTTCCGACAGTGGCGTGAAAACGAAACGTCCTCAATGAACACAAAATCAAACTGCATGGCCATAGTTCACTGAACACTTTAACTGACGCTAATATGGTTGCATGTTGCTAACGAAAGCATGCCGGAAAAAAAGCTAAGCTGACAATCGCGACCTTTTACTCTATGTGCTTCAAACCTAAAGTAATACATAATAAGGTCAGCTCGTAAAGAGGCTCTTTACACCTAGAGACAGAGTTGAGTAAACAGATCTCTACAGTTCAGAATACCATAAAACATTTTAAGACTTTCATTCAGTTGATCAAGTTAAGATTCATCTACGAGTAGTTTTCTATTTTCAGCTTCACTTTGAAATATTCTACAACTATTAGTTTCAACTGTAAGTTGTAATTGAATACTGGTATTCAGTGGGATATTTATTTAAACGTCGTCATTTGGTTTGCATAGCTGTAAATACGAATATTGACAATTCCATACTTTCTACTAAGTGCTTTCATACCGAGATGCTTCAATATTGCGTGAAATAGTTTTGTTTTGTGGTTTGATACTAACAATAATTCCTTTTAATACCTTGTTATGGGGGAACACAGATTTACAACCCCGCAACAAAGTTTAAAACTGCTTCAACCAGCCCAGCGGTGGGGAGTTTTAAGCTGGAAGAGATTAGGTGGTCAAAACAAATTGCACCTTAAAAATATTGGGACAAATCCGGGTAATTATTAGGTGCCACCAATTTTACTTCAATAATGTGTGCAGCTCCATTGTGCTTCAGAAATATATTACACATGTTCCCCGGGTCGCAACTGAGGGTTGGAAGCCATTATAATTTATCTTATTTGTCACAATTACAAAGCACCCTGAAAAGTTGCTTGACAATGTCACATCGGCCGATACTATTATAAGGTATTTACGCGTTTCGTTTTCTGCTTGAATATTCTAATTCATTGTGTACTTGTAAGAGGACGTTACTAGATAGAATTTGGGTTTCTCATAAATTACTTCTTCGAATCTGTGGCAACTGTACCTATTTTAGCAGTGGAATTCTCGGTTTATGACCATTTCTGTATATCCTTATAACATTTTAAATATTTTTCTTTAAACTGATTGTGCTGTTGCTGCCATAAAAAACTAGGAAAATTTCTAAATCCAGAAGCCATGGATTTTTATTAATTTAGTTGATGAAATTACTTTGACTTTCATGTGAATAAATCAAACCTGACATGTATGATATAAGATTTAATATCAAAAACTACAATACACAACAATTATAAAATTAGATAAATGTGCAATTTGCCGAATAGTTATACTCTCTTTTAAGAAGAAATAATCCTAGCTTTTGAAACTAAACTCATTCTAGGAATTAATGACAGTAACGTTTTGAAACAATTTAAAATGTATTCACATCTTAGTTGCCAGTTAAAAGTTCAAACTCAGACAGCTAAAAACACTTGTCCGAGGTTTTTTGGGTAGGAATTGAAGTAACTTAAGGCTCTTACTTTACATCAAGGGACCGGCTTTCTGCAATCCCTCTGCAACAACGAGGCTTGCTTTGAGATACTTACCATATAAGTATTAATAGAAGTCTATCAAAGATGAGCCACTGCGGTTTGCTGATCTCCAAGAGGCCTTTGACACAATAGAAGCAGGTTCTGTACAGCTGCTTTTAGTCATATCACACACATTGCATGCAAAACTCGATGGCTTATATAAAACTACACAAATATAGTAATAAATATGTATTAAAACGAGTTATCAGACAAAGAGAATATTGCCTGAACTATTTACTTTACTACTGTTATTTTGCAGTATTGCGTTGACACTTTTTCTACAGAGCTGATATGAGTAATTTCATACTTTATATAAATTTGTATTATATCTGCATCAGAATGGCAGTTTAAAGCACACCTGAGCGTGCGAAAACAGGCGATTAAAAAACGCCGAGCTTTGAAGGTTGTCAAGGAAACAAGGTATATAGGTAACATTATAACTTCATCGCTATCTTTATTTTGCTGACCCGACTGAATGCAACAACGGACGTGGACGCGACAAAAACGTAAACAATTCTCGTAACTATTCATATAATATACACAGTAACGGCTGACAGTAAAATGGGTAATGAAATGGAATAATGAAGGTTAATTAAAACAGCCAATTTTCTTTAGCTGATTATAATCAGCATTAGTTTAAATTTTAATGTGTTACGTTTCGTTATATTTAATAACTTCTTCAGACATCGAATAAAATAAATTAGTTATACAAAATTATCTCTCATTTCCAGATAATTTTGTATAACTAATTTATTTTATTCGATGTCTGAAGAAGTTATTAAATATAACGAAACGTAACACATTAAAATTTAAACTAATGCTGATTATAATCAGCTAAAGAAAATTGGCTGTTTTAATTAACCTTCATTATTCCATTTAATTACCCAATTCTCGTAACTATAGTAGCAATATTATTATGCCCTCTCGATTTATCACGAAAAAAATTATTTATAAGTTTTTAGTGCGTAATTTATTTCCAGTGTGGCAGGTATAATAAAAAATAGCGTAAAGTATTCGTGGATAACTGGTCTTTAAAACACTTGCTCTACGACGGCGTAGCCGGAGTGCTCGAAAACTCGCTCGTGTTTTAAAGACCTTGTTATCCACTCATACTTTAATATACTATTATCGGATACCTTGATATTTCAACATTGTGTACCTATAATACTTTTGGCATTGCAAGCCTTGGAGGTTTTTTTGACAAATATATAGTTTCAATTTCTTTCCATTATTTTCCTTCTCCTTTCACGCGGCTGCGTGTAGTTATTGCAGAACTTATAAAAGATGTTCTTTTATTTATTTTTTCATCTCGTTCTTGGCTTTCTTTTTCTTCTTATTTCTTATAATTACTAGGAATTCCTTGGGAACACGTTCTTCTGTCATTCTCTATACATGACCTATCTACCTTACTCTTTAGGCTATTATGATTCAAATTACATCAGTTTTGCTAAAACTTATCTTAATTATTAATTGGTTGGTCTTTCCCATCGTTCCTCTACTTTTTTTCCTATATAAAGTTTTCTTAGAACTTTTCTTTTCGATATTTCTGGTACTTTCTCATATTCCTTGGTTATTGCCCACACTCTACACCCTTAAGTAATTATTGGTCTCGTAATAGTCTTAGTTTTTTCAACATGGATGTATTTTACTTGTAACACTCTGTATTTTTGTTATCACTGTGCCTAGATTCTATTCAACTTCTTCACCCTTGTAAGTCAAATTTGATCGGGATATGTTACTCACATTGGTGTCTCTTGTGATATATTAAACTTCCTCTGTGTGTGTTGATATTTCTTATTACATTTCTTAAAAGTATGTAAAACAGTATCGGCGATAAGAACTTTATGTGCCGTAAACCTGCTTCCACTTGGAATTTTCTTGGTGGCCTTCCAGTGCACAACAGCAATTGCTTTTTGCCTATAAGTGCCTTTGGGGTAGTCAGTAGCCAAGATTTCATAGATTGCTTCGATTGATTTGATTATGAGCACTTTAGAAAGATTCAGTATATACAGGGTTAGTCATGAGTGGGTTACTTCTGACCAAAAGTTGAATGCAACCCAAAATACAAAGAACGGCTATCACTTGATACAATATTTAATATGATTAATAAATTGAATCAAAGTCCCCAACTTTCTGTTTACATGTCATTGGTGGCACTGTGAGTCTATGTCAAATTCGAGGTTAGCAGGTTAAGTTTTGTTTCAGTTTGTGCCATCTCTTGGGGGAATCAGGGTAGGGATGCGTCGTGCTTAGCTGATAGCGAACTCTTGCACTGCCTTTTTGATTTAGTGATGGCGTTAAAATTTGAACACATTATCAATGTCTAAAATACTAGTTTGATCTGCCACAAACGACACGTTAATCTCAGCCTATTGTCTGTTTCCTTGTATGTTATCGTTACTAGGCTTATTATTACCGTGTGTTTAAATTTTATTTCTTGCATTGCTTTTTGTGCTTCCACCGTTCTCACACTATCATAAGCCTGTTTGAAGTCTATAAACACTACGTTTGTGCTGCGTTCATAGTTTATAGATCTCTGAGAGTAAATATCTGATCCACGGCCGATCTGTTCATTCAAAATGCAGTTTGGTGTTGTAGTACTACTTGCCCTTCTTTGTTGATAAGACAGATTGCTGCTTTCTTTCAGGTTATTGATTCTTTTTATTCTCCCCAAGTTTGGGTTATTAACTCATGGACCTTGCAGTATAGCTACTGACCTGCATATTTGAATAACTTAGCACACATGACATCAGTTCCCGAACTTGCAGTGTTCTTTAAGGAAGTTACTATGTTCACAGCTTGCTTCAAAGTGGGTGGTTCCAACTATTTGGTATTAATTTTCTCGGTTGGAATTGATGAGCTATTCAAGATACTCTTCTCGCCATTCTAAGATCTCTTTTTGCGCTTCTATTAAATTCTCGGTTTTGCTTAAAATAATCCGTACGTGCCTGTCATTTTTTCTTATCTTCTTATGCTTTGGTAAAGATTTTGCACTTCTTCATTTTTATAGCCATCTTCTAATTTCTCTATCTTAAATTCTCTTTAATTTGTTTTAGTATCCTGTAATATAATCGTCTTTGTCCATCATAGTTGCCAATATTCTTTCGTGTATAGTATTGCAGCATACTCTTCCTTACTTTTGTTCTCTTGGTTACTTTTCCGTTTTTTGCATTTCTTATTCTCGTTTTTTCGTTTTTCTTTTTGTGCTTCATTGACCGCGTGAGCTATTTTCAATTTGTCATCTACATTTTGCTCTTCTTGATTTCTAACGAGTAAATTTTCAAAAACATTAACGTATCTTTTTGTTCTTCTTCTCTGTTTAACGTTTTTAGTATCTTAATTGTTTTCTATTTGTTTTGGTCTCTACTCATTATATTCTTTGCTTTAACTTGATACTCACCATAAAATGATCGGACTGTACATCAGGTCCTCAATAACTGCTTACGTTTGTAATTCAATTTTTCCTGATATTTTCTATGGTCTCTTTGATTTACCGTTCTTCCATCTCACTATGTGGATACATCTGTGTTCGCAGAATGCACTTTTGGTTCTAAATTTTTTCTTGTGCAAAGTCAATAAATAATCTGCAATCTTCGTTCCTTGCTAAATGTTTACTCTACCTTCCTATTGTGTGTTTGCACATTTCTTCTCTTTCTGTTTGTGAGTTAAGACCTCTAAAGTGGCGTAGAATTGTTTTTTATGTCTATGGCTGTTTCTTCTGTAAGTGCTTATAACTCTGAACTTAAAGCTTAATATAAAAGGCATGGATGCGTGATACATAATTTAGATCTTTGATATATCTTGCTATACAACTTACTGCGCTGTTTAGTTCACTTAATTTTATTAGCTCGGGTAGATCATAGATTATTTAAGCCTGTATGATATTATTTTTGTATTGAAATAAATGTTTGTTTATGTAAGATATATGCCCTTTTATTTAAATTTTCTATTTGAGTTTTTTCTTCTAGCTCTAGGAGAACAACTACTCTGAAATCAGGTTAGCTTCGTGCATTCTCAAATTATTAATTGTTGATGGTACAATGAAAATTACTTAAAAATATTATGACAGTTCTACAAATAGCAACGTCAAATATTTATGAAAGTGAAACGTTAGTCAACTGATATCTGTTACACATATTATTATTTCAAATATCGAATAGGGTGAGTAATTCCTTCAAATTTGCAATTTACTCACTGTTAAAGACTTATTTTCTTTAGATCTTTTAACATATACCTTAGAAGCTTACTGAAGCAAGAATCGCCTTACTTGCAACAGCAACCGTAATGCCCTTTATCCAATTCTTACAAAAAACTTTAGACGTTCAGCAAGAACCTCGATGCTACCCACGTCAAAATCCAACTCGGATACAGAAATACATTTAATAACAAGCTCGTCCAAGTCCAATAGAATATTCACATGCAGTATGCATCCAATTCCAACTTAAGTGTAGATGTATTCACTTGACAGCAACCCCCATGAAGTTCCAAATCAAACAGGATACCCAACAGTGACTCTTATGCAGTTTATCCAAATTCTCTGCAGATTTGATTAATCTATGAAAACCATTTTATTGTTTTCAGCTGTTCTCTTTCTTTTCTGTACCATTTGTAACCTTATTCATTATTTACTTTGTTTTAAAAATTCGTGTTATTCTTCGTTTCGTCAATTTTTATTAACCAAACCCTTTAATACACCAACCAGATAATAAAATCATTTTAATTAAAGGGTTTTTATTATTTAAATTTCATTTACCAAAAATACATTTTACATTTAAAAAAAATATCTTCCCATTTTCTATAGCAATAATTATTATACCAAATTTTTTACAAGCTAACATTCCTGGATACATGTCAATACAGTTTATTTTAATTAGACATTGATATAAGTAACTTTTTCAAATAATCATTCGAATGTGCCTTTTACTTTAATTCAAGCTATCTTATGGCTTATTCTGATTGCCATTAAATATAAATTATGGTATAAACTCTGATATCACTAAACAACTCTCTTTACTAAATCAAATATTATTCAACTCATTTGCCAGAAGCTTTCTAACAAAATATTGACCACTTTACAGTATTTATATTCAATCTCTTATTAATTAAATAAATCTCAAACATTTATGTTGTTCTTTTACTACACAAATCCGCTCTTGTACATTTTAATTATTAATTAATTTATCATTCAATAAATAATCTTATACCTAGGAATACTTTCATAAATCTGAGTAAAGTCAACAAAATGTTTGTTACGTCTGAACTTTATTTTTATAAGGTACAATATTATAGGTTGTTACACTTCTAGATATCCATGGTCTTTTTGATGATTCCAGTGTCTAGTTGACAAATCTTTATAATACTAGTTATCGATATCTTCGCCCTTTAATGTAACTTTCACATTACTGAAATAGAAAAAAGAAACATGACGTGAATGCGTTGAGTTAAAAGAAGCACACGAGTAATACTTTGATTAAAATGTTATTCGGAAAAGTATCTCGATATATAAACGTGTGTTTGCTCACAATCGGCCGTCGTGTAGCGTGTCTTTTATAGTGCAGCGACAAGCAAGCATGATATGTATGCTTTTGTAGGCAAGTGGTTAAAATGTCTGACTGACAATCTGATCCCGCAGTTCGGATCCCACCTACATTTCTTTCGTTGCGATTTAAAGTAATTCGCATTGCTACGCCTTCCCTTTTGCTGTTTGAGTATTAGTAGCAGCATTAAGATATTTATATCTATTTTGTATATAATTTCTGAACACTCTTTGTATATTAAAGACGTTAAAAACGTTTTCTTCTGCAGCCTCCTTATTTAGAATTAAATTTTAAAAATGCAAACACTATTTTAAGTAGTCATGAATGGATGTTTGTTTGACCTATATAGCCTTGCTCACATTTTCCAAACGTTATTTTGTAAACTCAGCTTGCGATCTTCAATTTTCTTGGAAAACAGCCTTGTTGGCCTCGGGGCTCGGCAAATGAAAACCGTTTAATGAGGAGTAGCATCTACATGCCGAGTATGTAATTATCGAGGCGTTAAATCTGGGTACACACTATTCTGCACCTTGTACAGGTTCCCAACAAGCAGCGTGTTATTGCTCCATGCGGATGCCCGGTGTTTTCCCTAAAGCTCATGCGTGCGCTATGGTGTTTTACGTTATTCCATACCCCATATGTCAGCCGCTGGCGATGTATGCTAATAACGCCGCCATCGCGTAGGCGGCGGCACAATAAACAAATTGAGAGCAAGGCAAATGTGAATTAATAATTTACGGTTATCCCATCGGTGATGATGAATACCGCACGACTTCCTTATTAGAGATAGAGTTACAGAGCACTCGGTTTTTATGAGCCGATCGAAAAAAAATTGATTAATATTATCGCCGCGATCGGCGAGGCCGCCATAAATCCGCTGCTTTGTTGCTTTGTCTCGCTTTGTCGTGAAAGACACCTAGACAATAATTCCTAATTTTTCAGCTATTCGTATCTGCGCCCTATATGGCGCGAAACGCTTTTGTGTGACATATTTTCTGTACAAGGACGCTGGAATGCGATTCCTTAAGAAAGCGAAATGATTCCGTTTGCGACTGCCGTTAATAACTTTTACTTGCATGTGCGTCACCTGTGTCCCCTTTAGTCATGATTTCAGCATTTGCTAATCGTTTTCATTTGTATTATAGTGGAATATATTAAAAGTCTTTTATATGAACAATAAGCTAGAAATGTTTCCAATATACAATAAAATCAAAAGGTTCCTGGAATTTCAAGAATTTCAAGAAAAGACCCAACGGCCTGATGACTAATCTTAGCAGTTTCCCAAATACTTTGTTGTGATTGTATCCTCGCCACTGTAGTGTTTCAGCAAGATGGAGCATCATTCCATTATATTCAAATTCTCAATGTTTTTAAAATTGCGTAGTTAGACCTCTGACTGCCTTTTTTGGAATTGATATATTTTAAAGTTAGCTGATTCTAAAAAATACAGTCAGAACAAAACGGGAAATAATTCATATTCTACAACGCAACTAAACTTTTATTTCAAATATAATTTTTGTATGATAATGAATTGCTGATCACGCCACTACGTTTTTCAAATGTCGCCATACGATACAGACTTGTGGAACAAACATTTGCAGTAGACTCTGCCCTTTTCTCTCAAACCTGGGCATTAATTTGTCGAGCAATCCTAAGGTTTTTTGCTTTTTATAACAAATATTATCAAAAACTGTACAGGATAAATAAAATTAAAGTCCGAGCACAGGAATCTCGGAAACCATATGACATAGAAGTTGCTTAAATGAGGACACATTTGCGTATTTATGTTACCGAGTTCTGTGAATTAGTGATTAGCACGTCTGCTTAGCATTCGGGGGGTTGTGGGTTCGATTCCCGTGGCCATCTGCTCTGATTCAGGTTTTTAGGTGGTTTTCCTGAGCCACCAGAGTACCTTCTCTGAGAAGAATGCCGGTGCAGTACTCCTCCACCTTTCCTGGCCACTCTTCCATTCTCCACCCCTTCTATCTCTAACCCATTCTGAAATATTCATCATTGGCTGAAGGGGGACGCAAGGGCCCTATAGCGGCCCTCCCCAGTTGGGGAATTAAAATGAGCCTGAAAATTTACCTTTTTTTGTATTTATGGGGGCAATAATATTGTGGAAAAGTATTAAAAAATCGTTACGCTTCGAAAACTTTAAAAAACAATCAGGAATTTTTATTTTTATTTTTAAACCTATTTGTATGATTTGAGGAAAATTGAAAACACTCTTTCATGATAACGCCTTCCTCTGTATATTGTTAAGCCATCGAAATTTTAATTCGACATCTCTTCTGCATCATCATTAAGTATTTTTTCACCTTTCCTATTCTGGATTCAATGATACACCATATATCTGTGTTTGCAGAGGTTTTTTTTGAACATTCAAAAATAATCCAGATCTGTATTTAAAAAATATATTAGCGTTGGTTCAGAAAAGACCAAAGGTCGTCGGATTAAGATTCTTTTGGCATACTAAATGCATCGGAGAGAATTATTGCCCTCATTTAACCGACGTCTTGTACTTACAGCGGAATTTGAGCTACAAAAATTAAAAGTAAAGCTTATTATGGTCAAAATGAAATAGCTCTCTGAAATAGCATTAAGCAAAAACTAAATTGCTGTCGTAATTATTAATACAATTAGTAAGTAATTAATATTTAGCGATCCAGAAAATCGTATAAAAATCAATAAACTACAAAAAAAACATAAACACAATATACAAATTTTGCATTATCATTCAAATCATCGATTGCTTGAAGTCTTCTTAATTATTGTACTTTGAGACAGCATTTCAGAGAATGTAGATTGTTGATAGAACCACGTTCTTAGATTTGGCAATTTTACTGAATAGTTGTATCTTGGAGGGATAAAAATGTGGAGGGTGTATTTGTGAGCAGGGAAGCCAGCCCAAAAATCCTTTTAAAACATTTGTCGCCTAACACTACTCACAAAAAATGATCATAGCTTGTTATATGGGACTATAATAAAATAAATATCATACACGAAGTAAGTATATAATTACTATATAAATGACCCATGTCAAGATTGTGTTATTTTGTTTAATCTAGCTAAATTGGCAACCTAGTAAACTACTCCGTTTAATGGAGAATGTTGAGTCTGCACACATCCTAGTATACAAATATAAACAAGTGGCTACAGTTTGACCCAGTAACAGTTGCCTATTACCCATGTTTGCCGTCAGAAGCCCTGTATATTTTGCACTCATATTTTATTTAGTATTGGAAATTATTTGTTGCAATCATTTGTGGTTGAAATTTTCAGATGGCAGCGACGCCCAATCGCGCTGATTTTTTCCATTGGAAAGCCCTCCCTACGAGCATTCCAAAAATGTACGTGATCACGTGCTGAAACGCCACCGTTCGCAGTTATAAGTTAACAGAATTAAGTAAAAAATTTCGATTTTCTTCAAAATGTAATCTTAAAATATTCTCGTCTAGGGAAACAACAAGGTTTAAGTGGAACACTTTTCAAAAATGCATAGTTTCCAATCAATGCGAATATTTTTTCGTTTTTGAGTTTGAAAATCCTAATTCGATCAGTATCCACAAAGACTACGAGGTCTAAGCCGAAACTTTATTTTAATAAGAATAATTCGAGTAAGCGCAAAAATCTCAAACAGTATAGAACTGTAACTATCTTACTTTTCAGCGAGGAAGAGTTTTTCAGAATTATATGAGATATTGTTGACCTCAGAGAAAATAAAAGGAAGTGTGGAGAACTTGTAACTCTTAAATCAGGAAATATCTTCTGAAATAAGGGTGAAAAAACGCTCAGTGGAGTAGGATTTATCGTAAACAGGAAAAACTTCAAATGTAATAACCTAAACAGTAATCTTATCAAGATCATATAAAATCTATGTGCCTACGTTAAGACACCCAGATGAAGAGGAGAGATTATCAACAGTAATACAGGGCGTTATAAAAATGAGTGCAAATATTTTAACCAGTGCTAGAGCTCACCAAAATAAACAACTTTTTTATTTATCGTTTTTCATTTAATCGCACATTTTTCCCATCATTTATCTCCCCTAAATTTGACGAGCTGCTTGGTGAACAACACAAGTATATTAAAACTGCAAAGTTCATGCACAAAAACCATGCGGTCAATAACTTACCTACCTCAATTGATCAAGTACGTTGATGACCAGATGTGAACTAAAGGTTTTATCAGTACCTATGCAGCTTTTGTTGGTTTGTATTGTAAATAATATGTCAAAACCGTAAACATACACATAAGCAACTATTTTGCCTCAGTATTTATTTATGAAGACCTGCTAGACATTCAGGAATTGAGTTATGCTAAGCTTTAGGTTCAACTTTACAAAAATATGTGCAAGCATTACCTACTTTACTTAATCCTGAACCTATCTATCTTCCACTGTCAGGTTAACGTGCAGTTGCTTTTGGTACTACATCCCATAAACTTTTTTTATAATTTTCTGTCTTCTGTCAGTCGTTTTACATTTCTTCATTTAATTTCTTTTCTCCCTGCAGCGATACTCACCTCTTCTTTCTAAGTTCTTCTCAATTTTTCTCCTTTTATTTTTCTCTGGCATCAAATAGCCTATACTAACATGCTTAAGTTATCTTCCTTGCCCTTGTTTCATCGTAGTCTCTACTGGTATAACTCTCAGTTCTTCTTTAAGGAATTGCTTTATTAATTTTTCTCTTCGTATTTTACCTTAACTTTTTCTTAAAAATTTTATCTCTATTGTAGTGAAGCTACTTGTCAACTTTTGCTTTATTTTACAAGACCAGTATGCATACGATAGTGTTCATCGTGTTCGTTTTATGACCATATTTGCTCTAAGGTGTCTTCATTTTACTAAGTAAGTTAGATTTTATTATATTCAATAGCCTATCATGTTGTTACTATGTTTTTTTTAAATTCTTCAAAGCTCCTTTATAATTTACTGTAAGTATTTGTACTTGTTCACTTCTTTCAGATTTTCTTTATCTATTTCTATACTGTGTCCTGTTTCTGTGTTTATTTTATGATTTTCTTTGACAATTAGTTTGTACTTATTCGTAAGATTTATCCACTATCTCGTAATATCGTTTAGCTTGAATGAGTATGCTTAATAGTTCTTATTCTCCCTCCTCATTTACAAACTTAATCATTTCGGTTATTAGTTCACCATGGTGTGGCGATTTACCTGGCCTCATCTTTTTGATTACTTCTTTTAACGTTATGTCTGTCACATTGTGACGTTTCGCCTGACGCCAAATGGTTTTAGAACATTTTAATTGCCGATGTCAATTTGTAAGCGCTATCACAGTCACAATAACGCGAAAACATTTGGAGCCACGCAGGAAAGACCGAAAGAATTTGGTCAAGAGATGCTTTTGTTCGTCCGATAATGGCCAGGTGTAAATCAGCGAGTTGCGCAAGTTACTCCGCGCCGCTCAATCCTCGCATCCCTACTTTCCGTCAGCACCGAAGTATCACGTTTAATCTCACTTAGATTTTCCCAGGTAAACGGTGAGGAAGGAGATCAAAGCATTATAAAATAGCGATGCCCGCTCAGTCCGGAGAGAGATCTAACCCGTTCCTTTCAGAATCCAGACCAGAACTTGAGCCTCAGCCGGGAGCTAACTTGGGTCCTAGGGCTCAAGGGCTTCACCAGTCACCGCCAGTCTAGATACTTGTCTGTTAAAACCAGAATATTGTTCCGAACTACCTGTCCAGTCCATGTAAGTTTTATTTCCCGCTTACACCTGAGAAGTTTAACTGCTTGCGTTACCCTTAAACCTAACCTGAAACCTTTCTTGCTTGGAATAGTTGAATTGCCTTAAAGCAATCCTGTGTGTAAAAACACCCTGTCGTGGTAATCTTAGAGCGCATTGGAGCAACATCGTGCTGCTCAGATTTGTCTACCTTTCCGGTTCAGTAGCCCGTAAAACCACCCTGCTAATACATAATTTCGTCCGACAGCTCGTCACGAACGCCCACCAGATCGAGGTTCAGGTGGTATCACAAACGTCCTAAATTCAGTTTAAATTCGCGAGCCACGAGATCGCTTAATATTCTAATTGCAAATCGAGCGCTCACCTGGGAACTTTAATTTTACCGGTGATACTTAACGAAACGCCCGGCCTGAAGGCCGTTTATGGGCTCTGAAATCTCTAAATTCATTTAGCTAGTGCGGCCAGTGGTCACGTTTGTCGGGATTAGGGTGGCTTTTATCTGTCTCAGATTCATTTCGGCTTTTGTCTTATCAATTCTAAAATTTGGAAAAAACGTGGAACCGATGAGCTAACGAAATTATTTAATTTTGGTCTGTTTATAACCATTTGAATCTCAGGCCAGGGGGACATTCCCTATGCGGCACTGCAGAACGCCAACCTTCAACCACATGGTTCGTCCGCACTGCAGAGGTCCCAGGAAGGATTGTATTTTCGTTATTTACTTGTAAATAGTTTTAAACACATATTTTATTTTGCAATCTAGTTAAATAAAATAAACACCTTTATAAACTTGATTCGAAGTTCTTACTCCGTTTGTTGAAAACATTGGACCAGAGCTCCTCACGAGAAGTACTTCATAGCGTAATATAATAAAACTTGATCGTGAGCATAACATTAAAAATTGCTGCTATTAAGAAATGTTACAACTTCTCCTTGATGATATTGTTTTCATTGTCAATTTCTATATTATCTAGTCCATATTTTTCTTCTAAAAGATTTTGAAAGTACTTCTTGTATTTGTCCATGGTATCTACTTTTTTCGTAAGTACATACATTTCCAATTTCGTCTTTGTTATTTTAGTTGGAACTCAACCATTTTACAAATTTGCTCCTTTTATCGGAACCTTTCTATAATCACGACCAATTCTAATTTATATGGAAGATGTCATGAAACTACATAGCTTTTTTAGAAATAGCAATCGCTTTAGCCTTAAATAACAGTTGAACAATTACGTGAGTAGAGACACAAACTCAATGTACAACAATGTAGGATCGAAGAAAAACAAAGAATTGAGGGAAAAGGAAGCCAAGCTGTGAAGTAGTTAATTTTGGCTTTTCCAATAAATAATTATTAATATGTGAATACTCACCTTTTTCTAATTCAGTGTGTTTGAAAATAATTTTGTATCCGTTGGTATCCAGAGGTTTATAAAAAGTATTTAATTTGTGCATCGAGTGGTAAGGGGTAGCGGGTAGATGCTTCTCTGCGATCCCGGTGGAGAGCAGATCTACTTCAGGGACGCGACCCTGCCCACGCAAGCCTTGAATCTCCTCACCTCCCTAGTACCAGAGGAGTTTCACGACCTTTCCTTTAATCCCACCCAATTCCCACTACGTCCCTCCTACATCCTCACCCCCTACGGAAAGGAGCGGGGCCCTACCGTGGAATACTTTATACCCCAAGAAAACCCCAAATGGAAAAAGGAAAGGATGATAATAGAATGCCATGCGACCCGACTAGCACTCGGCGCTGCAGTTCCAGGACTGTATGTGTGAAATGGACTACTGGCCATGGTGTGGTGGATGACCAGACCCTCCATGGAAAATATGCGACTGGTCAAAAATCTAAATCGAAGTCAATCATGCTAAAAGTATGCACATGGAATGTTCAAGGTCTTAACACTGCTGGAAAGCTGCAGACAATTGAAAAAGAAATTAAGAATTTGGCAGTAGTAGGCATTTCAGAAACTCATTGGAAAACAAATGGACACTTTGTATCAAGCAATGGTAACCTGATTATATGCTCTAGCAACGAACATCAATCAATAAATGGGGTGGGCATCATTGTACACAAACAACTGAAAGACACAGTTCTTGGATACAACACTGTTGATGATAGGATTGTAACAGTGAAACTACAAGCAACACCTATTAACTTGAATATAATTCAGGTATATGCGCCCACATCAACATCTACCCAGGAGGAAATAGACAATTTTTATGGTAAACTAAACGAAACTATTAAAAGCATACCAAACAGAGAACTGTCACTGATCATTGGTGATTTCAATGCAAAGATTGGTGACACGAGTCAAGATAACCACATAAGAAACGTGGCAGGAAAATATGGCATTGGCATCCGAAATGGGCGGGGAGAAATGCTCTTAGACTTTTGTGCAGAGAACGGTCTCTACATAACTAACTCCCACTTTAATCATCACATTCGAAGGTTGTACACATGGCGCTCTCCCGATGGAGTCACTAGAAATCAAATAGATTACATCTTAATAGCCACAAGATGGAAATCATGGATAAGAGATACAAAGACCTATCCCGGGATGGATTGTGGCAATGATCACAACGCTTTAGTAGCAGAAATATGTATCAAACTACGAAAACCAATTAAACCAAAGAATGCAACGAACAGATGGGATGTGAGCAATAACCTCCCATATCGAGACGAAGTCACACAAACTCTGACAAATCTGAACTTAGAAGAAAGTACACAGATGAATGCAGAACAATTATGGACGAAATTTAGAGACACTCTTAAGGAGGCAGCTGAAAAATGTAGACCCTGCAGCGAACCAAAAAAGCAGTGGATATCTGATGATACGTGGAATTTAATTGAGAAGAGAAAAAATATTAAAGCGAGGGGTTTAGATAACGAAAATCGCCTCGTGACATACAACGAAATGACAAAAACTATCAATCGAGCTACTGGAAGAAATAAAGAGGCATTTATATCGTTAATATGTGAGGAAATTGAAGGCCACTCACATAAAAATGAGCCAAGGGATTTGTTCCATAAAGTCAAACAACTAGCTCGAAAATTCCAACCCCGCTCACTCCCTGTTAAGGATGAGTCTGGAAAACTTCTCACAACGGAATCTGAGGTAATAGAGCGATGGCAAAACTATTGCAGTGTTCTAATAAACGAAGAAAACAAAAATAATCAGATACCAATACAACCAGAACAACTTGAGCCACCGATACTTAGAAATGAGGTGGAAGCAGCTCTTAAAAAACTAAAGAGCAGAAAATCGGCAGGCAAAGATGGAATTGTTACTGAGATGTTGAAAGCAACCGGAGAAGTGGGAGTAGACATTATCCATCATATCTGTAACAAAATATGGTTAAAAGGAAGATGGCCAACAGAGTGGACGGAATCAGTGTACATTCCGTTACACAAAAAAGGGGCAAAAGATGTTTGTGAAAATCATAGAACAATAGCTTTAATAAGCCATGCGAGTAAAATAATGCTCTACATAATTCAAGAGCGGCTAAAGCCATATCTACTTCCACAAATTTCTCAAGAACAAGCCGGTTTTATCCCTGGTAAAGGAACCAGAGATCAACTTGTTAATATTAGACAAATAATTGAAAAATGCCATGAATTTAATGTACCAGCGATCTTCTGTTTTCTAGACTATTCAAAGGCATTTGATACCGTCAAATGGGACCACCTATGGATGGTTTTAATGAAAATGGCAGTACCTCAACACTTAATATATTTAATAAAGACCTTATATTATTCTAACAGTGCCTTTGTTCGCATAAACAACAGAACATCAGAGAGCTTCACCATCAGTAAAGGTTTACGACAGGGCTGCGTTCTCTCTCCCATCCTGTTTAACATCTATGGAGAATGGATTATACGCAAAGCAACAGAGAATTGGAACGGAGGTATATCGATAGGTGGCCAGAAGATCTCGAATCTAAGATATGCCGACTACACTACAATTTTGGCTAGTTCAGAAGAAGATATGGCGGAAATCTTACAGCGGATTGAAATATACAGTGAAGAAGCTGGTCTAAAACTTAATCGGTCAAAGAGCTGTATTTTGGTAGTAGATAGAGCAAACACCCTACCTCAACATTTTGAAAATATTCGGGACATACCAAGAAGAACTGAAGTTATTTACCTCGGGGCACGCATTTTGAATACCGGTAATTGCGAAGAAGAGGTAAAAAGAAGAATAGGGATGGCAAAATCGGCATTATTTCAACTGACCAAAATTTGGAAAGACCACCATATTACAAAACAAACAAAGAAAAGGTTGATGGGCTCCCTAGTATTTCCTATTGCTACATATGGCTCTGAATCCTGGACACTTAACGCCGCGTGCCGCAGAAGAATTGAAGCTTTTGAAATGATTTGTTACCGACGCATGTTAAGAATTCCTTGGACTGCGCGGAGAACCAACCTCTCCATTTTAAGAGAATTAAAAATTGACACCAACCAGTGACTACTACCGACAATTCAACGTCATATACTACGCTTCTTTGGTCACGTAATACGACGAAGCGGGATGGAAAAACTGTGCATACAAGGCAAAGTTGATGGTAAAAGAAGAAGGGGTCGGTCACCCGTGAGATTCATAGATCAAATAAAATCTCTCACTAATCTATCTATGGCCGACGTAATGAGAACAGCGGAAGACAGGGAAACATGGCGGACGGTTATCAACTCCGAGTAACATGAGGGGTCACGATACTCGAAATCGAGTTACGACCAAGAAGAAGAAGAATCGAGTGGTAGCTGGTTTTCCGAGGCTGTGTACTGGGTTTGAGCAGTGCAATTGGAGCTCTGTGAGCTAGATGTAGGCAGCGACCTTCGTGGGAAGCAATTGGAGCCCTCGGTGTGGGGCAACGGATGAATTGGAGGCGGCTTCGAAGCGGTCGAGCTACCGGAGTCGTTCTGCAAGGCATCAGCGGCTTATATGTGCAGGCCATCTCAGGAATGGGGTTTCTATTGTAAAAGCAAGAAAAACGTCAGGAACCTTTATCCTAAAAGAATGAATTTAGTGATTTGCAAGTGGCGTCGGTTTATTGTGCATTTTCGACAGACGAGTATTTTTTGTTCGTGACGTGTAGTTGCTTACTGTTATTGTTATTACCTAGGCAACGCTTTAAATACGTAATCACTGATAAATTGTGGAAGAATAGCGAACTTGTTTTGCGAAATTTGGAGTTTGGGTCGCCATATTTGAATTTGGTTCCCATTTGTTAAAATATCCAGTATTTTAGCCATCCCAGTAGTTAAATGAGCATTGTTCAAAGCGTTTACAAGTAAATTATTAAAAAAATACCACCATATTTAAGTTGATAGCAAATGTATCTCCAATAATTTATACTAAATCAAGATAATACTTGCTAGGATGTAAAATCCCGAACTTTTTGATTTGATAAAATCTGTTATTTAAATAAATAATAAACAATATACAGTGTGTTCCAGGAATGATGTTACAAGAGGTGAGATAAACTAAAAATTTTTGAATTTTATTTTAAGGTTCTGGGATTCGATCCTGCTTAGTTTGAAAAACTTTTTTTTTTGAAAAACGAGTAGGCTTTGACAGGGAAGCAAATTCTATTTTATTTTCAGGTAAACTACCCTTTTTGTTTATGATACGACAAAATTTTATTAGGAAAAATTGTTCAGAATGAGAAATTATGGCCCCATACAAAATTTCAGAGAGATCTGTCTACTTAGATTAAACCGGTATTTTGAACTAAAAGGGTAGTTTACCTGAAAATAAAATACAATTTATACATATGTATTGTTGAATCTAAAAAATAACGGTTTAATCTAAGTCGACAGATCTCTCTGAAATTTTTTATAGTGCCATAATTTTTCATTCAAAACAACTTTTCCTAATACAATTTTGCGTATCATGAACAAAAATGGTAGTTTGCCTGAAAATAAAATAGTTTTCGCTTCCTTGTCAAGGCCTACTTGTTTTAAAAAAACTGAAACTATTCTTAAATTTTTTTTCAAACTAAGCAGGACAAAATCCGAATCAATCATATAAGCCCTATCGTCTGATTGGAGTACCATATTTAAATAACAATATTCAAATGGTTTAGTAATGTGCCATACAAGGTACCACACGGTGGTATAATTGCCTGCCTTAGTTACGAAACAAGAAAAATCACAGTTTATTTATGAGTGGGTATAGAAAGCTTCTTTATAAGCTTTTCTGGATATTAATATAATCTGTTTCACCTATATAAGGATTAAACGTTAACGCTATTATTATTTCCGTAACAACAAGAATTCCAATCTCAAAACTTGGTGGATGCGCGTCCTGAAATATATCAAATTAATCCGTTAAGATAAATAATAAGACAGGTGTTGGGCAAGAACTTGATAGGAATTTCCTAGCAGTTTCTGCACTTTTGAAGGCTGAGTTATGGGATTTATTCAACAAAACGTAATCTTGATTTAGGATCTGTTACCTGTATAAACCTCTTTATTACGAGTTCATTAGAAGCACATTGTCGCGCATTGTATGCACCTGTAATGGTCGTGAATGAGGCAATTGTCAGGCCATTGAGTACTTTGTAGCCACGAACAGAAGATAATAGGACTTTAATTTAAAAAAAATGCCTGAGACAAGGTTAAAAAACTTTTACTAAGTTCGTCGAGTTTATCTTCATGGCGCAGATATAAGTCGATCTGGGTCTTCCCATAAAAACAGAAAACAGCCCTTTAACCGAAAGCATTTCGCTAATTCAGTTTTCTAAATATACCCTTTTGCTGATATTAAAGGCAGCGCTATTCATAACGGATACTCTGAATCTTTAACCCTCATATCCTGCGCATTAGGTTTGACTGCGCTATAACAATTTGCGCTAAACGGCCCATTTTTCCGTTATGTTGTTTTCTTAAGTTACTAATAAAAGCTTCCTGTATTCCTCTTCGAATAAAGCGCCATGGCGAAAGGTTAGGAAAACGATAAATATCCTACAACATTTTTGGTTTTAGTTAAGTTTCACTCCCTACTTTACGATTCCAGAATTTTGTGAAGGGAATATAGCTGTGTGGTGGGTTTACCAAACTTTTATACGCATTAACACCTGATGTATATTTAACTTTAATTACTTGCTTCAATAAAATTTGGAAATAAAAGCCATTGTTGCAGATCAAGAGTTTATTTCTCAACAAGTCTTGCTGAATCTTGCCATTAATTATATTCAGATTTTTTAAGCAGCTTCAGTTACTGGAGGTCGTTCAGGTCTCGGTTCATCTTTTAACGTACCCGGCTCTGCTAGAACCTCTATCAGAATTTAAATTTAGCCAGATAGTAAAAATCCTACATTTAACCTGAACATTTGTCAGAGTACGAAGCAATTAGCATATTTCGGGAATTGCAATACCACTATGAAACAGCATGTAGCACATTTAAAACCTCCATTGCCAGCAATATTTCCAGGATTTTAAATCTGCCTGGCGGCGGTCGAGGGCCTTTACCCGTTGCAAACTCGAACAAATTAGCCGAAGCAAAATAATTAATGATCGACAATGGTTAATAGAAAACAAGCCGCGTTATTTACTAAAAGCAAACTCGCCGATTCGGCCACCAAAACAGATCCTATCGGAATTCCAGCCGTTGAAATATTACACACTGCAATTTCATTGATAAATAAGCACCGGGCTTAAGTTAATTAAAGCCATTGTCGAACCTGAATGCGTTATTATGTACACGTTTTTGAATTAAGCGCCATTCACGGCTGCAATTTGCAAGGCGCTCGCCTCAAAGCCTTTGTCGGAAATTATTGCTGCAGCGACTTACGCCCTATAGATGAATTTCTGGTGAGAACCGAAACGGCAAGTTAGAGCAAAGTTAATTAATTTTTCAATTCGAGCACTCAACGAGGTACCAGGAAATGTCTTTATTGGTCAAATTTGTCTGTGCGCTCATTATCATATTATTGGTATTCAAAATAACTTTAATTTGTGCGGAATCCTTGTTCTTCATGTGTAGCTGTTCGTGTAATATTTTTTCTATTGCCGCGGATCCAACCTCGAGAATATATTTTCTATCATGCTATATGAACACCTTGTATTAAGCTTTACCATGAGTTTTTATTAAAGAAGCAATAAGTTTAATATACCCATATGGATGGGAGCTTTAGATTATAGGAGGGGCTGTAATACAGTTTGGAAATTGGCTACCGTTATAGAAATCTTCTTAAACAAATTTTAATAATACCACTCTCTATACAAATATAAACAAAGTAAAAATCTGTAGATATGTAAAATAAGGTTAGAAGATCTCACAGAAACGTTTTACTTTGCTATTGAAGAACGCCCTCAAAAGTGTTGAAATATTAGACCATTTCAGATTAATCGTCGTTTTTGCTCGAAAAAGCCCGAACGAATGAATACATTTGGGTTGGAACCGAATTTCTAAAAAACAACCAAATTGATGAACAGATGAGATTAACCTGGATGAAATGTTATCAATGCATTTTACAAGGCACACTATGTTACGTAAGAAAGCTGTACTTATAACAAGCTTAACGTGTTCGGACATCAGCTACGTTAACCTCCTGTCGACACACAACTAGCTCAGCGTTAAGGTAGTCTCACCAGTCCTCGATGATACAGCTGTAATAACTTTTTTTATTGTTTTATCGTTAATCTGGGCGCTTTGCAGAATGCATCAATATGTGTATATTTACTTCACTTGGGTAATAATCCATTTTAACAAGGAAACTTTTTGAAGCTAATTCGCTTTACATTAGGTGGCTACACTGCGTTACATGCCTAGGTACTTAGCATTGTTCGCGTAGGGCACGATGGTACCATTTATATCTAAAGATGGTGGAGCGTTTAATCTTCTATTTGTAAAGTTAATGTGAGTAGATTTGAGCTCATCCAGCTTAATTCTCCATTGTTTAGTCCAGTCAAGTATTGTATTGCTGGCTGCTTGTAGTCTGTCAATGGCTAAGTTTTAGTCTGTGTCTACTGCCAGAAGTGCGGTGCCATCTGCAAACGTAGCAACTGTGGTTCCTTCCAAATTTGGTATATCGCAAGTATATAGTAGATACAGGATAGGCCCCATCACGCTGCCCTGAGGCACTCCCGCCTTATCTCTTTTAGTTCCGAATATTCATCTTCTTGCTTGATCCTGAAGAGTCTGTCTGAGATGTAAGATGTTAGTATTTTTACATATTGCTTTGGGAGTATTTTGTTAAGTTTATGTGTTAAACCTTCATGCCAGACCTTGTCGAAGGCCTGGGCCACATCTAGGAATACTGCAGAACAGATTCGCTTTTCTTCCAGTGCTCATTCTATTACACCTGTAATACGGTGCATCTGATCTATTGTTGAATGTTTTGGTCTGAAGCCAAATTGATAGTTTGGTATCAATTTATCATTTTCTATGAGTGGTTTGAGTCTTTTGAGAAGCAGTTTTTCGAATAATTTCGATACAATTGGCAACAGGGAGATAGGCCTGTAGGACTTAACATCGTTAGGTGGCTTACCTGGTTTAGGTAGGATAATCACTTCTGCAACCTTCCAGCTGGCAGGAACATATTGGAGCTTTAGGGCTGCGTTGAAGAAGTAAGTGAGCATAACTATGCTTTTCTGGGCAGCTGCTTCAAGATTTGTCCAGTGATCAAGTCGTATCCTGGCGCTTTCTTTAAATTTAGGTTTATTTTTATTTCCTTAGCTACGTCATTTGGAGTGACAGGGGTGATATTTTCTGTTCTTAGATTAACAAAAGTGGTCAGAGTATTATTAGCTTGTGTTTCGTTAGGTATGAAGATGTCTGCCAAATGCTCGGCGAACAAGTCCGCTTTTTGTTTGTTGTTTTTGGCCCACGGGCCATTTTCTTTTTTAATTGGTGGTATTGACGGTATAGGTCTTTTGATTTTCTTGGTAGCTCTCCAAAGGGAATAGCTTTCTCAGGTACAAATTGATGGTGTCTTTTTTTAGCTTTTGTATCTCTCTTTTAAGTTGTTGTGTTTTATTATTAAGAATGGTTTTGTCTGAAGGATCTTGTGATTGTTGCCATTTTCTTCTAGCTCTTCTTTTTTCCTTGACTATTTCTCTGATTTCTATTGGGTAATTTACACCTTTGGCTTTGTGCGTAATTTCCCTTGTGTTGTTATATGCTGCTGCCTGTATGAGCTTGGTTAAGTTTTCAGTTTCAGCTTCTAGTTCTTCGCTTGTGTTTAGGCTAACACGTAGATTTATATTTTTCAGTAGGTCCTTTCTCAGAGTCGTGATGACTGCTGAGTGATCAGATTCCAGGTCAAAGTTTTCACCGAGCTCCATGAAGTTGGGTGAAACTTTGCGTGATATGAAGAAATCCAGCATGTCTAGAATTTTATTGGTGTCATTTGGCCAGTACGTGGGCTTACCTGTGGAATGGAAATTGCATCCTGCTTCCCGAACAGCCTTTTTCAACTCGCTACCCTTGGTCGTGGTTAATCGTGACCCCCAGTCAACATGTTTGGCATTTAAGTCACCACCTATGATGTATATTTCTCCTGGATGTTGAAGAAGAGTTTTATAGTCTTGTGGTTTAAGATTATGCCTAGGTGGACAGTAGACCGCTCCTACTGTGACCTGACAAGTGATTATCTGCGCATTTTACGCAGATGGGGGTACGTTCGCAAAATGTTTGGGTATGCCCATATCTTTGGCATTTTTTGCATTGCTTTGATTTCGGCCAAGGCGTCGTTTAATTGTGTCTGCAAATTCAGTATGATTCCGTTCTCTAACGCCTGTGTATTAGGTGTTTGATTTTTCAGCTCATTCATCTGTAAAACTAGTTCAGTTAGCTTTAACTCTAACCTTTCCCTAGCTGTATTTTCGGTTGCCTATCCTTTGTAGTAATTTGCTTCCTCTGCGACCTGGTTTTCTTCTCTAGGTGTCGACGGCCTCGACGGCTGTTGGTAAATTTTTTGCTGTCTAGGCCAACCTTCATTGGATTTTTATCGCATTTTCACCATATAGTATTTCGTCCACTGGCCTACATCAAACGCACACGCAGCATAAAACTGCTACACTGCAATTTCCGAAGTCTGAACACTGCAGAATACGTCTTAACTGCTTCACTGTCACAGCACGACTACGCCTCACAATGATGGTACTTTCTCTTCCAGATATTTTTTGAGTGTGTAGTAACAACGCACGAATTTTCTTCTTTTATTATCGTAGAGTCCCTTGGGCTCGTACGGACTTGTTTAGTCGGTCCCTGTTGCGGCGTCTATTGGGCACGTCATAAATTTGTGATGCGAATAGCGTAGGATAGGACAAAATGGAAAGTTTTAGGAGGCTTCTGTGAGAATGATAGTTGGAGATGTAGGAAGAAAATAAATAATCGTCTAATCATGCCCAAGTCTTCAAAGTGTTTAGTGATAAGGTTTTTATTTTCAAAGCGTGGAAAGCAATATGTTAAAAGTTGCAATAATCGTCCAAATCGTTGTCGATAAGTAACGTTCAGGATGCGCAGTAGAGGTTTCAACTCGAGCTCTGGAATCTAGAATTTAAAAATAAATTCAAACACTCCTTTGTATTTTTTGGCGTTCTTATAATGGATCGCGCTCGTGATATCTTTGGCGCCCGTATCTCTAACTTATTAGTACGCAGCATCCATCTTCATTTCCGCGCTCGCTGCAGTCAGGGAAATTTTTCAATTTTGAGAATGCACACCTTGTAATAAGCAACGCAGGTGGCCTAATTTTTGAGAGACGAGTTTCTTTTTCGCTTGGCATTCGAGTCGCAAGGTCGCCACTATGTGGCCAACTGGAATCTGGTCCACGTGAGTCCAAACAAGTGCCATTTATGTGATGATGGCAGGACATTTTGCAACCGCTCTCATGTGCGAACATAAATTCTATCTGCATAGATAATCTTTGGCCCGTTATCGATCTTTCGGTAAGCACATGTCGTTCGCAATGGTTCTGTACTAATTAAATTGGAAATTAAGTTTTTTTTGCTGCACCTTGCATACTTCTAGACGTCACTGCAAGTTGAAATGACCCCGAGATAAACTTCCGCATGCTGATTTGCTCCCCGCTGGAGTTATTTTTTCCGGCGTCTATCAAGCTGCCACTTGCAGTAAAGCTGCACTGAAGCGCCCCAAATAACTACGTAATGGGTGTACGCTTTTTTTTCAGTGTTTTGTTGACTGAAAAAGCGATGATTCCATTGATACCTTTTAGCTTATCTTATCCGTTGCGTTGGCGACTTCAAGTAGAGTTCTACTAAAATCGAGCTCAAAGCGTGTGCAGTTTACAGTAGCAGTTTTTTTGCGAGAACTGGATCGCAAAGCTACTCGATCAATGTTAAGTATTTTAGAAGATTTATTATAGCATGCCGTCGAACCGCTTTTATCTACGCAACTACTACAGATTTACTATACTTTGTTTTGCCAAGTTTGTTATGGTTAACACAATATTTTTGGGGTTGGCACCAAATTAAATTTATTAATAGTTTTGCTGCGTTAGTGCACCAGGTTTTTAACTGGAATTAAATATTTTGATAGTTACTTTTTGACATTATTAAGCCTTCCGCATACGTTAATAATGCTTAATACTTATGATACTTCATAGTGCTATTAGTATTAATTTTTATCTGTTCATGAACCTGCTCATCTTTTAGTTTAGGATTGTGGACCAAAAGACATTCAAGGTGGGTGGTGAAGTGAATTGTTAGTTAGACTTGTTTTTTGCTGTGAATAACGACTGGCGTTCTCCCGTTTTTTGCAATATTATATATGTATTTTGTAACCTTAAGATCCGCTGCCTGGTCCTTATTTACGCTATATTCTGTCGAGGGTTTGAGCTAGCCAGGGCAGTCTTCCCCCATCGTTTAAGGGTGCTACAAGAGTACAGCCAAAAAATTGCTTATAATCCAGACTTCTTCTTGGATTTTTCCGCTTAATCCATTTAAATCACTTTGCAAGCAAATGGTATAGTTATATCTATTGCAGGATCGGGCGATATTATTTTTCGTTCATTTGAGTGCATTATTAATATTTCTAACGCTGAAGCTTACGACATGTAACAAGTTTAGTGATTGTCGCCTAGCTTGAGGGAGAGGTGGTTCGTGAGCTGTATGAACAGGGGCTCCCTCGCAATGGTCAAAACGATTGTATATAAGAGAATGGTTGGTCGGGCAGGCAATATGCTTGAGTCTCAGGCAATTGCATCGGGTTCGATCTCCGGCGACTACACCGGGATTCTAAAAATCGTACGCTCTCTGGCTACCACACTCCCAACTGTAGTAGTCGTTAACCTATAATAAGGTAACACTTTCAATGGGTAGGGCATGCCAATAAAGAGGGCACGTAAAACCACTTGGTCGTTAAAAACAGGCAACTGTTCTATAACAAGAGGTAGAAGAAAAAATAAGTATATTTTAATAAATGCGTGGAGAGAAAACTGTTATTTTTATGGGCGCCACCTGTTGTGTGCTGTACGGTAATATGAAGGGGGAAAAGACCCCTCGGAGATGAGAAATGTGTGCTTATTTGGCGCATAGATTCAACCGACCTTGAGTTGTGATTCCTTTAAAAATCTTTTATCACTTCCTTCAAAACGCGTACTGGATTTGGCTTCACAAGAAATCAAACACTATAAAATCTAAGACGACTTAAAAATAACTTTTCTGCCGAGCAAACCTGCAGTTCCTAAGACTCCTTAATTAATAACCCTTAATCTAACTAGTTGCGTGTCGCCATGTCGGCACATAAGTTGCGAAAGCCAGTTTTGATGGTTTAGTGGCAGTCAGCCACATATTACAATTCGAGATCTACACATTCCAACGGAGATACTCGTTTAAAATATTTTATATTAACATATTTAAAATTGGTAGTAATTCAAAAATAAAATTGGGTCACTCGGCGTTGACCGATGACATACTGTCAATTTTAAATTTGCTATGATCTGTGGGCACGACAAAAGAACAACAAAGAAGGTTTAAGGTATAATGATAATGACAGCTTGAACTCAAGAAATTTTGCTGATCTCAGAAAATGGGTAGCTGCGGTAGCTTAAGGCGTCGGGAGCGTCGATGAAAAGGCGGTATGATTGCAAAACAATACAACCGGAACCTGTGAAGTGTTTGCTATATCTAACACAAAATCTAGATAACGTTCTCCAATACTCAACAAGAAGAGAACAGAACTTGAGAGAAGCTTTTAAATCCGTAGACAACGTCGATATTGCCATAAAGGCCAAAATCCTCCCACACGGCAGCCACGTCGCAAAAAAAGAATTTATTTCGAACAGCACCCTGTGTAATTAACTGTAGGTAGTAAAGAGGTTTAACGCATTTCCCTACTTTGCGTACATAGAAAGTAGTGGCGGCGTCAATGTTTCAAACTGCCCTAGCAATAATTTGACAGTGTTGGTTGTAGACTTAGCTATTTTTCTTGCCGATGTACCTTTTGTTGTTGCGACTATACAACAAAGTTGCTTTTAACAAATAATGGTTCCAACCACGGAGCTCTTCTTTTTATCTTTTTTACTATCAGTCATTTGTTAATGAGTAACTGATATTAAATTTCTGGTTGAGTGAACCCACATTTGTCTTTATGGGGGCCGTTATAATTTTTGACGTGTTGCTGGCATTCTTAAACTGTAACATCTTATTTAATTTCTTCTATTAAAATCTCCATATAGAAACATTTTCCTTCTGTTTCCAATTTCATTTAACACTACCATTCATCTATAAAAACTCGTTAACATGTACACTAGAGTCGTCGTTTAGGATGAACATTTATACAGTCTTCATTTACTATTCACATATTTTAAATTCCAGAGCTACAGTTCTTACCTTCACTCCGTCCGATTATTTTTTAGAGGTATTACGTATTACCTTTCTATGGCTACTGAAACGCTTTCAATTTATTTCTTATCGAATTATCTATTCTTTGATATCATCTATATATTATTATTATTACTTATAAGGTTGATTAGTTTTTTTTTTTTCATTCTTTTCCAGTTATTCCTTCGCTCTAGTTCAGTCTTAGTCAGTTTTTCTTGGTCTACCTCTTCTTCTGTTCTGGTTTGTTTTTCTTTGTCACATTATTTTAGTAATTTAAGTGTGTTTTTAGAAAATATTAAACCTTAACAGCACTTTCCTGTGTATCACCAGTTTAGTATAATTGTGACCCTTTTTTTACCAATAAGCAAATGTAAATAACGGCCGCTATGAAATTTGCTCAAAACAGAAATTTTACCGGAAGCAACACTAAATCGGTAGCTTTAAATTGTAGTAGAGTAGAGATGGGTTATCTAATCGGATGAGTTAGTCTAACTTGCAAACTGTATTTGGATGACTAAGGTCAAAGGTTTGAATTACAACTCTTTAAGCTAATTAGCAAATCATAAATAACCAAACCAAATACCAGAAGCTACTAAAATATGACACAAATGAACTTACTCAAATAAGTTCTAGCACACTGCTCGAACAGTTAAAATTCAATTCAAATAAAAGACAAGGTTAATTAAACTTTAGCGCGCAAAAAAATATTTATAGTTGAAATTTTGATAAACGGAAGTGTAGTAGTCGAGTTCCACTATGCTAGTATTAAAACCAACTAGTAAAGTATTAACAATTCAAATGTCTCCAACTAAATATACACAAAAATTTGTATAATTATATAAATTTGCTAAACAAATAATCTAGCGAACGAACAGATAACCTCGAAATTGCAAGTAACACATCTTATAGGTAAATCATTAATCAAATAACGTATAGCTGTTTGTAACGTAAGGTCAACATTGAACCATTCTGCATTTATACATACACACACTCCAGTCAATAACAGAGTTCTAAATGGTATATCAGACAAACATTCGGTGAATATTGTATGCTATAATCTTGCAAAGTTGATGACCGAACAGATTTTGCTACATTCCCTGGAAGGCTGCTTCGTGTCTACCTAAAATATAGTATTCCAGCCATAGTACATAGAATACGATTAGCAATGACATTCTAAAATGACTAACTTATCGATATTGAAATGGTGCATTTAAATCTTATTTAGCCAGCAGATATGACGGGGAGGAATTTCAACATTCCAACTGTTGGTTTCTCTCTCAGTCAATGTACGCTTGCGGAAATCGCATTGGGACCTCAGGAATAAAATATAACTATTTATCGGCAAAATGCCGTTAGTGATTCTCTGGTAAACATTTGTGTTGTAAACCTTGCTTCCTTGTTGTATAGATTACTAAATGGTTCAGAAAGTAGCACTCTGCAATTTATATTATTTCTATATACCTGTATTGCACCTTTAACCTCTCTACTTTTTTCATTTCTTTTATTATATCACCCCCTACTATGGTGAAAAGGGTTGATAATTCTGCTGATTGTAAATTTCTTGTTCTCACATGTATTCTTGCGTTCTTCTTTTTCAATTAATTTACACTATTTTCATTACGACACTATCGAATGTTTTTCGATATCTATGAAAGCTGTTTCCAATAACAATAACAACATGTCGTGTCAAAATTCTTTCTGTGCGGCCCTGCATAGATACAACTCGGTGCGTGCCGAGAACGAATCCATCATCCAGCCGATTTCTACGGCTCTCTTTGATCGCGTTAATGTTGCGACTAAAGTGAAATACGGCCATTAACATAATACATAAAATGAATCAAATCAATCCTCGTCTAAGTCTCCTCTCATCAGACGTCTCAAAAGTGTGACCGTGGGCCTCGATTACGCTTCTCTGCGGAGGGAGAATTAGCGAGCGCGTACCGGATGAAAATGGGAAATAGAAACGGATGCGGCTGGAGCTGAAAGGGATGTAAGGGAGCGCCAGTGCCGGAAAACGTGGATGGGGTTTGTCTAGGGATATGGTAATACAACACAGGTGCGAAAGAGGAGGGCGCAGATGGATCGGCTAGTACCGAGATATATAATTATTCAACTGATGTAAACTTGATCCAATTATGGACTTTACAAAATTAATTATAACTTGTTTTGTGCATGTTGTAGCGATGGTGATTTCGTTGTTGCCGCAGCGTACCCGTCGATTAAAGTTTGCGTATTAAGTGTTTTTGCTATCGGCGCGGCCGCTGGGCCTCGTTATTAGCTTTACTGGAAATAATTCTTCAAAATCATTAACTCTAGATGGATTTCTCCACTATATAGTCTACAATTGCACACTTTGAAAAAGCTAATTTACCCGTTGATCATAAATACAAAGAGCCGTTGACCTACACTTAATATTAACTATTTATACTCCATAGAAGTATACTCATTATAGCATGCAAGGCTACATAAAAATGTCTCTCAAATGAATCTTCAAAACATTGATTAATCATTAAGTGCTTGATTTAGAAGTTTATGGTATTGGCAATCGTCGTATGGTTTTAAGAGGATAGTAGATAAAAATTGGAAACGTTATATTATAATATTCTATATAAAACCAACCGACACATTTTTACTGTCATGATAACTGTGTCACCTTCTCCCGTTCAGGAACATCAAGAACATTTAAATACTCATACGATTTCTTGTATGTGAATTTTTAACTTCTAAACCGTTCTTAATATTATCCTATTGTAGCTTAGCTTGCTTAAAGTTACTTCGAGTTCCCATAAATTGGGATGAATTTAGAGTGGGCCAAACTTTACAAAACCCTTTTGTACAGTGCTGCCCATTGTATATTTTTTGGAATTTGGGTTTTGCAGACAATTAGTTATTTTATTCCAATTAAGTGTGTAGTTGTTCTTCATAGCATGTTTACCAACTTTATACTTTCAGTATTAATAACATTTGTATGTTATAAAAGTCCAAATATTTTACGAATACAGTTAGGGGTAGTATGTGCTTATACATCTATACAGAAATATTATTAAGATATTTAGCTTTATTTGGTTTATACAGTTGTATTGATGCATATCTGGTATATCCATATTCTCTGCATACATACTGCTATAATGTAAGAGGCTACGAATTCTTACTTATTATAAATAATAATTATTATTTATTTGATTACCCTTGCATTTACAATTTATTTTTGGTACCTGACCTTGCATTTAAATGAAATATTACGGGTATAACAAGTGGACTACATGACTTTGGTTTTACACACGTAGCAACTCAGGGCTATATTTTTTAACATAAAATAACAAAGGCTTCGTGGGTTCATGGAAGTAAACGGTAATAAATTACTTGAGAATTCAAAAAAATATTATAATGCTGACTTTTTCAAACGTCCACTTTTGTCAGATTAATTATCATAGAGCACTAGCGCAGAATATTTCGTTAAATTTTTCTACTTTCTCGTACTTGCTATTAACACTGTCTTTCAATATGCAAATCTATTACGATGTCTCTTCTTCATTACTTCCATACTGGTTGATCATTTATATGTCTAGGGTTTTCTCCTTTTCCAGTTTTGAATACCAAGTTTATATTTTACTTTTTTTTCGTTTTTCACTTTCTCGTACTAGTTAGCAAGTCAATTTTCAATTTACTTTGGTTGATCTTTTAACCTATTGCGATAACTCTTTATCATCAACGCCATACTGGCTGTGTTCTCATATGTTTAAATTCTTTTTCTTCTTCTCACTTTTGGATACCAAAATTCTTTATTTTTTACATGGTTCGTCTTTCCCCGTTCTAGTTTTGAATTTGCAACTTTTTTTTACCAACTTATTTCGCATGATTTACAGATGTATTACGGTGCCTCTCCATCTTTTTTTCTACTTGTGGATACTGAATTCTTTGTTTTTTACCTTCTGCGTAGTTGCTCATTATAGCTCTTGATCAGCAACCTTGTTTTCGCCAATGTAGAATTCATGATGCCTCTTCACCATCATTACTATGCTGGTTCATCTCTTATATCTTTAAACAGTTCGTACTTCAATGTCGTATATCGTCAGCATCTTTTCCAGTTTTGGATACCAAGTTCTTTATTTTTCACTTTTATCGTTTTCTGATTTCTCGTACATGTTAGTAACACTGTCTTTCTCAATCCTATTTTTGGACCCGCTGTTCGTTACTTTGCATGATCTGCGGTTCCATTCTTCTTCTTCATTATCATCAATATCATACTCGTCCCTCTCTCATATTCTCTTATATTTCTAACCTTTTTGTATTCCAACTTTTTATATCGTTAGTGTTTTTTCCAGTTTTAGATATCAAGTTCTTTACTTTTTATTCTTTTCGTTTTTCTGCCCTCTCCTACTTGTTAACAATTCTGTCTTTCTCAATTTGTTTTGCTTGACCTGGAAATGTGTGCAATGTCTCTTCACCATTACCACCATAATGATTGCTCACTCATATTTCTAAAGTCTTTTCTTGTTTTCTTCGTATTTCTTCTTTCTGGTTTCATCTTCTTCCACTTTTGCATACTGAATTCTTTGTTTTTTACCTTCCGAGTCTTTTCTTCTTATAGTTCTTGGTCTTCTCCAATGTACTCATTCTGATTCTTCACCGTCATTACTATGACGGTTCCTCTCCCATATATTTAAAGGGTTCGTATTTTAATGTCTTATGTTGTCAGTATCTTCTCCAGTTTTTGATACCAAGTTCTTTATTTTTTACTTTCTACTTTCTCGTACTTTTTAATAAAACTGTCTTTCTCAATTAACTTTACTTGATCTGCAAATCTATTTCGATCACTCTTCTTCATATCCTCCATTCTGGTTGCTCACTTATATGTCTAAAATCGTTTCCTCTTCTCTAGTTTTGTTTTTTAAGTGTTTTGTCTTTCTCCATCCTAGTTTTGGACCAGCAACCCGTTTTCTCCAACTTACTTTGCATGATCTGCGGATCTATTACGATGCCTTGTCTATGATCATCAACATCATACTGGTTCCTCTCTTATATTTTTAATCTTTTTGCATTCCAGCGTTTTATACCGTCAGAATTTTTTCCAGTTTTAGATATCAAGTTCTTTATTTTTTTACTTTTTTCGTGTTCTGCTCTTTCGTACTTGTTAACAATTTTGTCTTTCTTAATTTGCTTTGCTTAACCTGGAAATATGTAAAATGTCTTTTTACCATTACCATCATAGTGGTTGCTAACTCATATTTCTAAACTCTTTTCTTGTTATCCAGTTTTGGGCACCAAATTCTTTTTTTGAATCTTCTACGTATTTCTTCCTTTTAGTTTTTGATCAAAAGCTTTGTTTTTCCCAATTTACTTTTGATGATGTGCTCATTTATTTCGATGCCTGTTCACTATTATCACTATACTGCATCTCTGTCATATTTTTAAACGTTTTGCATCATTTGCATCTTTTCCAATTATGAATAAGAAGTTTATGTTTTTAAATGTTTTCGTTTTTTCCTTTCTGGTACTGTTAGCATGTCAATTCTCAATTTAATTTGATCGGCCTGTTAACTTATTGTGATACCTCTTCATCATCACCCCATACTGGTTGTGCTCTCATGTAGATCAAATTAATTTCCTCCTTCTCAGTTTTGGATATCAAAGTTCTTCATTTTTAGGTGGTTCGTCTTTCTTCGCTCTAGTTTTGGATTTGCAGCTCTTTCTACCTCCGTTTTTCGTAGGATTTGTGCATCTATTACGATACCTCTTTACCACCATCATTCATCATCATACTGTTTTCTCACCAATATGCCTTACTTTTTCGTATTCCAATCTTTTATATTCTTTATTTTTCTCTCATGTTCTTTATTAGTAACTCTGTCTTTACTAATTCAATACGGATAAAATCGGCTTTAATTACGATAGCTGTTCATTATTAGTAGAATACTGGTTTCTTCTATTTTCAATTGTTTTGTAAAATGTTTCCTTAGTAATCCATATGCGCTTCCGTAAAACACTGTGAGGGGGGTAGATGTTTTGCACGTTATAATTTTGCAAATCTTGATATTTTTTAATTTACCAACATTTCCTCTTACTGCCATTAAAGTTTTGTTTCGAATTCGTCTTTTTTACTTCCTTTTACCATAAAGGAAGTATTAGATTCACCCCAAAAATTGAGTTTTCAACAGATCTCCACATTTTAGAGTCCTTTGAACCCAAAAAACATGTTATTAGCATTAGGAGATATTCAGCTACTTTAATAAACAGGAACAATTACTGTGATTCAGTTATCATTTTCCTAGTTGTTATTGAACCAAGGAGAATGATAACATACAGCAATAGTCAATTACATAAATAGTAAATTTTTTTATTATAAAAAACATATTTTAATAGGAAATAATGTAACGTTTCGCAGTATTAATTTTTCTGCTTCATCAGACATATTGTTTAATAATATTAAATATAATAAAAACATGTTCAATGATTTTCTGTAAGTAGAAAAAAGCAGGAATTAGATTGGTGAAAGAGATATTCCAGTCTCACTTTTTTACCTGAAAATATTTTTATATGCATCTTGTAGTAGTTTATGAAAAATGTACATTTAAGTGTTTTAATTTAAACTGTTTTCTGTAAAGAAAAGGGCTTACATTAGTAAAAATCTATAATGCTTGCAAGTGTGAGGTATACTTACTTATTTAGTATGTATGTTAATACAATATGGCAAGAGTAACTTCTCTCAGTTATTAAAAATAAAAATGTTTGTAGGTATGTGTCGTATACTGTTTATGTGATACATAAAAACGTGCTATTGTGTTGATCCTTGATGTTGTGTACGTTTCTAAAAAGGGGGTTATTAATGGTTGATATTCAAGTTAAGATTTATATTATGGATTTTTTTTTAGTTTAGCATTACTTTTTTTATTATATTTTTCTTCTTTGATAGAATTGGCTGGGTAAGCAATTATAATTTCATTGCATACGATGAGGGTATGAAGTTCCAAAGTGTTTTAATTTGGGGTTAGATTTAGTAATAATTTATAATCTGTGAAAGAAGAGAAATAAAAACAGTTATAGGTTATATATTATAGCTAATTAGTAAAGAGTTACCTTTTTGCTTTAATTTTTCTCTCCTATTTTATTCGCTTGGTATGCATTTGTAAAATTTTTTGCTTACGATGAAAATCATGTGCGTTTTAGTTTGAGGTTAATAAACAATTTTTATCTGTAAAACAACACTAGCATGTGTATTATGCTGTATTAATTTTTAAGGTGTTTTTATTTTACCTGTGTGAAATTGTTGAGGATCGTGGTTCTTGATTTAATACGGTATGCATGTACAGGTTACCATGTGTTTTTTAAACAGTTGTTTGTGGATAAAGGCATGAATAAGGAGGAAAGCAGTATTGGTGAAACGTTTTGGTAGATCTAATAATAGAAATAATGTTAGAATAAAACAGTTAAATAATGGGAAAACTTACAATTTGTGAAAATTAGGTGGAGCATTGAAAATTTGCGTCTATTGATGCCTCCATCGTGTTGGTCACCAAGATGGTTAGGCGAATTTTAGTGTGAAACTACTTGAGAGATTTGATATGTCAATTAATAATTGAGAAAAGATTTTTAAATTTTAAAATTTGGTTAAAAGGTAATGTAGTAAATCAGTAAATGTGTTTATTTTAAAATTTTACTTTGAATTCATAAGAATAAATATTGAAAAAGTATAATGATAAAAATATTATTTGTTGATTAGTAAGTTGTCGTAAGTATTATTTAGGATTTCTGTGACAGTTTTGTAATTTATTGCGGTGGGTGATTTTTTTTATTTCGATGCATTCGAGTAAGAGTCTTTTTTTTAAATTTGTTTCTGTATGAAGTATTTTGGGATTTTTTAAGTCAAAACTATGTAAGTTGTCAATAGCGTGATCGGATAGGGCTGTGTTTGGTTTATTGGGACGGCTTAATTTTGTTTTAATTGATTGTCCATGTTGATTCATACGTTTTTCCACATACTGTTTAGTTTGGCCTATATAAGTGGCGGGACAATTGTTGCATTTGACCTGGTATACTAGGTGTGATTTTTGGTTAGTGTTTGTTTTATCTTTTAAATTTTTGAAACAATGTTTTTGTAATGTGTTATGATTTTTAAAGGCCGTTTGAATATTATTTTTTTTAATTCTTTTTCAATTTTTTCTGATAAGTATGGAATGTAAGGAATTGTAGTGAATTTTTTAGGTTCAAATTGGTTATTGTTGAATTCATTATTTAGAAAGTTGGGTTGTAATGTTATTGAATTGTTTAGGCTATTCTGTTTGTTTTTTTTTAAATACACATTCTAGTCCTAATGCCTAATATAATTAAACAGCTGTTAACAAAATTTCAAATTATTCAAATTAAACATGTTTTTGTTCATTGGTCTGCTGTCGGTCTGTCCGCCTGTGTGTGAAAAGAATATCTCAAAAACGAAAAGAGATATGACGTTGAAACTTCATATATAAGTTTTCTGTACTATCTAGATGCGACAGCAAGCTTTTGAAGAAAATTGCATAACCGGAAGTCAAGCGTTTACTCTTCCAAACTTTACATTTTTATTACACGTTTGATGCGTATTGATGTGATATAGGTGATTTTCCATGAATACCTCTAAAATGGGTTTGTTTTGTTTTCTCTAGTAACTCCTATCTTAAATAGAACAACATGATTACATTTTTTAATTCGGCTTAAAGTTTCAGAGAAAATTTGTCTTGTCAACTAACGCTCTATCTTGTACGGTTTCTGTTGAATTTGCAATTTTTGAACATTTTTGGCAAATGCTTAAAAATGAAAAATCTAATTTTTGGCTAATTATAGAATCACTGTAAAAGGAAGTTGTGTGCGTGTATCACACCAGATTTTTTATTAAAATATTTCATTTTGTAGCTTTATGGATTTCGTTGCTATCCGTAACTGTTTTCATTTTCTAATCTCTTGTAATCCCATTGGTTTGTGGATTATTTCGTACTTGATGTATCAATACTTGTGCGGATTTATTATTTTTTTGACATCTACAGGGCATTTCAGTTTTATTCTGATAATGGTAAAGGGATAAAAGGCTAAAAAAATTCATATTTATCGAGATAATGGATGTTGAAGCTTATAAAAATGTTTAAAATTAATATGCAGGTACAAATTTGGTTGAGCTTCTGAAAGTCTAAAAATAGAAAAGCACTTACGGAAGATACATTAACACATTTTATTTACCATAACTGTTACCAATTATTTTTGGTTTTCGTCTATCCGTAATTTTTTTTATGCCAATTTTTTATTTGATGTGTCTCAATTCTCAATTGTTGTTTTTATCTATGGAGTTAACCTGAATTGTTAGCAATCCATTTATTTAAAAAAAATGTACTTGTATAATAATATAGTTAGGTAAATGATTAATTACCTACAACATATTTTACATCAAAAACCTAATTTTTACTAGACTATATTTTAATTTTCTGCACTTCCCATCTATACATTTATGACTTGTTGTTCAGTTCTTCCACGCGCGTGTATAAAAATTACGGAAATTAGATACAATTAGTTTGAAACCTTGTTTCGGACCCCCATGTAATAGAAGTTTTGACACTGATTCGATAAAAAATGCCAGCTTTATCCGTTTGACTGTAAATTAGTCTCAGTGAGGGGCGTAACTCGTTTACAGCGTAAAAATACGTTTTAACACTAGGAAGTAAGACAAATACATAAAATAATGAGCACGCTTTATTATGATTTTCCATGACACTATTAGTACCTTCTGAAGTTTAATAGAAAAGTAAATTGGGCATTAAGAAGAGACTTGTTCAAACTTACTAGAAGATCGAATTTGCTTTTAAAAAAGAGTTAGAAAACACCTTCTAGGGACAACATATTTAGTAAGAAAAATCTAAGACGCAAGAAGGCAGCCCATTTTCAGCAGAAACTGTCGAAACTCTAGGCAACAAATAATTTATAGCGTTTATTTTAGCAAGAATAAGTGGTAACACACTCCATTGAACCATACGAAGTAATTGATATGCAAAGTAAGATAGGCTACAAGAAGATAATAAACGCTTAAGAGAAACAACAACGGCTAGTATCAAAGGCAAACAAACAACTTACTGAAAGCGCACAAAACTGATTGAGCAAAGTGTAAAAAACCTTATTGGTAAGGAACTCATCAGGTGATTCTAAAAAGCCAAATATTGGATAGTATAATCCACGTATCAATCCGCACAACGACCCTCCCCCACTGAATATGAATGCATATTAACTTATCGAGAAAAGATAAATGCTTCGCGTAATCGTCGGGTGGCGCACATATATCAGCAAAAGTATCCGTTTACTATTCTTAACAAATAGAAAAGTACAATGTAAAATTGCCTTATTTTGAAACCAGAAACTGTGATTAACCCATTTCTTCACATTTTAGGGACACCCTTTATACACAGGATACTCAAAGTGTCAATGTAATAAGTTGACTAAATGCTTCCGATGACAATGCAATTCAAGAAGTTAGTATGCTACTACTTCTGCCAGTTCAATAATAGATGGCTTATACTTTGCATAAATACTTGCTTCCAGCCATTATATTACTTTATTACGTCTGAACAATCGGAAGATTGAGGAAGGACAGAGCGGAATGAAGTTCGATTCATCACCGGCGAGGAGCTGACATGCAAGAAGGAAAAATCGCGGTAATTTATCAACAACAAATGATAAAACATAAACCTGAGCCTGTACTAAACCCCGAGGCCCTTATGGTGTGAATAATACGTTATAGCCGCTAAGCTAGTTTTGCAGCATAGCTGAGGACACTTTTACGTTGGCAAACCTGCATCGCTGATTTACATTAAGTGTTATTAAGTTATTAGGTGGTTTCCCTGCCCGATTGGCGAATGTCTAATCGGGAATTAAAGTTGCGTTAAGGTGCTCTCGTTTTTCTGTAAATTAGAGCGCCGTGCAGGCGCAATTACAACGGGAACAACCCGTGACGCTGCCATAAAGCTGTGTATGATTTGCGAAACGCAAACGCTTTTTTAAAACTTGTGCTGTACTGAAAAAGTCTCGCTATAATTAAGGTGCAGGATTATTAGTACGATGCCAACTGATCGCTCGATGATTTATGTGCACCTTTAGCGCAAAGAATGTAGTTTACAAGGAAGAGGTTATTAAGTTAAAATGACAGGATTGCGAATAAGTTTTGTAATTACCGAGGTGCTTTGTAGGTTGTAAAAGTCCAAGAAGCTGCTACCGCGTGACTTTTTCAAAGACTTGCAAAAACTATACAAACAGGACATTCTCATTACGGACGATTCGCTGATAAACACATGTATGACTTAGTAGCATTTGAATAATTATTGCTAACTGTACTTTCCTGATAACCTAAGCGAGTTAGTTGTTGTTAGCGCTATGTAGCAATTTCAATTACAAATTCAATATTTGAATATGTTGTCTTAGTAGCAGTTGAGGTGGCTCAGAGGAAAGACTCTCTGGTTCTAAGCCAAAAATTTGGATTGCTATTCTCCAATCCGGCTTTGGCAACCGTTGGGTCTTAGTGCCTAAACCTCCTCAAGGGAAAGAGGTCGACACCACTGGAGTGGGGAAGTAAAAATAATTCTTATGACAACGACAATTGGACGTCTGACAAATTTTTAATTATAAAAGCAGTTTAAGTCGCTTTACTATCCATTCACAAAACTCGTGAACTGTCAAAACGCTGTCAAGTTGGTACCTCGTTTAAATTCTGGTTTGGAACTTCTGCTTGCTGATTTTGGCAGCACTGAAATTTTTGCAATTTAAAAACTTGACTGATGTCACACTTTCTTGTAAAGAAATAATCTCTAAAATAATTTAATTTTTGTGCATACACCTCAATCGCAATGGAACAGAAACGAAAGGGGGTTTTATTATTGGAAAGGAAAAAAAGCTATAGTTAATTATTACAAGAAAAAACTTCACTTAACTTTTGACACGTGTAACATAACCTAACTGTAATATTACTAGAAATCACCAGATTCGAAGTACATTCCCAAAAAAACTGTAATTTCCATGTACACTCAGCAAATATTTAAAAAATTAGACATTGACAGTTCATGAGTTTTGTGAATGGATAATATATGTGCATCAGTCAATTACTTCGACACGAAGTGTACGAAGTATTGAAATTCCCTCATATCGAAAACCACTCTGAGTCAATGAATCCACTATATCAAATCTCCGTCTCGGCGGTGCGGATCTGTTGGTGAAGATCCCAGCCCACTAGATCAATCCCCCGCATTGGGGGGTGCCTAAACGTGCTGTGCGGGGGATGTATGTTCGTATGTGTACACGATTCCGGTCGCCAGGAACCTTCCTGAAGTCTTGGATCGTTTTCATACGATAGGTCCTCCGAAAATGAAGGCAACATCAACTTTTGAGCTATAGTCGTCGGCAAAAAAAATTTTGTTTTTGTTTTTTTTTTGTTTTTGGTAAATTACTGGTTCATAGCATTTTATTGTATTAGCGAAACGGAGTGATGCTGAGTATCGAAGTATTTTTGGAAAGCACGGAAGGGCGCTTTTCTTGGGTGGGGGGTACCATATATTTTGTATATTTAAAATGGCTAGTTACCTCTTGTCTAAGCTTCAATGTAATTATGTCTAAAGATTTAGATAAAACAATTAGAAAGCACATATGCACGACCAGTTCAAGTATTTTTTAAGTAAATATTGTAGGTAGTTAGAATATGGTTCATTTCGAAGCCATTACAAGTTCCGTTTAGCTCTACACGAAGTCATAGCCAGTGGTTTACATAGCGACGAAGTGGTAAGTTGGAGGATGTTACCTAATGGAAATCTCTTATTATGTAGATTATAGATTTCTCCTGAATTTCATCCTCACTTAGTTGCCCAATATCTTCACCGACTCTTTTTTATTGCCCTCGTTAAAAAGACGAAGGAAGTACTGTAATCGTGAAAAAATCACCTTCGGAAATGTCTTCAGATCTTCACGATTCAGGGTCTCTAGATGACGAAAGACAGTCTGTTTGTCTGTCTGTTGCCGGTATGACTTAAAAGTATTTGTTGGAGGGAGACGAAAAATACTGTTGCTTAATTTTTCTGAAAAATAGATAAAAGTCATAATTTCCACATAACAAAATATTGAAATCGCATTCTCAGACTCGTTCTCATGGATTGAAGTATATCCGATAATGGTTTTTATTTGAGATGTAATTTGCATTACCAAGTGTTCCCTCTTATAGTGTCAGTATTATTACAAACCCGATTTTCTTTTGATTTGTATAATTGTTTAGTGTCACAACGTTCATTTGCGAGGCAAGCTCTGAGTATAGCCCTTTACGGATTTTTAATACTCCCACTACTTTTATTACAAAAATTTAAAAAAACTGAGAATATTGGACTCGCATTACTTGTTTATTTGGCCTTCAAAATTAATGTTAAATTTAATTTCGTAGACACGGCAAAAATGTAAATAATTCTTTATTTTTCACTTAATATGGAATGTTTTATTTGTTTTTTTCACTGTAAGCAATATATTTTACTCTCATGTAAAATAATGCTGTACTTATTTGTCGTTCATATGATGTGATACATTTAATATAAACTGATCTGCTTTTATGATATATAAATATTTTTTATTCTACAGCAAAGAATAAGTTTGGTAGATATACTATATAACATAGTAGTTTGTTATACTTGCTAAAGGATATGATCTAGCCTTTTTAGGACATGACTGAATATCAGCGGTTTTCTGTGTTAACTATTTTGATACTGTAGTATTTGTGTGCATTTCGTAATTTTTCATTTGTAACTTTTTTGCATTGAGTGAATGAATAGCAAACATTCTTTATTTGGTGGACATACGGCTGAACCCAACAAAAAGAAAAGAAGAAATAGAATTTAGGTGAAAAAAAGAAAATTGTGAGCTGAAAATTTAAATGGAAGCTCTACTGGGGTGCATAGAATTGAACATACATTGAATACACGAAGAATAATTCGACAGACAGAAACTAGAATACAAAGAAAAAATAAATAAATACCAGTATTTGCAATAATACGTTTGTTAACCCCTCCGTCAGGACGCTAAACTCAAATAACACGTCTCATACACCTTAGTATTTTTATAGATTAATTTTTCCGGTTCGATTACTTACCTTAGTAGCCCGTAAATACCCCAGTCGTGGTTACGAACGATCACTATTTGCCAAAAACAGGAAGCTGACCTGCACCTATAGTAATCTCAGGCTGAAACTTACTTCAAACTTTCTTAGACAATAATAAACATAGATCCCTTTAAGTAAAAGCGATTCTCACACAGCTGAAGCGACCGCTTATTGCTGAAGCTGCAATTATTTCCTATATCAGGTTACCTGGAAATTCAAACCTGAGAACTGTTGCGTCGCCCTCGAATTGGTCTCGCCTTGGATTGCGTCATCCTTTGTATGACTCGTATGTGAATTTAACACGAAGGCCTCGAAGAACTCCTTCGTTGTTGGTGCTGGTTGCTCGGTCGGCTGATGATAGATACACAGAGGTTGCTGCAGATGCTGTTTGCTACACGCAAACTTATGCAGCTAACTTTAAACACTGCAAGACTTATTTATTTCATCGCAGGTGTAGTGCTCTAAAAACCGCTCACCAACGTGCGCCCTTGGGCCGGGTACTCAAGCCACTGCTTTACAATTCGCGTACTCCACTCAACCCGACTCGCATAAATTCGGCTAAGTTACAATGATTAAGCCTAATTAACAATGCGCAAGCATGTAAATTCAAATTAATTATTGGTGTAAATATTAAAATAAACAATACAAGCGAGGGCACGATCTGCCCGTTTCATAGTACAGAAGATAGGAAAAAATATAAAACTGCAAGAAACACAAAAATAAAGTAGAGCGCTGTGCAGGCGCAATTATAACGGGAACAACCCGTGACGCTGCCATAAAGCTGTGTATGATTTGCGAAACGCAAACGCTTTTTTAAAACTTGTGCTGTACTGAAAAAGTCTCGCTATAATTAAGGTGCAGGATTATTAGTACGATGCCAACTGATCGCTCGATGAGATAGATACACAGAGGTTGCTGCAGATGCTGTTTGCTCCACGCAAACTTATGCAGCTAACTTTAAACACTGCAAGACTTATTTATTTCATCGCAGGTGTAGTGCTCTAAAAACCGCTCACCAACGTGCGCCCTTGGGCCGGGTACTCAAGCCACTGCTTTACAATTCGCGTACTCCACTCAACCCGACTCGCATAAATTCAGCTAAGTTACAATGATTAAGCCTAATTAACAATGTGCAAGCATGTAAATTCAAATTAATTATTGGTGTAAATATTAAAATAAACAATACAAGCGAGGGCACGATCTGCCCGTTTCATAGTACAGAAGATAGGAAAAAATATAAAACTGCAAGAAACACAAAAATAAAGTAATTCATAAACGGAGGAAGAAAAATTGAATAAACACCAATAGAAATGAAAACAGACAGCGGAAAAAATAATGCATTACGGTTATATGGCACAATAAGCAGTACCAATAAAAACACCTGGTGAAGAGAACATAGTCGCTGACTTACTAATATCTTTCTCTTGAGGTGCCATGTTTAGTGCTAAAGCTTGGCAACAATCACAGCAAATTGTTCTGAATTTTGGGTTTTTGGGAATGTTATGTGGCAGTCTAGACTAATATACGGTGAAAATTTTTGTATTAACAGATATTGAATTGAGACTGAAAAGAATCAATTCTAAAAGACTGAAAAAAGAGAAATCGTAATAGTGCAAATAGAGTGATAAAGAAAAATGAAGCAACTCTATTGAAATCGCGCTGCTGAATTTAACTTATAAGATTATATCCGCGCTGCTACAAACCGACTACAAATACTTCTACTTTGGACAGATTGTAACACGGCCTTTTGCCTAGCCCTACACCTACTGAATTATTACGTTAGCTTATCCAGTCGGTGAGTTATGAGGCTCTATTCACATCGTCAGTGCAGCTAAGGGAAACTAATATTGTTGAAGTCAGCCCGTTAACACCTGAAATGTTGTACTTACAAATGCAAACACCAATGGTAATAAAAACCCAACAGGTTACATGAATACATATAATCTGTAAGAAAATGATAAAAACTCAAGTACATGCAAGCAAATACATAAAACAATTGCGCACTGCGCATGGAAAAATATATTAATTAAATGCTTAAAGTTCAGTTAATTGTGCGAATACAAAGTTCACAAACGCGAGGTATGAAATAGTTACGTACACTAATAAGTTGAATTTGTAGTTGTCGTTTCTTTATAGTGCCTCGATGCACGGAAACTCGATCCGCCGAGTTCGCATATGACGTGCTGCTAGTGGAATGATATCCGGTACTTCGCCGTTATAGGGCAGTAAGCCCCTTGATCATAGTTGCGCAATGGTTCATTAGAACAATTATTACCAATGTTGTAATTGTTTTATGACCTCGTAGCTCGGTTTCAAGCGGGACTAATCTGGTCACACGCTGCTCTCAGTGCTGTCGACTTGTACACGGCTGGCGCACCTCCCAGGAGCTAATTCACTTTTGTGGCTGTCTCTAGATTAAAGATGCACATCAACAGGGTTGAGCACACGCACGCTTTAAAAAATACTGATTTCAGAAGTCGACTCGCGCTCTTGACCAATTTAGGAGCCAAAAAGTCGACCTGCGCTATCCACCAACTTTAGCGCAAATGCCTTCCCTTGAAAGCCTCAGCGTCGTTTCAAATCCGCTGCTTCTTGTTCTCCGAATTAACTTGCATTGTTGGCACATTATCTCACGTAGCACTAGTGCGTTCACACTCGGGACTCTATAGTCTGCGGTTGCACACACAGCATTTCGTACTTATAGTGCGATTCTAATTGAATAGGACATAATTGCACATACTGTCAAGCTTCATTACTAATCGAGTATATAATAAAAAGGTATAAAATAGGTAAATACAGGTGGCACGAATCGGCCCGTTTCAAGATAAAGAGTAACAACATCATTTTTGAGCAGATAAAAGTACAATCGACGGTATTCACAAAAATCATAATGTAGAAGGAAAATTAACATAGATTTCCATTTAATGTTAATCACTTTTAGTAGTGCATCTAACACGTAAACTTATCAAAAATTCATTTAGCAATATAATTCAGTCTACTTGAAAATTGCTTTAAAATAAATGAAGAATTGCAGAAGGGTATTCATTACCTGCGCTGCCAAACCTGACTCGGAATCAATTGAACTATTATACTATGTAGAAGGAATTACTAAGTACGAGTGCGCCCAAATTATTGATTATTGCGACGGCTTACCTGTAATAAATCGAACGAGAACTAGTTTTATTCAAATTGTAACAAACATTGTTGGGGAGGCACAGACACAAAACGAAATATGTGTATAATACAATAGAAGGGTAGACCGCAATAACGAAGAAAGTTTGAACATTAAAACGTGAACATTTCAAACAATACAAAGATTTACTTATCTGTAAACTGTTATCGGAAAACCATCATAATAAGGACAGAATTAAGGAAAGGATCTTCTTTTTGTGGTCAACGAACGTTGAAAATTATTTAACGAAATTCCTATTTTCGAATTTGCCTCTCGGAACAACGAAGTGGTGCTCTTCTTCTATTTTAGCCTTTTCAGCCAAAATCCTTTCCTGTATTTTCCCTTAATTCTTCATTTGCACGATGAGCTTGAATATTCTATATCTATCAGGTCTCAGTATATGGTCTTAATAGTATATAGTATTAAGTAACAAACGACTTCCGGGATTGGACCGTGTCATTGTTGAGGTGAAAGAACTCAACGTTTCGCCCACTTTTGTAAGGGGCTTCATCAGGACGAAAAGCAAAAGAGCACGGTAACTCAAAGTGTAAACCACGCCAGAGGCGAAACTCTTCTAACGGTTTGAAGGAGAAAGGCTAGAATTTATAGGTACAGTGCCACCAAGCACACAAAAACTTCGAGTAGGGGAGGTTGGCGCTATTTAACAAAGTAAAAAGAGATTGTGATCACCGGAGCAAAGAAAAGCAACACTGGAACTTAAAGAAATAGGTATCTTTATTTAACGTTCCTGTATTCACAGTGAAAATTAAAATTTCATAATTTATTTCGGCCATTAACCCATATTTTCTACACATTTCTTCTTCAATATTTAAAACCTGATCAAACTCTGTCTTCTACACATTTTCTAGAGTGTACAATTCATAAACGTTTCTCCACAAAACTCCCAGCTCAAAATAATCGAGAACTATTGTCGTGAGAGTCTCCGTTCAGTTTCTTTTTCTTATGAGATGTCAAAGAAGTACCTGGAAAAAGTAAGTATAAACGTATTATCTGTTTCTTTATGTTTTTAATGACAATTCTAGGAAATAATATTATTCTTTTCGCATTACCTGTTGACTTACCCTTTGCTGCCGCTGCTAATTCTGTATCTTGTTCTATCGAAAATATCCATGATTCTGAAGCCTTCCGTTCATCAAAAAACGTTATAACATTTGCAGTTATACTTCTTACTTTTGAATGCATGCGTTTTCTTCTTCCACAGCTCATTGTAATTCTTGAAAAATGTAATACTTACGATTTGAGGTTATAAAACCAACTCGAACAAAATTTAACTGCGAATAGGTAAACTTTAACAAAAACAACTATCGTAGAATAGCAATACTAACAATAATAGCAATAATTAACAAATAACCACAAAACTGATTAACAACAGCACCCGAAAACCTGGAAATTAGACATTTCTATATGAAGCGATAGCAGCAATAGCGAAGTGATGTTTGTACTTTTCGTGTGAATGTACCCCGACGCTAAGCTTGCTTTTTATTGGTTCGTTAATTTCCCTTACTTGAATTGGCTGTAGGCGGGGCTTAGGAACTACCACTTTCCACATACAAATAAGGGGATAGCCTTCGCCCCGATTGTGATTGTTATGGTGTTTGTAAATCTCAATGGCTTCGCAAATCTTTCTAGTAAAGGAAATGGGGATCTGCAGATAAGGGAAGTTTTATGAAAAATAATTTTATGGTCGGTATCGCGTTGGTGTTCGGCGATGGCTGATGATGAAACGAGACCCTACCTAAGTTTTTAGTGAACGTCCTGTTTTACTAATGTATACAGTATTGCAAGAGCAAGGAACTCTATAAACAACTTTAGATAACATAGTGTTTAATTTACCTTTAGTGAAGGAAGAACCTCTGAGATTTTGCTCGGGGGTTTGAAAACTATTTTCATGTTTTGTTTTCGAATAAACTTTCGTACGCCGTGAACGTGAGTGAACGTTAGCGTGAGCCTGCGTGAACGTTGAGTGTTTAAAGCAAGCATAAAACGTCTCTACGCTCTAGCTACTACTACTACCTTAACTTAACGAAGAGCTGAAACAATTTTACATAGCAGAATTTTTAAACGTAAAACATTTTGTGGCATGATGGGTTGCAGCACAAGCTTATCAACTGTTAAAATTACTACCGAGTGCTGCTATACCATATAATATAATAATACCCTTTATTATTATACGCTCATTAATTGTGGTTTTCCACAGGGGAGTGTGTGGTGCATTACCTTAGAATCTATTTGAGTCTGACTAATAATTTCTTTAAATTAATTTTTCCATTAATTTCTAAAATGAGTTTGACCAAATTTCAGCACGAGCAAATCTTTCATTTGATTGCACGATGGCCGTATTAAATGGATTGAAAGGTTGCGCATGCTGTAGCGATTTCTCCCATTCATTTTGATTTATCCTCGAAACAAACGCGCACTTCCGATACCATTCGTTCCCAAAATAATTATGCACGACGAGGGCAGGAAGAGCAAAGAGCGAATAAATAACCTTAATCGCGACTAACATTTATCTGCTGCAGGATGGTTCGAGACGAAGAGTCGACATGGCGTCGAACACCTGCATTGTGAGGGGCGATGCGGCGACGTATTAATTATAATTGCAGCAAGGCAGGGATGCTGTAAAAAAATGGGCCCTGGGCTTCGTCGTTCGCGATCCGTTCGTTCGCACGGCCGCGATTTGTTAATGTTAAACGGGACATTAATATTAATTACCAGCATTGTTTAAGTGGGTTTGGTGCAAACGGTTTAAAAAGTTCTAAACACTCGCTAATCCATGCTTGTAAAGATAACTGGTCGACTAAGTAATTTGTTGCTATATTTTTTACATATTTGTATACTTGCAAGAAATAACTTAATTCTTGTACCCAATTAGGGTTACCAACATTCAGTCGATACTGGCCCGAAGAATATAATTTTTGGGGGAGAAAACAGTGGGATAAAATTAATAAAAAAGTTCAAGGTGAAATAGTTTTCTACATTATAAATACATATATAATTCCTAAAATTGTTTTATATTTTTTAAGTAGCATATGAAATACGGCATTTTTTACCTCTCCGCGGATACATTAAATTTGAACAAGACGTCTCGTACGCCTTAAATAATTTATTTTATATAATTATTTGCCTTTTTTTATCCCTTATCAGTGAACATGAAACTCTCTTAATATCTGAGTTAGTCGCTTATACATGATCATTATCTCCAAAACTGAAATTTGGTCCCCCCTTATAGTGTTGGTGGAACTGAAACAATGCACAAAAATCAGAATTCTTTACATCATCTATTGACTTCAAAACACCTATAAAAAACAAAAACCACGCATAAAAATACAAAAGAAATAAAAGAAAATATAATTAAGTTCTCAAACAATCTACGTGCGATATTGAGGCTACTCGCAGACGTGTTGCAAACATACATGAGCAACGTAAAACGTCACCAAAAATAACGATGAAATAATTATCTTTTAAAATAACGATAATGTCAAAATGTCTAACAAAATTGGAATGTCAATTGTCTGAAACCGGTACTTATTGGAGTCGCTGTAAAACATTCCTGCGCGTTTGCAAAAGCTTGCAGTTAAACGCAACCTTATGACGTTCTGCAAACATTTTACCTGGAACTGGCTACTGCTGGGAACCATTGATCACGTTCAGGCCTCGTAAGGACAGTTGAATAGGCCTCTCAAAATTGGCGCTTCAAATAAGCCTTTAAATATAGCACAATGGGTGTACTTACATTTACACTCAGAAAATGCGTTTGCTGAATTTGCAAACGCTGGCTCGCTGCACTTTAACACTGTTTGCAGCAACAGTTGGCTGCCAGGCTCTGTTAGGGCCGCTTCAAATGATCTAATATCTCCCTGGGCAAATTCACGTACTATACTTTCTTCCCAGAAGAGGCTGCGTGCGACTGCTGTCTTTTTTCTTAAATTTGCATGAGTTGAAAATTATAGCATCCCACGTACAGCGTGTGTTTCTTGCTGCACTCACGAAAACCAAAATTCACAATACACGTCCAGCGCAGGACCGGCTTTGCGAGCATTACTTACATAAAATACAATATTAAATCTAATCATATAACATAGGAAATATAACTTGGCTTCTACATTTAAGCATGAAAATAAACATTATCGGTAAGGGATCCAGCAGGCCCGTTACACATAATTCTTTGTAAATCATATGAATTAAAGGTCAAAATCATTTTTTACATTTCGCAAAAGAAATGTTCAAAATACATCTTAGAAGTTAAGTAAACTACTACGAAACTACATTTTGCTGAAAGAAAATAAGATATTTTCTAAAATTATATTTTTTTCCTGTTTGGCCAGTTTCTTACGAATAACTTCTGCTCTGTAGCTTTTAAATACGAGTACAATTTTTAGCAATCCATGTATGTATGAACCTTTAGTTAACCCGAAGAATTTTATTAAAAATCCGAAGCCCGAAGAATGATTGCCAAACCCGAAGTCTTCGGGTCAAAATGACAGTGTTGGCAACCCTATATCCAATAGCAATTGGGGACAACAACTCCAAATCTCAGTGTAAAACTTCTTATAAAAAAGGTTGAATAAATAACTACAAAGCTATAACATTAGCCAACTAAGACTCCGCAACTGATCGCGTTTAAGTAGAATTTAATTACTTGCTAATGCTTTTCCTTATAAGCTACTTCAGTAAAATAGTATTTTTTGTAACTTTTCATATTTTCCAGGAAGTGAGAAACGTCTTGCACAAAGTGGTTACCGCCAGCAGAAGTTATTTTTATGCCCATATCTTTAGCATCGGCGGCACTGATGAATGGCTTTGTTAAATTCAACCTACATATTGAGCGTTGCACATTTCCTAATTGTTTTCGTGCGGTTTCAATTGGATATAAAATAGTTGAAGAAATCCTTTGTTATGCTATGTCAAACACCGGCTATAGAGTTGCTCGTATGCTATTGACAGACAGTGTTATGAAATGTTTTGATTCACTTCGTTTATTCCTTTAATTTAAAAAAAATCTATGTTATTTTATTCGAATTTCTGTAGATTTTCTTTTCATACTGTCTGTATTGTGTTTCTTAAGATTGCACATATTGTATTCGCATTTTTACCTAATCAGTATTTTTACAAGGTGGCGTTGCATGGTTATATTTCTCTGTCTTACATAGCCAGCAGGAAATCACCCGCGAGAGTGCAAATTGCGTAGACTTGGGCGGCGAAATGGAATGTAATGTTCGTTATATTTTTAACAGTTTCTAATTGGACGCTGTGTATTTACTATAAAGCTGACAGCAATTTCAGAGACATAACGGAGCTTTGTAAGTTGGAAGAATCCAGCTAAGTTTTCATCAACAGCCCATCCAGCTTTCTCGAAATTAGGAAAAGTCCTAGTCTTGGTGACAGGTTTTTCACTTTACCTACAAGCTTAGATAGTCAGGTGGCGCCTAACATTTTTTCTAGATTGTTATGTAACCCTGCAGTATGACACTATTTTGATGCGCGGAGAGCAAACAATACATAATCAAACTTTTCCCCTACGCTGAGTAATTGCATATCTTTTTTGGAACCAACAAGGGGCCGTGAATTTTACGACTTATTGAGGTATCTTCTAAGTTCGTGTTTAGATTGTTTGGTAACGATGTATGCCGTCTGAGAGTTTTCTTAATGCCATTGATGTGTGCGTGCCAGTAATTTCCTTTAAACTAATTTTTAGACTTTGTGTTATATAGAGGTGCTTGTAACTCAGTTGCTATCAATCGATGATTACTGTCACCTACAGAAGTGTAGAAAGTTGGTGAAGTGACCTTTTGTCGTATGTTAGAATCAGATCTAATGTTGCTGGTCTGTGTCTAGTCCTGTATCTTTATGGTAGTTATGAGTTATGAGAGTGAGTTTTTATTAAAGGTTGTTACGAATTCTGGTGCTAGAAGTGGCGTTTGACGTACTTGGGTGGGGCCAATTCATTGAAGACAAATTAAAATAACCGAAAATAATATTGATTGTAAATTCGATGCTGATCTGATTGATTCAAAAATACTGATACCGCTGATATCAATTTCCAACGCAGAAGGTGGTTGGTATATTTGGCAGATTTCTAAAGCTAGTTGGATTATCCATATTGTCAGCCATAGTGATTTATTATAATTTATTATTTGTAAAAATTTTATTTACATATAGAAAAACACCACTTTTTCTTGTACCTAATCTGTTACTGCGGAACTGGTGTAATCTTTAAGAGCGGTTACTTGGTCAGGGATGTTCGGTTTAGGTCATGTTGCGATTACTATAATAATGAAGGGTTTATATTCTTTGATTTCGACCTGAAATTCGCCAAACTTTGGCAGACGACCAGCCATGTTGGTGTACATCAGGTTGGAGGAAATTACTGCTGCTTTTGAAAGTTTTCTTTGTCGGTTTTTTATTGTCCCTAATATATTTAATAGTTGCGTCTGGATCTGTGGCTTGCAACACAACTATGTAATTTCTTTTAGCTCATTTAAGGTATTACGTTGCACGAGGATTTGGTCGTTCTTGGCTGACCTTGTTGGTGGAAAATTTGTGTTTTTGTGAAGAATTACTTGAACTGATTTCGTGTAATTAAGAATGGATCTCAGTGATTTGTTTGGATCTGGTTTCCCTAAACATGTAAGCTGGATGTAGTCAAGTTATGGACTTGAGAAGTGGGGTAGGTCTAGGTTCAAATCTTGAATTACTTTTATCATTCTTGTCAAATATTATTATTTCTTGGTTATTGGTTTGCTTTCAGTTTGTTAGCAAATTTTACGTCTTTAAGTTTTTTTGTTTCCACCGGTATTTTAGTTTCAGTTGCGGTCGCTGCTTGTAAATGCGCGATACTGTCGGCTTTTTTTTCAGTAGTGCATAAAATCTTAAAGCGACAGGCTGTTTGTCAACCCGCCTACGGCGCATTATTTTGTACTTTCCGATCTTTGAGAGAAACCAGTAAGTCCCAAGATGAGAGCCGCCCAGGTGTTCCTCTTTACTTTATGTTGTCGTGTTAAGGAAAATTCGTTAAAATTATCGAATTAAATCGAGCTGTACCTGTTATTCAGGAAAAAGTGACGTACAGCAGTAGATAAAAATTTTGCATTCGATTATTTGTTGGATTAAATCTCGCCGTCGTATAACTAAAAATATCTAAATTTTTCGTCTTTGTGCCCTAAAGACATCTGATTTTGCCATTGGTTACTTTGTACACCACCAGTTTAAAGAAAGCAGGATTTGTCCACGGAATCGCCTTCTATAGCTTGTTACCGTCACTGTGACTGTAAATAGGAACAAGAAAAGGCAACCGACTTCTCAGTCGGAGCTGGTCGTGGGTAAAACATAAAACTCAAATCTTTAGCTGAAAAGAAAATATGGGCGCCAAGTAGCGGGTAACCCAGCACTTTGCTAATCGAGAGTTACACTACAGAAGGCGCTACTAACCAATTCCGAAAATTGAAGGTAACGGCAAAGGTACAAATCAGATACGCATGCATAGATATCGAGTGAGTATAATATCACAAAATAAGAGTAGTTGGTGGTACATACACAAATAAAATACACACCCATGGCAAACCAGATTAAAATATCACATATCATATCACAGTAGCATAAAGTTATTATTAAAAGTCTTCATCGTAACTATATCATTAAACAATAACTGTCTAGATGTTTAATACAAATAAATATTGTAGCAAGAAGTACAAACTGACATGATTCGTTTAGTAATTTGCATTTCCCAAGAACTAATAGTCAAGGCCCACGACCGCGGCGATATTATTAATATTTAAATTTAGGGTATTGGATTGAATATGATCCCAAATCCCTTAATGCGAGAAAATGTTAGTTGTTATTCATAATTATTAAAATGGTTGTAGTGGCGCCAAAATTTTGGCTAACACAGGGCGCTATATATGCCGAAAGTCGCTCGGTAATTATTTGAAATTCATAGTAACTTCAAGACGAAAAGTAAAGCGGGTTCATTATTGAAATATCTGACAAGCACAGGATTATCTTAGTTCAACCCAACCGAACTATACGGTCATTAACATGACATATAAGTCAGAAAGACATTAGGATGGAATTATAAGCTTATTGATGCTTATACGTGGGTGGTACGGGAGACACATCCAAATCAATCTATGCGATTACAAGGTTGTTTGCAATTGTTTATATTCTTAAACAGTAGCTAGGTTAAGGTTAAGTTTCTAAGTTTATGCTAAGTTCGTGTAACTTATGGGAGCAATTTAAAGTTTGCCGAATAAACTATATAATCTGGTATTGTGCCAATTACATTAAAAATTCTAACATGAAATTCGGAGACGTATACACAAGGGGATTCTAATGTGTAGGTTAAATATGAGGCTTTAACAATACGACGCAGGTCGAACAATTAAACTGGATTAACACAGACCTTGGGCGGATGTACCGCAGGCCGTAGCTGTATATGAAAACCAGTCGAAAACGTCGAGAAAGCCACAGGTAAATTGCACCAGGTGAGTGGTTCTGCACTAAGGCGTTCGATCTGCAGGTATCGTATGGGGCTTCAAATAGCTTTTGGAGGAGTGGATTGGTCTCGAGCTATTTGCAAGATTGGCGCCTTCTAGAACACGAGTCCCAAGCAAGGAAGACGCAATAATCTAAGAACGCCATCTATTCGCAATAGAGTCCCTATATATAAAGAGTTGGAACATGCAGGCGACTCAGTTTGGATCCAGAAACCATGGAGTACCTGATTTTTGTTGTTGTTCTCTGAATGATGTCATTTTTGACAATGGTCTATTATGAGATGCTGTATCGGACTTCTTCCACTGTCTCAGGTGTTTATCACACGACGTTTCGGGAGTTTTTGGTCTACTCCCGTCCTCAGGTGAATGAATTCCTGGTTAGTCCTGAGAAGGACTGATTTTTGTACGTCTTTTTCACGTACACTCGTGCCTACCCCGGGGTTTGAACCCGGGACCACTGATCGCTGTGATTACGAGTATGACACTCTTACCACTAGGCCACCAGCGCGGCCATATATTTTCGTTATAAACTTATGTATATGTTACCCATATATCTAACACTTACTATATTGCTAGCGGCTATAAGTGGGAAACTCACGAAGGAAGTGAGACAGACAACCAACTCTTCAATGTATAATGGTGAGCTGTGTGCAAGCGCGGCGGCGTCATCCGCCCAATGGGGAAGTGGTCAAGTTTAAAATTCGCTTCTAAAGGCGGAGTTCAAATTCCCACGCATGCGCACGAGACGCGTTATACTCTAAGTGAAACTATGTCGGCACCGTAATGTTTTCGGGCGTTCCGAGGCCCTACCAGCAATATATGTGTATTATATCTCTATATGATGTTACAGCTATATGCGTAGTAGCCTATGCGCAGTAGACTATTTTTGCAGTTCTCTGCGCAATAGTGGCATCCAAATGGGCTTTATTTCTGCGCTAGCCTGGCTAATTGGTTCTTTTGCCAGCGCTATGCATGTAGCTTCTTTCAGCTTCCTACGGAACCTGTTTTTCTCTTTAGCTACAATTGATGCGTTATCCCATTTTATGTGGTGGTCTTTGTTCCAGACGTGTTCTGAGATCTTGGATTTGATGGTTTCGCCCTTTCTAATATCTTTGCGGTGTTCCGATAATCTCACTCGTAGGGGTCGTTGTGTTTTCCCTATGTATTATCTTCCACACTCGCACCGTAAGCTGTAGATATAGTTCTTTGAACTCTGGCCTTCGTTCTGAGGTTTGGTATGCGTCATCAGGCCTCTCAGAGTTGTTGTGGACTTGGAGGCAGTTCTTATGTTGAATCTGTTTCCGATTCTTCTCAGTTTATCGGAAACTCTTCGGATGTATGGTATACAACACAGGCAGAAGATAAAAAGTCGGAACCAACCACCACGGCCGTAATACAAATACAAATTATAATCACATTTTGTGACAGTTGTGACAAATACTTATCAAATATTTCTAATTTGTTAAAACATAACAAATATTGTGCAATGGCTAGTTGTTCAGCGATTAATTGTGAAAATCGAACAGGTCTGGGATATTCTTTGCATCGTTTTCTAAGGAATGAGAAAATAAAGCGTGTCTGGGTAACTAACAGCAAAATTAAGGATTTTAAGGCAACCAGCCGTTTATGTAATGAACATTTTGCGGATGATCAGTGGTTAATTAAACATGGAAAAACGAGACTGAAATATAATGCTATTCAAACATTATTCAATTTTTGGCAAACAGATTTAAATATATGTGAAAATTCTGAAATAGAGGAAAACGAACTAATCGATGGTGAATTGAAAGCATTAAAAGGCAGATTATTCAGGTCAGTGTTAATCAGTACAAAAAGACAACTTTCCTCTGGGGAGTTTGAATTACGTCGCCTCAAATTCTCTAACATTAGTTGTCGAGGATTAAATTCGTATTTATACCAGATTTACAGCTGACACTAAACATCCTACCCCACACCTAAGATTATAAGCAGAGGTTTTTCATAACACAAGCTTTCAATACCTGTTTATTTCTAACCGCAGTTCACATGTCCTCAGAAATACTTTTTACCATAACCTGAAAAGACATTAGGACTGAAAAAGTAACTAAATTTAGCCGGTAAGTTTTTCAAGTTTTAATAATTCCACCTAAATATTATTTTTCTTGCACGTTGCCTCAGATACAGATTTGTAAATGAATGAATTCTGTGATTTGACATGTCAGTTAATGTCATTTTGTTTGTCTTACTTCTTTCAAATAAAATAAAATATATTATTACTGAATTATGTGATCCTTGATTTGTGGATCCAATGTCCCAACTCTTTATATATAGGAACTCTATTCGCAAGGGAGCTGAATTTAGCCGTACGGGGGAAAAAAGGGAACTAAAATTAATTGAACACAATAAAATTTAGGCGTAAGGCACAAATGGAAAGTTTAGGCATTCCTCTTCGATGTTCCGCTCCCAACTTTACCGAAATGTAACCATGTGCTTGATGCAGATAAATCCAGACGAAGTATGATTTTAAGAAATTTCCATCCAAATATTCCAATCAAAACGGAATCAAAACGAAACTTCCTAAAGTAAGATTACTGGTGAAAAAAATCAGATCATGATACGTATCATAAACGTAGATCACTCAGCAACCTTTCTGCATCAAGGCATGAAGCCAAATTGGACGAAATGGGCTGATAAGGCCTAAAAATTTTGAGAAACGGCGGAAATATTGGGTATGCAACCAAACTAGCACGAGCATGAAGTGAGGCCTAACCTAGAACAAATTAATTAAGAATATTTTCATCTATAGAAACCCAAAAAAATAGACTGATAGCTCAATTAGAACGTGGGCAAAAATTAAGCTTTAACTAAAATAGGGCAGATAATTACAGAGGTATTTAAAAGTAACTTTTCGCTCATAACAAGCTGTGCTTTCACCTCAGTATTGTAAAAGCAGCACTTTTTTATTTATGTAAATTTCTATACTTAATGAATAGTTCTTATAGGGTTGTAAATTTTGCACGTTTATACCTTTTGTTTTGTGGCTAGGCTCTATACAACAAGGTATAGAGTAATTTGCAAGTAATACAGGTTGGATTGTGTTCAGCCTAATAAGTATGGTCATAAATAGCGTCTAATTCCGTGACGTCGGCTTAGATTCTCCCTGTGAATGTATGCTTATTTCGTGATATTACTAGCTCTTTAAATTTTTGGAGATTAGAGCTAACTTCTCTCGGTAGTTTCCTTCAGAAACGCACGACGTAATTTTAAATCTGCAGGACTTTCTATCCACGTGTCAGCAAGTTATGCTGTTGACTGTGCGAGTTTTCTTTTGGGGATTTCTTCTCATGCATTTCCCCAAAGTGATCGAGTGTTCGACAGTTTTTCCAGTTTTATGAAGCGATTGCGCATTTATTTTTACCCATGGGGCAACCTGTGCAGTTTTGATTTTCGTTCCTGACACTATTAAACGCTCAATTTAGTTTTAAACCAAAATTCAACTATTTTTGTCAATATTAACTTTGCTCATTTTATTTCTCTTTTGTGTCCGACGTAGCTCTTGCATAATTTATTAGCATGTAACCTCCTGGGTCGTTTTGTATTCAGCGACGTAGCTTAACATTAGTGTGCCTATTTTAAACTAGATTGTACCATTTAACTTCAAGTTCTTTACATGGATGAACTTAATTTAATGCTTACTGTTTAGGACGCTGCTTACCCCAATTTCTTTGTTATATTCAACTGTATTTAACAATTAAAGCCTCATTATTATTTACTACTACTGGTACATTGTATTTTATTTGACCCAACTGATACCTGCTCGTTTTTATAGAAGCTAGGTCAGTATAAGCTAGAAGTTGAACACGGTGAGTTTTATTTAGACTGTTGTAGTTGACGACTGGTACCCTTTTATATTTTGCTCCATTTTGTTTTATTAAATAACTTTAAGAATTACTGGCTGATCCCTACCATGAAAAAAATCGCCGAGAGTTTGGAGCTAGTCAGGGTTGGGGTCGTCTTTTGTTGAAGGGTAGTATTTAATAATTTTGTAGACTTCGATTTTTTTGCAATATGACCATTTTAATTGTGTCCCAGTCGTTGACCGCTAAAGATAATCACTCAAAACAGCTTTCGTGTCATATGTCGTATTGTAATGAAACTGGTTTATAGCAATTTGCACCCCTGTACTAAAACTATCTGGAACTATGTGTCATCGTCAGTGTTTCCAGCTGATGATTTTATTTAAACATGTGCTCAGTGCTAGTTCGAAACACAAGCATCAGTGCTGCACCGCGATTTACCTTTTTTATTATTTACGACTCGTGAATTCATAAACAACTAATTTAAAAAGCCAGACGCATTTCGACCCCATCTTCCAGTATATTTTGAAAACTAAATAATTCTAACAAATATATTAGGAAATGACAAAACTGGAACTGCGTTGAATATTATTCTGCCGTTAAACAAAGACTTTACAGAGTTTTGAAGTTCTAATTAGGATACGCCATATACCGTACCATAGCTTCAGCCTTCAGTAAATTCTATGTTTAGAAGATAGAAAACCGCATACACACGTTACTAATATTTATGATGATAAAACTTTAATGAAACCATAACAAATTTAGGAACGTTCCCAGAAGTTCTCAGCAGAAATTAATAATCCAAGCCCACACGCAACTAAATGTCCTGCCGTAGCCTCCTCATCACACCTGTCATCAGTGCCTTTTTTGGTGATTTGTTACCAGTGGAGGGTGGGGTTGCTACAACGATAATTTAATGTGGCGTTTTATTTATGCATTTGTTGTTTTGGCCAGTTTTTCAACTAAGTGAGCCGACTATTGTTTCTAAAGCGAGCGTTTCCAAGAATTTGTTAACCTTGAAGACTAATTAAATACATAGACGTCTGGGCGCTTCAGTCAAACTACTTTAGGGACATTTTTTGCAATTGACAAACACTATATTAAGAGTCTGCAATCGAATGGCTTTTATGTTATTGCTATAAAGCGCAAAGTGCTTTTCAGTGGCGTATTACATTTGAACTATCATTCAAAGTTGTATCTCTATATTATTAAGCTTTGACTGGTTTCCCGTCTCCAAAGCAATCACAGCGGGCAATTCAGTGTTGTAAGTTATAAAGGTTTAAAGTTGGCAATGGTAAGAATATAGATTAAGCTTGTGGCTTCTTAGAGACAACTCATTCAATTCGCCCTAAAAATATACGAAACGTTTTACAACATATTTTCATTTTCTTAGTGAAATGTGCTGAAGTCCCTATTGCTTTTAAGACAGCTCAGGAATCATACTTTCCGTATTCGTAATTAAAAATGCTCAATGTTTGTAATTATTTCCTTCTTCTCTTTTCTTCTATAGGCCAAGTCATAAATTGCTACTCCTACCGAATAGTATAAATAACATTCTCTAAAAGTTCGTTCTTAGACAACATGGACTACGAATGTTATATAATATTTTTGCTTATTTCTTCAAAATCTGCGATGCTGTCCATGCTATTTCGATGTTTCATTATTATAATAATGCCATTTCGAATAGATTTTTTATTGAAGATAACTTTACAATACATATCAAAGAATACCGGAGATACGGGAATACCATACATTCTTATTTAAGCTTCCGTCTAGTATCTATTACTTCTGTAAGTTCTTTCACTTCAACCATCAAAACATATAACAGTTTTTCGGGTCTGACTCCGCCAAGAGCATTTACAAAATCATTTCAACATAGGAACAGGTCTTCATCCATATAAATGTTTAAATATGTAAAAGCGAGTGAAACTGCCTGGCTGCGTTGCACACGCTATACCGTCACTTCGATCGTGATCGGGCTGAGTTTCTTACATCGTTATTTTTTCCTTCACAATAAAATCGCAGGCCTGTGTGTTACGTAGGCTTCCTAGCTGAATGGTTAAGGCGTCTGATTATAAATCAAGTTGTTCGGTCTCATTAGAAGCATTAGACATTATACTTATTTGTACATAATTTTTTGAACTGCTTTCTTTAGCGCCATCCATGGAAATGATGCACACCCCACTGCTACACTGCTACAGGATTCTGTGCCATTGCGGAACCACAATTTATTTATTTTAATACGAAAACTGGCAGTCAATCCTTTCACAACATGCATTACTTAACTTATAAAACATACGCGAAATAGCGGCAATTCACATAGTGCTTATTAACGGAACGTATTGAACTTAGCTCTAAATGCATTAGTTTGGATTGGCGACGCTGAGTGCCGGAATCAGGTTGAGCCCATCTTCAGATTTGAGTAAAAATTGGCAGCTGATGGCAAAGAAAGAATGGACAACTTTAGTTCTAATACGGACAAATAGGTATTAGAAATCGCGGCAAGAGTGCTTGAAGTACCCGACTAGGCAAGGAAATGAAAGTTTCATGAAACGGAAAACGGAATTTGGACCTTTTAGGCTGTGCCTTGGAAAATATTAAATGCGAGGCGATAACACTCAAATGCACGTTGCGTGCAAGAATAAACACCATACTTCCGGTTATGCGATTTTTTTCAAAAGCTTACTGTCGCATTTAGATAATACACAAAACTTATATATGAAGTTTTAACGCCATACCTTTTTTCGCTTTTGAGATATTCTGTTCATTGACAGACAGACACACAGATACACAGGCACACAGACTAATGAGCAAAAACATGTTTTTTGGGTTCAGGGGACTCTAAAACGTGAAGATCTGTTAAAAACTCAATTTCGAATTTTTGGGGTGAATCCAATACTTTCTTTATAGTAAAAGGAAGTAAAACCCGTCTGCAAAACTTAACAGTGTATTATTTACTGAATGTTTAGATGTACGTAAAAAACCTGTATCATTTTTTTTGTAGATAATTTCCTAGCCTTCATTTATTGTAATAACTAAAAAAGTCATACGACCCATAGAAAGACAGATATTTGCGAAAAACTTATTTCTGTGACCTTTGACGTTGAATAACTCAAAGCGCAAGCGCGATATCGATGGGGCGTTTTTCTGTCTAATGTAACTGGGCTATATATCGTCATTTTATATATTCTTATAATTTTAATTTTCCAGAGTCCTACATTGTCTTTTTCAATATTTTCGTAAATTCCTTGACGATTTTATGTAGTACCAGATTGGGCCTCAGAATAGATCGTTACTTTAGTTCTACTTTGCTCGTAAATATTTTATACTTTTCATTTCTTAAGCTTATAATAGCTTTCTGTATCTTCATATAGACTTTTTATACAATCCATCTGGTTCCTTTGTATTCCGTTATCTTCCAGTACTTTTCAGATGCCTTCCCTTTGTGCTCTGTTAAAAGCTTTTCAATATCTATAAAACGCACATGTGTTTATCTCACCTTTTTAATTGGCTTTCCATATAGTTCCTTTAATATAAAAATATGGTCATCTACAATTATTGCATACATCTTTCCCACCCTACCTTCCAGTGTTATTCCTATAAAGTTGACACATTCTTTACTATCTGCTTTATTATAAATCGGAGTAATAATTCCCACATGCCAATCTTTTTCTTCCTTGGAGCTTTGGCCATTTTGTTGCTACTTTGTTGCAGGATAAATACGACTTTACGACATGAATTCAACATCAAAACAATAAACAGCCTGCTACACGATACAAACGGCATATATCAAGAAAATACAAGGATGAGTTGCGCCAACTGTGCTACGATGTACTGTAACAAAGCTTGTCGACTAAGCTTCAGTAGGGGGAAGGATTTAGTACCATATTATTAATTAGGGCAATGACCTATTATAATTCTAAATAAAGTATTAAATGCCTCAAACACCATCACTTCTTTAAATCGGAAAATACAAGGAAAGCTCACTAAAAGTGAAAATGTGGGCCCCTTTTTAAAGACGTCTTCATTGCTCGGTGCCAGCCAGCATACCGCCTCCGTGAACTTACCTTTCTTTAATTTCTTCAACTCCCTAAACGCCTTACACAAACAAAACAAAGAACACACAAAATACGCTACATTATTCACATGAAATAACACCGCACAACTGATTTGAAAAACAATGACATGTAAAATTGTTTCACAAATATTAAATCAACTGAAAAGGGTTAGTAGTTCTAAAATTACTTATTTAACATTGAAACAATCTGACATAAACAGGATCCACTTACGATAATAAAATTACCAATGGTGAACCGGCAACGAAAGCTGAATAATGTGATGCGACAGGGTTTGTTGCGAACCAGCCACAAAAATCTAAATATAACTAAGCTTATACGGAAAGTAGGTCACACACATATATTCTAAAGTTAGCCCGAGGAACGGTTGTTTTATGACTCATTGGGTACAAAATGGCTTAATACAAAATGCTTTTACATCCGCTTTAAAGCTAATTACAATACCTAATATGCTAAATATCCAACGAGGCTGCGAGAGTCGGCAAAACAGCAACTACCCAAGCCGAAATTTGCCATTTGTAAAAAGAGCAAACATGATTAATCCTCAAAGAGCGAGATGGAAAGCGCCAACAACGGATTTGTAGGTTTCCAACAGGCAACACTTCCTGGGAAACAGGCTCGCGCCAAATAAAAACCAAGAAAAATTCGATAAACTTATAAAGGAGTCTCATGTCTGCCATATTTTCCTCGCGTTCCTCGTATGGCCAGCACAACGGCTTCAGAAGGCACACACTAAACGCAACATAATAAATACAGCGGTTGGAGGCACACAACTAATTTCTCACTACTTTGAAAAGGTAGCCTGACGACAAGGAGGCCGCTGGGGCACGAACTCAAAAAAACTTGTTGACTATTTCGAAGCGGGGATAACCTATTCTTGTATTTCTTCTCTTTACACTTTAAGGTGCATCCTTAATAAATAATGGTCGTTTACTATTACAGCACCTCTTTTTGTCTTTATGCAGTTTATTAATTTCCATATTCTCTACTTATTAAGAAATAACCTATCATTGAATTTTCACCTCTATTCTGATTTAGTATACTTGGTGTACGTTCTTGTGTAAATTTTGTATTTTTTATAATTAAGTTATTTTCAATGCAGTCATATATTTTACATTATTACTAATTAATAATTTCCAAAATCTTTCTACTTCGTGCAGGGCAGTAGTAAACAAAATCTTAGTCTATTAGATAATTTTTCTTTGTGTAAATTTCCAGAGGTGAGAATTATATTAAATGCATTTTTAGTCCTATGAACCGCTGTTACCAACGCTTATATCAATTTTAGCGCTATTATTGACATCCATTGATCTAGGGTCACTTAAGATCTAAGTCATTTGAAAAGTTGTCACGAGCAATATTTACCGTCAGGGGTTTTAATATTTTTTTGCTCTTATTTCACCCTCAGTCACCAACTGTAGGTGTCTCTTAAACGATTAACAACATTAACAACCAGAAAACTATATTTGACAATTTTTGAAATAAAGTAGATTCTGCAGAATCTCACGTTTCAGTTTAGAAGAATTTTTACCTCTGGTGGACTAATGTGAATAAGAAGAAACCAATGTACAAACTTCTTTTTTATGGAAAGTGCTTGAAACCTGGAGGTGTAATTCTACATCTCGCCTCGAAACTTTACCAGAAGAGTTGCTGGAGTTATGTTTACAGTCATCCTAGCAGCTGCTCTTGGCAGAAAAGAGTAGCCATTGATTAGAGCTTTAATGGTGTCTGGTCTATGCTTGAAGGGTTAAAAAATCGCCGCGCATTAGCCCGAAGTTAGAATAAACAAAACGCGAATACATTTAGAAAGTGAAAAATGTGCCCATTAAAAGAAACGGCCGCAGATATCATAATATCGCCGGTTTTTTTCACCTGGAAACTGCAAACTGAAACCGCCGGAGCCGCTCGCAGCGGGCCATAAATAACGCGTATAAATAAGTGTTCACACCCAGCATTTATAATTTCGAAGCAGGAATGTGAACAGCGCCTAAGACACTAATTTATTGGCGCGACTCGAACCGCGTGGCACGTACTTGGCGAATTGCTCAAAAGCCCCATGTACCTGTTTTGCACCGCACCATAGACGAAGATTAGCAAAACGATTATCTTTTGACAGTATAAGCTAATTAATTCCGCTTAACCGCGGTTCGCAGGAACGAACCCGTGCGGAGAGCAATTTCAAGAAATGGAAATTCAGACAAAGCGTGCCAAAGCCAGAGCAAGAAATAATCAGTCCCGGAATCTAAAATTAACGTTGTTGGGGATTCATCAGATACAGTTCGCGTTTTAAATGGAACTAATTTGTATGGATTGGTGCGGCTTTCGTTAGTGATTTTAAACTACTTTAACTGCTCCATCCGATGATGGCTGTGATCTAAGGGTAGCGATACTGTCGCTTGGAGAATTTTACATGACATAACAAAGGTTACAAATTTTGGACGGTAACATGTGATTCAAAAAAGTCTCGTTAAACTTGGTCAAGATAAAAACAACTTATATCTCTGCTTCAGTTTGGAACATTTAAGCTACTTTGATGTTGCATTATTTTTACTCTATGAAAAGTGCTTATGTTGATCTAAATATATGATTAAAGAAGATGTGTTAAGCGACATATGTCACCCTGACTGATGATTAATAAATTAACAAATTCAGCTCATTTCTCAGTAGGATCTGGTCGTGGGTTGACCTAGAGACTTAATTATGGGCGCTAAGTAGCCAAAGACTCAAAGTGCTGCGTTAAAATATTTATATCATATATAAAAATACTCAATAAATGAACAGCAAACGAATATCTCTTTTTAAGTATAATGGATTGTAATTAATTAAAGTGCTCGGCACCGATTAGGCAACGCTATAGTTGAAATAACTATAACTTCGTATTCAAAATCTATTAGATAATACACAATGTGAGCGGATATCCCAACGAGTAAATGCTGGCCTCTCAGACGGCAATACCGGGTTCCAACTCAGGCGGACTCTAGAAGAATTTTAAAATCGTACGCTTCCCGGTTACCACGCTAACACCTATGGTAGTCGTTAACGTTTAAGCAAGGGAACTCTTCCTCACTTTTTATAGGAAAATCTAGCCACCTACACGACCTAAGCGCAAATATGGCTCATAGAACCACTTTGGGGTTAAAACAGGCCACTGAAGACAATCGATCTTAAATTCGTTTACACTGTAAGGTCTTATAAACGGCATAATTTATCGCACCCATTATCGTGCAAAATTAACCTCTAACCAAACAGTTACATAAATCGATCTATTGCTTTAACAAACAGTTAATACAACATATAATTTAAAGAGTAGAACAGTTCAACGCTGTTACAGACAGTTTGTATTACTAAGTTAAAAGCCCAAGCGTTTCAACTATAAAAATACTTATCAGCTACAAATTACAGTAGAGTAAAATAGACCAATAAGTAAATTCCAGTAAATTTAACAAATTACATAATTTATATTAGAGCGAGACACGTAAGATCAGCTAGCAACTTTCTGACCTATACCTACACGTTGACTACTGCTGTCAACTGTTGGAAGTCACTTAAACATAGGTACAGGTAAGGGTTTGCCTGAGATCCGTAATAGATCCGATAGGCAAACGTGAGAGCGCTTTTTTACAGCGCGTGATGTGTATGTTTGCGCTTGTATAGATTCAATGTAAATATCACTTATAATAATGCAGAAGACTAAAAGCCGTGTTTACACAACTAAAAGTACCACGGTTGCATTCGTTTATTTCTATTTTCGGGTTTTTGTAAACAAACTTTCCTTAACTTTTAATAGCGATATTATCACAGAAAACAATAATTTATTCTGCATATTTCTTGTGTTTTTTAAAACTATTGACTCAGCTTCGAAGGCAAGTCCACTTTGGTTAATTTTCATATCTGCTTATTGAACGCAACCAAGCAACGAAATCCAAGCCGTACGTTTAACATAGTGTAAAAACGACTCCAACGTTAACGCTACATCATCGCTACATAACCTATATTTCTGCAAATTTTTATGCTTGGCCTCTTCGCCCAGTAAAATGAAACAAGCTGGTAAATCATAGCGGAGAGCGGCAACGACGACAGCAGCAAATCAAAAAACTTCATGCAGAAAAAGCCATCCATGAATGCAAGTGGGCAAAAGAAGTAACTCGTACTTTGAATAAACAAAAACGCAAGTAGTGTGCATTGAGCATTGTTCTTTCATATTTCTGACTCAAGTTTAACCTACAGTTAGTAATGAAGAAGTTAAGAAATTCCTAGAAGATAATCGAATCACGGTGCGCTCCTGCAAATTCCTTAAACCCAACAGGTAAATCATGCTGTTATGGCAACTTATGACCGATGTCACAAAATAGTTAACAAACATGCCTTTTCATTTCAATCTTGCTCTACGTAAGAATGATACTATCTAAAAATGTTGTATTTTAGGTTCCGAGTTAGATATGAGCATGTCCATCGAAGAATGCCGCAAACTCGAAAATGATACTAATAAGCAAGCAAATTCTGCTGCGTGGTACCAATACAGAGCTGGTCCAATTACGGCTTCAAAATTTAAAGGCGTTCACAGAACAAAACTGGAAAAACCATCCCTGTCCTTGATACGTTCAGTATGTTATCCCTTAGCAACTTGCTTTAAGACGACGGCTACAGTTTATGGTTGTGAACATGAAAAAAAAACCCTACAAGCTTACACTAATAAGATGGAGAAAACAAAAACTAGAAGTCGCCTATTGCACGAAACGTGAAACTCTTTATTGGGCGAGACTTGTAATTTTATAATCGTTAGCACGTAACACTTGAAAACGCGCATGCATTCAGTCTGGCAACCCTGCATATTCTGACCCGAGTGGTGCCGATCGGTTTGTTTACATCTGGGTGACCTAACCAAAGGTAAAACTAAGTATTTTCACAAAAGCGATAAAAGAACATTAAACATAGCTGCAATACTTTTTGCCCTTGAATTTGCCACCAAAAAAACAGAATCAGTGACGGATGTCCTCGCATATTGGACAGGTCCGAGGTCAAAGAAGCACTTTTGTAAGAACATTGAAGATGTTGACTTTCCCACAAAACACAACAAAACCGACTGTAAAAATAGGTCCTCAAAGCCAAGTCGACCCATTCCAAATTTGACCAGGGCTGAAGTTCTGCAGTTTCTACAGGGCTATAAATCTGATGGGGGCATTTCAGTTCTGAACTGTTTTTATTTTGAGGTATCACAGCTTCCAATTTTCAGACCGTCTGTAGTACCTACATGAATCGAAAAGCCCTCTGTCTCCCTTTTGAAAAGGCTGTGTTATCCTCACTTGTATAAACGTACTTTCAAAGCTGGTGAGTCATTTATAAACTCTATGTAACTGTTAAATTTTGTAGGAATATATGGATGTGACTACGAAAAAATTGCTTTTGGTGGTTTTGAGAAACATCATAAGACACTTCACCCCAACTCATTTGCTGTAATGCCAGATAGCATTTTAAATTGTAATATATGCGGAAACGGATGTGTTGAGGTGAAGTGCCCATACTGTGCTAAAGATAAGTCAGTTAGTGAAGCACAAAAACGGAGCTAAAATTGGACAAAAGGCATCCATATTTTTTTCAAATTCAAATGCAGATGGCTTTGACCAGGACAACGTTTTGCGTTTTTGTCTTGTCTAGCAGAAAAGATTTCTTTGTAGAAAGAGTCAATTTTGACATTGATTTTTGGAATGAAAAAGTGCTATTGCATTGCAATTTCACAGAAAAGTTGTTTTTCCTGAGCTCTATGCCAAGTATTTCACTGAGCCAAAAGAAAAACAACAAATTGAAATGCCATCTATGACCACTGGTTTGGATTCAAGTTATAGTGACATCGCCATGGATATGCCATCTACTAGTGCTGGTCCAAGTTCAGATGACATCCCCATGGACATGCGTGCTATAGGTGTTGGTTCAATTTCCAGTGACATCGTAATAGGCACTGATGATGAAGAGGTTTGTATTTTTGTGAATTATGTTACAATGTTATGTACCTATTTTGATTATGGATGGTGTCAATGTACGAAACCAGACGACGGCAAACAAATGGTAAAATGTTCTGACAGAAAATGTAGAATAAAATGTTACCATTCAGCATGCCTACAATTAAAAAAAAATCCTAAAGGAAAGTGGTTATGTGAACTCTGTAAATATAAATAGAATTATTTTGTTATTCTGTGATAGAATTTGTAAATATGTTGATTGTTTATTTAGCTTAAATGGCTTCGAAATATCCTTTTTTATTCATTGCAATTCTTTTTCATACTTAATTTAGACATTAGTTATTCTGTTATTTTGTACTGATAGAATATGTAAATATTTTGATTGTTTATGTACCTTAAATAGCTTCAAAATATCCTTTATACTTTATGCATTAAACTTATTTTTCTTACTTAATTTAGACATTAATTATTCTTTTATGTTGTGTAGACAGCATGTGTAATTTTATTGATTGTTAATGTAGCTTACATAGTTTCGAAATATTCTTATGTTTCTTATCGTATAGGTACTATTTAATAATTTTTGCTATGTGATATTGTAATTTTGCTTTTTATTAATTGGCCACATGCAGAAAAAGTTAATCAAATAATTTTACATTATATAATAAATGGTGGTGGATAGTATTAACGTTAGATCCTTAAGTAAGTAAGTAAGTATCGTTTATTGTCAACAGATCAACTACAAGCGTGACATGGACATTGTCAGATAAAAATAATACCTAATGTAGTACAATATTGTTGTAGTCATAAAAACACTTTTTAATTAAAATGGATTTAAGTTAAATTTATCGATTTTATAAGATTTAATATATATCGGTAGCGAATTGTAGATTTTAATACAATTATAAATGGGGGCCTTTTTAAATTTAGCAGTCCGACGCCTAGGTATGGCTAACGGGTTACCATGTCTGGTGGGAAATTGATGAGTATTGTTACTCGTTGAAAAATAATGCATATGTTGCTACACAAGTACTGCTAATTTGAAAATCATTATAGATGGAAATGTTAGTAAGTTGTTCTCCAAAAAGAAGAGCTTGCACGACTGACGAGGTTTAATGTTAAAAATCAGGCGAATTAGACGCTTTTGGAGAAGAAATACTCGCTTCCATTCGGTAGCCATACCCCATAACAAAACATTATAAGTCATGTGGCTGAAAGCCAAGGCATAATATACCTGTATTAAGTCAGACGTGTCAAGTACCGGCTTTTAATTTTAAAATAGCGTAGTAAGCACAATTCAGTTTTTTACATACTAAGTTTATTTGTTCCCTCCAGTCGAGATTAGAATTGATACATATGCCTAGATAAGCGCACAATTGGGAATTATTTGGGAATTATATGGAATGCCCTTGATATTTTGCAAGGCTACTTGATTTTTCCACTCTCATCTCAAAACAATCGATTAATACTGAAATCTTGTTGCCAAATGCTACCTTGAAGCATTCTGGCATTGATTTAATCAGCTGATCTCGTTCAGGCCAAATAATAACATTTTTCATCCGATGATACATAATATTCAATGTGGTATAAAATATTCTGGAAATTGTTTGTACGCTGATGTTAAACATGTATGCCAATAAACTAAAATCTAAATTTAATCTAAGTTTTATCACTGTTATCAAAAACGTGCCTCTAAGCATGTTTTACGTACTGAATTAGGAATAAATATATATAATTAAATGTAAAATGTTGTATCGGACTTTTTCCACTGGTCTCGGGTGTTTACCACACGACGTTTCAGGAGTTTTTGGTCTACTCTCGTCCTCAGGCGAATGAACTCCTGGTTAGTCCCTGAGAAGGACTGATTTTTGTACGTCTTTTTCACGTACACTCGTACCTACCCCGGGGTTTGATACCGGGGCCACTGATCGCTTGTGATTACGAGTCTGACACTCGTACCACTAGGCCACCAGCGCGGCCATATATTTTAGTTATAAACTTATATATATGTTACCGCTATATGCGCAGTAGTTTTCCTCTTTAGCTACAATTGATGCGTTATGTATGTGGTGGTCTTCGTTCCAGACGTGTTCTGCGATCTTGGATTTGATGGTTTCGCCCTTTCTAATATCTTTGCGGTGTTCCGATAATCTCACTCGTAGGGGTCGTTGTGGTTCCCCTATGTATTGTTTTCCACACTCGCACGGTACGCTGTAGATACAGTTCTTTGAACTCTGATCTTCATTCTGAGGCTTGGTATGCTTCATCATGCCTCTCAGAGTTGTTGTGGACTTGAAGGCAGTTCTTATGTTGAATCTGTTTCCGATTCTTCTCAGTTAACTACCCCCTACGAGTGAGATTATCGGAACACCGCAAAGATATTAGAAAGGGCGAAACCATCAAATCCAAGATCGCAGAACACGTCTGGAACGAAAACCACCACATACATAACGCATCAATTGTAGCTAAAGAGGAAAACAGGTTCCGTAGAAAGCTGAAAGAAGCTACATACATAGCGCTGGCAGAAGAACCAGGCTAGCGCAGAAATAAAGCCCATTTGGATGCCACTACTGCGCAGAGAATTGCAAAAATAGTCTACTGCGCATAGGCTACTGCGCATATAGCGGTAACATATACAGTGTGTCCCAGGATTGACGTTACAAAAGGTGAGTTGTACTAAAAATTTTTGAATTTTATTTTAAGGTTTTGGGATTCGGTCCTGCTTGGTTTGAAAAGAATTTTAGAATATTTTTCTTTTTCGAGAAACAAGTAGGCCTTGACAGGGAAGCGAAAACTATTTTATTTTCGGGTAAACTACCCTTTTTGTTTATGATACGGCAAAATTCTATTAAGAAAAGTTGTTCATAATGATAAATTATGGCTCTATACAAAATTTCAAAAATATTGTCGAATTAGGAAAAACCGTTATTTTTAAATTATTTTATTTTATTTTCGGGTAAACTACCCTTTTTGTTCATGATACGGCAAAATTATATGAAGAAAAGTTGTTCAGAAACATCTGTCGACTTAGATTTAACCGTCATTTTTAATAAATGCAATTTGTTTAATCTAAAAAATAACATTTTAATCTAAGTCGACAAATCCTTCTGAAATGTTTGTATAGGTTCATAGTTTCTCATTCTAAACAACTTTTATTAATAAAATTTTACCGTATCCTGAACAAAAAGGGTAGTTTACCTGAAAATAACATACAATAATTATCTAAAAAATAACGGTTTTTTATAAGTCGACAGATCTTTCTGAAATTTTGGATAGGGCCATAATTTATCATTATAAACAATTTTTCTTAATAAAATTTTGCCGTATCATGAACAAAAAGGGTAGTTTACATGAAAATAAAATAGTTTTCGATTTCCTGTCAAGGCCTACTTGTTTTTCAAAAACTGAAAATATTCTTAAAATTCTTTTCAAACCAAGCAGGACCGAACCCCTAAACCTTAAAATAAAATTCAAACATTTTTAGACCATCTCACCTCTTGTAACATCAATCCTGGGACACACTGTATATAAGTTTATAACTAAAATATATGGCCGCGCTGGTGGCCTAGTGGTAAGAGTGTCAGACACGTAATCACAAGCGATCAGTGGTCCCGGGTTCAAACCCCGGGGTAGGTACGAGTGTACGTGAAAAAGACGTACAAAAATCAGTCCTTCTCAGGACTAACCAGGAGTTCATTCACCTGAGGACGGGAGTAGACCAAAAACTTCCGAAACGTCGTGTGGTAAACACCCGAGACAGTGGAAAAAGTCCGATACAACATCTCATAATAGACCACTGTCAAAAATGACATCATTCAGAGAACATTAAATGTGAACTCTATATATTGTATGTATTTGGTGTAGCATTTGCCATATAGTAGACGTGTGTAAAAGAATTTTTTTTTGTAATGTCACAAATAAAGTATATCCATCTAACACGCAAAACTTTAAATGCGCGCGGGCTACAGCGTCATTCTTCCATGCTCACGTAAAACTTTTACATTCGCTGGAAAATTCTCACTTTTCTTAACTTGTAGAACAATCTACTATTAATTCACTAGCGATTTAAGAAGAAAATTAACTCGCTAGCATATAAACATTATAAACAGTTACTTATGGAAGCTATTATAGAGATAATAATAATAATAATGCCAGTTTAAAATGACAAAGAAATAATAATTAATCGAGTTATTTAACAATAACAGTAACGGCGTAACTGGAGACTTGAGTTACCACATTTATATTTTTATGACGCTCAACGCCTCAACGGCTTAAACCTGAAAAGAAACACAGATTGCAGGCAGCTGAAAATTATTTCGGTGGAGCAAATAATTCTCACATATAATCTCATAAGAGCATTAATTCTTTCCGCAATTTTTATTACTGCGTTCCAACAACGTCGTATAAATTAGGACGCCTTCCAGAGGCGAGCGTTTCCTTTCCAGAGACTTTCCATTTGAAAATATATTTTTTGGAACTTTTCCTTACTGCCAATCTCTAGCGTGCTTTTAAAACTTTCTTTAGTGCAACCAAAGTTATTAAATTCGTTGTACATTTTAAATGCGGCATATGCCGCCGGTTTCAGCTAGTAATTAATATGTTAGAATCTAAACTTTGCCAACTTAAGTCACTACTGAGGCCTCACTTTCACGGCGTGGAGACTCTTTGGTTAAAGCAACGGCTCAGAGATGCGCAATTTCGCAAGCAGCAAACCACGGCATATTCCTACTTGAATTTTCCCAGGAGAAGATCCAGATAATAGGGGCACAACAGCCTGCAGCGAGAGCAGACTTAAGTCGACCTTTTCCAGCCTGAAGACGTTGCCAGTTTTGTTTGACCCTGGAAAGCGAGCCGCCGCCGGTCGGAGACACTTTTGAGCCCAGAGGTTTACCAGAAAGAAAACAACCAGCACTACAAAACCTGCCTAAGAAACCAGGACCATTCTTGATAACCCGACCTGTAAAACTTTCTCTCGTCGAGTCGATTTTATTGATGGAGAGATCCGCCTCCTTACGATCAGAAGCTCTCTATGACAAGCTGATTTATTGGTGGCGAAAATTATCCCCCAATACTACGCAATCCTCCCCTTAAAGCAGCACTGCCCTTTTCTTCACCAAATAGATGCCTGGAGGCCTGTATTCGTAGGCCAAGACCTAAGCAGCATAAGTACAGTGTCCTAAGGGTCGATCACAATCAACGCCGTTCGCCGTTTGACTTACGTGGAGAAGTGCTTCCCTCTGGGAGCGAGCTGGTACTTTCTACTACGTTTCGTGGCGAAATTCCAGCTAATAGAAGGTACTCGAGAATATTACTAAACTCTTAGCCGGCTCCCACTGAGGAAAAATTTCAAACTCGCCCGGGCTATCTCAAATCTAAAATTTGGTCGAGTACGCACTTTAAATAATAATAATAATAATATTGTCTTTATTGACTAAATAATACAACAACAAAATACATATGGTACATAGAAAAAGAAAAGTTAGTCCCAAAGGGCTTCTGCTCTTACCCTTAACCTAGAAACAGACACTAAGGGGGTAAACTACCCTTAAGACGACTACACGTAGGCCAGCCTCCGTGGGTCAAGATACCACGCCATTTAATATCGTTAGTTTCAGCCCCGACCACCACAAAGCACCGCAGCGCTCAGTATCGGTTTAGAGGCACGCCAGCCTCAGCAGCCCTTCCGCTGGCCTGATAGATCTACTTAGGGGTTTAGCACCCCGCCGGTTCTATTAATTTGAATCTGTTGTATTTTACTATTACACTATGCATACATTTTAGAAATAAATTTATTTACAAAAATGAGACATTGGAAACAATACACGTTATTTATCCAAGGTGTTCTCAGTCTAATTAATCGACGCAAAATAACAAACCCCTGGCTCACAGAGCTACCAAACGAGGCACATGAAGGCAAAATGTCAATTTAAACACTGCCTCCCGGCGTCGCTGAAGTTGAATTAAACACACAAAGATACCAAGAGCAGCTTAATTAGTATGTTGATAAATTTATGATAAATCTAATAGCAATTTCAGATTAGTTGAAGGTTAATTAAGGAGGAAAACCAGTTTAAGAATAATGGAAATAAATCCAATGAAATGCCAAGAAACGCGAAAATAAAGCGGCAAACGATTTCATACTTGAAATGTCAAGCGGTCGAAAGGTAGGTTACTTCTAAAATATCTATATCCTCGATTAACCAGATCGGTTGAAAGAAATTACAAAACCATTTCAACTTAATTATCCATGATTAGGGAATAAATGTGCTTTTAAAGTGTGTAAGAATAAACCCCAAAGAATGCGTCCTCTGTTATCGAAACAACATAACTATCAAAACTCGACAATATAATGTAAACACAAACGACAGGAAGTTTCCCCTACCATACAAGCCATAAAAACTACCAACCCAAATTTAGGTGACGGAAAGACACCAGAGAGAATGACTTCAAAGATGGTACTTTGTGCTGGTCACTAATTTTAGTCATTGTTGCTGGATGAAAAAAATCCAGGCATGTCGGTGACTAGACTTGCCCCAAACCTCAATACTCAAATGAGTACTTTCAAAACCCAGAAGATCATAATATGTGCAGTAAAAACTAAACCAACGCTTAAAAATAACTATAGCTGAGAAGACAATAGTCCACTTCCAAATAAATGTGGATAAATTGAAAAGGAAGTAATGTATCTTCGCAGCCAAACCTTCATTATTTGGTATTCAAGTTGCAAGTTACACTTGAAAATTAATTTATGGCATGTTTAAAAGTGAGTTACCTTCATTTGCTTGGTGCTTATACCGACTGTAAAATGTAACTGCAAAATTTGGTTTATAAGGAAAAACAAATGCAAGAAAAATGCGTACGTGATGCTCTACCCACATGAATACAAATAATAGCTCTCCAAGGGCAGCATTTGGCGGCTCGCGGTTAAATTAGAAATACAAAGAAAATTCCATACATTTTCTAGATTGGCCATAACTCAGCCAACGTCCCCAAATCAATCGGTTCTCCCGGAAGGGAAAAACACAAATATTTTGTTTGTTAGACAAACAATTACCAATAACATCTATGTAAAGCGCATAAATGTCAGTTACAAAACCAAAAAGGTTAAACATTGTATCTATGGTGAGGGAGGATATAGGACGCCACTTCAGCACCGCCATCTCGGCGCGGGACTAGCTCGGAGTCGGGACAACTCGGCGCGCTGTCATCTCGACGCCAGCCAATTCGGCGCAGGGCCATCTCGACGCCGAATTCAAATTGGCCAACTACAGTGTGCACTACGTAAGAAAATTATTATATACAAATAATAAATACAGTGATCGCCAAAAAATTGGCATTAAATGGATTTTTTAAATTTAGTTTCTTAGAAAAACAAACACTGGCGACCAGAGGTGGTTGAAAAGTGACTACAAATGGGCTAAACAAAAGTTGTCACCTGACTTTCGTTATCAGAAATATTATATACATTTTTAAAAAAAATTACGAAGGTGCATTTACTAGCTAAGATATAGACACATTTTACGAGAAAAAGTTCTTTTCTGGCCTTGAGATTGTCCAGTCAGCTAAAATTTATACACAATAAAAATATCATTAAAATTTTGTTTAATTCCCGAAAAATAGCACTTTTTGGATATACACAATTTCGAAAAACGCTATTTTCTAAGTAAAAATTACTCAGAATATCTAATACGGGCTAATAAATAGGTTGCCAGACAAGCACAAATTATTGCCGTAAAAAGCTTTTTTGAAAAGCAAATATAAAAATGATTCCAATTTGATGCCGACTCTTTGGTGGTCACTATATTTTTCTAAACCAATTCTGCGCCGAGATGGCCCTACGCCGAATCGGCTAGCGCCGAAATGACTGCGCGCCGAGTTGTCCCGGCTCCGAGCTGGCCCTGCGCAGAAATGGCGGTGCCGAAGTGGCGGCGCCGAGACGGTGGGGCCCAGATGTCCGGCTTCAGGTGAGGGATGATATAGGTACAGGAATTACAAACAGTAAATGAATGGTTACAGCTTAATGCAGTAACTTTGAATCATACCAACTTCTGCAAAAACGGCGTCGTTTACCAGTTCGAAACTGCGACCTCAATGGGTGGAGAAGTTTGAAACCCTAGATTTTAGGTACTACCTGGGTTTCAAAAATTATGGCGAGGCGTTGGCCAGCGTTGAGGGGAAACGCCAGCGAAAAGATTACGGGAAACGCACAATTTTGGTTCAATAAAATCCATCTTCGGGGTCCGACGGCAATTCAAATAACAAGAACAAAACCTCAAGGGTGTAAGCAATGCATGAAATTTGATTATCTGGAACAAATGAAGCGTTTTTACAGAACTACTATTTCTTCTACTCGCTATGGTATGACGAAATTGAATACACGTTGCGCAAAATCATCCCTTGCAACGGTTTAAAATCAGAGGTGTCCGCTCGAAACTGTGCGCGAGAGAAAATTATTTTAACAAAGGGCGAAGCATTTTATAGGATGATACGGCAATTAAATAGTAATGCACGTCCAGAATTAAAATTGATGACCAAATTGAATAGAAGTAAAATATTTTTTAAAACAAGCCAATAATAAAACACCATCTCTTCATTCTCTTTCATTAGTCCTTCAGCAAGGAGTGGCCACGGTCACATTAGAGCATTTTATTTATAGTCTTTTTAGGCATGAGTGGCTAATACTAGCACTAAGACGTTCCAGTTTTAATCAAATGCTATCGATTTTGTTTTCTAGTTTACCATCTATGTTTCTGATCCGCTAATTTTATAGTAGTTGATGTAGCTATAGTTAAACGAGGATGAATTTCAGGTTTGCTTTCTCCCGTCTTGTTTTTGCTTTAAAATTACCAAGTAAACGAATCTGCTTACGACTTAGAAAAACTGCGAGCATAGGCAAGATAATAATAATAAGAAGTGACAAATATAAGTTTACATTATAATACGAGAAATAAAAAAATATGGTATGTTACGCCATTGATGCAGTAATAATTTCAGAAAATGGTGATGATCTTCAGTTACTGTATATATTTCAAAATATGTCAAGAAGTACAATATGGAGATCAAATAAAAGGAAAGACTTTTGTGTTATCTATGAAACAAGGAGTCTGGAGAAATAAACACTAATATAGACACCAACGTCAGAATATATAAGACGTGCAAAAGATCAATTCTGACAGATGAAGTCGAAACGCGTGCAAAACAAGAAACAGAGGTACTATTATAAACAATTTAAATGATAATCTTAAGAATAATAGTAAGAGAAACGTGAGTGACAGAGAGGCATGAAATATTAATATAAAATACATGTGTAGTATAGGATATGGTAGAATGACACAAATAAAACACAGCACGTGGAGAGAGCACGCCCAAAGTATGACGAAAACATTGTAATGTGACCTTTGTTTGCCCCATCGTTAGGACGTTAAATTTAAATGAGACGTCTGGTACGCTTTAGTATTTGTATATATTATTTGCCCCGTTTTCTACCTAGCCAACTTAATGTGAACAATACTTTCAAATGCCCCAGTCGAGCTATCAACGATCACTATTTGCCAATAATAGAAAAATGGCATGTACTTGTGGTGTTCTCGGGTTGAAACTACTCTAAACAAAATACACATAAAATAGCAAAGACAACAAAAAGCATGGAATTAAACTCTAGAATGAATTCAAAATTCCAAAACACAGATGTAAAATAAGAATGGATGCTCTACACGCGATATTACTTGGGGTTACTCGCATCTACATTTACAATGTAGCTACTTTATTGTATTCGCATACAGGCACATTTAAGCAACATTAATATAACGCCGAAATAATTATTCTTAAAAGCGCGAACTTCAAACTGCATAAAACCTCGCTGTCGGATTTTGTGCATGAAAACCCGTCCTCTCAGTTCACGTACGTATTATTTGTCAATGCTGCGTATGTATCCCGCTGTGCTCGAAAAGTTACGCACAGTTGAACGCTTATCGCGTAACTGCAACCATTTTCTGTATAAGGTTACCTGGAAATAGGGGCTTGGGAATTACAAGTTACTCTCGAATTAGGCTCGCCCTGCATTGCGTCACTAACCCTTGGACCGCGCGGCGCGTGGAGACTTACCACTCTGCTAACTCTGATGCTGCGATGACGGCTGACATCACGAAACTCACTATGGACAAAGACGAAACTACGTGATTGCTTCGTAACTTATACACACTTCAAACGGCATCTGCTGAACACGCAAGCACAACTCCCGCTGGTTACTGATTATGTCCTCCACGAAATATGCTTGAAATTCCCCGCGATGCGCTTTTATCGCTGTACATACGAAATCACGCTTTACAATTCGCGCACTGCACGCGATGGGGTCCGCATACATTCAACTAGGCTAAGTTACAATGTTTAAGCCCAATTGACAATAAAAACTGGTCTATACGTAACATGAGAATAAAAACTCCAGGCGAGGGAGCCAGATTTCCATTGTAATATGTATGAATGGTTTCAAGGATTTCGACAACCAGGCCGACCACCAAAAAAGTGGGTAGGACAGCTGGACCTGAGAATTTTCAAAATAAAAAAGCCTTTTAACTTACATGAAAGGGAGAAAGGAAGAAGCCAGAAGTTCTGCTACCAGTGCTCTTTCTGAATTGCCCAGGAGTCGGTATCCTAAATATTATAAAGTGAGAAACATTTAAACTAACAAAGAATGCCATAACGTTTATATTTCCATAAAATCAAAAAGCAAAACATAGGAAAAGCTGCATATGTTTGCAACAAATACTTCTATATTTTGGTGGTATTGTTCGTCGGTCGACATATATTCTGAAGAAATTAACAGCAACTAGGCATGTCTAGTCGAGAAGGGTGAAGATGATCTCCAACGTTGCTGCTCTATTAGATGAAACAGATCACAGAGGTCAATTATGTGACATACAAGGATAGCGGAATGGCAAGGAGACCCATCCATGATGCTTGATAATATAAGTTGTGGGCAGTCACAATGTTTGATGTAGAAGTTAAAGTTGGTTTGGATGTTTGCTTTTTTGGACAGAGGGTGCCACGTGTGTTACGTTGGAGTTGGTGTTATTGTATTAATATGGCGAAGGCAAACAATAGTCCAACTAATCTAATAAATATTACTATAAAAGTTTAACGTTTCAATATTGAATTTTATAGGTGTGTTAAGAGTTTCCGTGCTTTTTCTCTTAGAGTTGCATCTTTAATCAAAAATGGGCTGGAATTAGCACCTTAATATTTAGGAAATCGTCGCTGATTGTGCATCGAAATGACAACTCACTTTAAAGGGCACAAAGGTTACTATGTAGTAATGATCTGTATGAAAGGTCAAGTTGCAATATTGATCACTGCCGAGCTGTCAGTTGCATTTCTAGGTACAATTGAATTTGGCGTTGTTGCTATCCGTATGTGCCATAGTGCAATTTACAAAATTGCTGTCAGTCGATTAGCCCGAAACGGCAAACAGTCAGTCCGCTAGCTGACAATAGCGACCAACTTGTTAACTTCATAATTTAGCGCGTCCGCGTTTATCCCTGTGACGTCTGGTTGAGTGACGTGAATATAAGTTGAATGCCTCGATGCGATGTCCACTAAACAAAGTGAAAAAGCGGACCTTACACAGGAAACAATGATAGTAAAGAGAATAAATGACAAAGGAGAATGCTGCGAGCGACCAGTTCAGAAGCTCACAAAGAGAAGTAATTTCAAGGAAGTAAACGAAGTCCGGCTGACCTGAGGACGAGTGATAAATGTCGGCCGATTTTAACGCTGTTGTGTCGAATCGTTTCATAACTCGTTGTTTTTATGGCAATCCATGGGATGCCGGCGATTTATCTGCCAGGTGCTGCGGAAGTTTAGCTGTTTTGGATGCCAGATTACTTTTATCGTTTGCACGTCTGAGGTTTCCTTCGCCACCAATGTGCTTTTGTTGTTTCTTCGACATGGCAAGAGACGTATCTTTATGAAACAAATTTATTTTTGACTTTGAGTTTTCTCCTACAGTTGGAGTGTGACTAAAACCACATACTCTCTGTCACATAGTGCATACAATAGAAAATTCATTTGCCGTATGTCTACTCGGAATTAGAAAGAAAAGATCTGATATCGAATGTTGACATAAAAGCCAAAGCCACATTTTTAGTTGTGCCAGGTGACATACGTCTTGAAGGCATCATATTCTTGAAAAATGCGTTTCCTGCCATAGTATCCCGTTTTTAATGGGCAAATCTTTAAACAAGCTTTCCATTGGCAAGGTTCGAACCCAGGATCTTCCGAATAGGAGTCCGGCGATTTTAACCACTGCACCGCCAAGCAAATGTTTTTATTCAAAAATGCATTCTTTAACTTTTAGAGAGTTATTCATATTGTCATGGATAGTAGGCAGCGCATACTACATTAAGTTTGATTTTAACACGAACCTGACATGCAAAGTGCAATGAATTAACGTATTCCTGTAAACCCTTAACAGAACCTCAAATAAAATTAAAATTTCAAATTTACTTCGTAACTTTGCATTTATTAAAAGGAAAAAAGGATAGTCAGAGTTCTTGTATTCTGATCCAGTTAGGGTTATTGATTATTTGGGCATAGTTTGCACCTATAGAAAACTTCGCTCATGCAGGTTATGCGGGAAGGTATTACGATTACGATTACGGTTACGATTACGATTAAGGCTGTCCATATCAATACCATCATATGCACTAGACGTTTGACAAATAATGCGAAATAAGATGAGTTAACGTAAAGCAATACCTGTAAGACATCTTTGCAACGATAAACGACAGAGACAAATTGTACGACAGCGTTAAAACATGTTACGCTAGATAAAAATACAACGTGTGCGTATTCACAATGGTGGACAAGTGTATATTCAGACTCATTTCGTAGTATCAAAACATTCAATAAAAGGCACAGCTAATTTCTACAAACATCCCGAGCTTCGTCAACATGTCAAAAATACAATGTAACCAGCTACGATTCATAGTATGTTCTTAATGTTCTTTAAGTTGAAACGCAGCGAAACTGTAATTTTGAGGAGTTGGAAAAAATTATAACTTTGACGGAACAGATTAAGTTGTTTCCATGTGTGTATCTACCAGGGGGGCCAGAAAAAATAAAATTTATATACGGCAGAATAAACTGGTTCCATTGCTTATCATAGAACTGCCTGCAATTAATAGGATATTCGTGTTAATTTGGGTTTAGTATCTATTTCATAATTTATGTATAAAAATTTATAAATATGCTTAGGTTAGGTTTGCGACCTTATAGCTTATATTAATGTTTATTTACTTTTTAATTCGCTAATAGAATTCAGTGTGAAATTATAGGTGTTCGTTACCATGGAAACTGGCAAGTTTGGTATAAAAGTGGTGGTTTCCTCGAGAACGATGCTTTTCATATCTTGTCACATTGAATTACGGTCGGTAACAGCGAAGTTGTTAATACGACCTAGTTTTTTGTGTTATTTTAAAACAATAGAGAGTCGTAAAACAGTTGGTGTCTTATTGGTTACCGTCGATGTCTAATACTGCAGTCGTGTGGGAAATTAATAAATACAAGCCAAGCAAAGTTGTGTTTAAAAAGTAATTAAACGGTAATAATTAGCGAAGGTTTTTCCAAGTCACAAAGAAACAGCGGTACCAATATAAAAATTGCTGTTCCTGTGTTCGTTGGTGTCGAAGCAGTATAGTATCAAGGTAGGTGGGAGTGGTTTTATTGTTGCGCTGTTTTGATTACTTTTCACAGTTGGTTTTATTTGGACACATGTTACTTGCAAGCTCAGAAGTGATACTACATCTCTTAATAAACGAGACTCAAAGAGGTGTCAGTTGTGTTTGTTAAATTCGAGTTATCCCTGAGATAAGTTAATAATATTAGGGTATTGCTACTTTAAGTGAGATTACGGTGTCTTTCTATTTAAATAGTTGCTTGTTGGGCTCAGTATGAGTAAACGAGTGTAAAGGATTATAATGCTCTCACATTAATTGAAATTTACTTATCTACGACAATGTATTTTCTTGTTTTCATGACTCTTGCAGAGCTAGATTATAAGAATGCAAGAAAATTTGCAAAAATCTTGTCATTCTAGCACTTTCCTTACAAGCGAGTTTCTTGGCTTGTCTTCCTACAAGATATATAGTGCTCTTATCTTGCATTTTTGTGCAAACAATTGTAAGAAATAAACGGGATGAAGGAAGAATGGTTAAATGAACGTAGTACTGAACCAGAAATACCACAGGAAAAGCATCATTCTTGGAACCGGTTGTCAAATGTGAAGAAGGAGGGAATATGCTAGTTGATGTTAACTATGGATAAGAAGCAGGACTACCTGCTTGGAATAACTATAGAAGATGGTGAATGTAATAGAGAAATTCATGAGCCGATATACAAAAACATGTGACAATGGCTTTGTAGTTTTAACGTACCTATTTACCACAATATACAGTCGTGACCAAAAAACCGGGACACTTTTTTTGACCTAATTCTCAAAATGCGTCGCGGGCAACAAAAGCTCGTTTTATCCGCATTTCCAATATGTGCCGACATATTTCAGAATTGAATAATGACTTTTGATGACATTTATTAATTAGAATTGTCAGTGTCAGCAATTGTTTTCGTATTTTGAGAATTAGGTCAAAGAAAGTTCCCCGCTTTTTCGGCTGCAACTTTATAATACTGTATAGTTAAATATATACACATTAATTTGCTTTAAAGACTAGGGTGCACCAGCAATAAAACATAATCACCCCCCTCCCCCGCGACGGTTATAGTTCGTTCGTTCGTTCGGGACGCCACTGGAAACAATGCCCCCAGCAATTGCTATAACATTTTAAACCGGGTATGGTTCGAAGGCCGATCCTGTCCGATGACTGTCCAGGTCACCAAAACTTTGTTAATGCGTGTTCATCCGTGGTAACTCAGACCGAAACCGGAGTTGCACCCCAGCATGCGGCCAACCGGTGCCATTACGAATTCGTCATCATCTCAATCAGCCGAGCACCTAGAAACCGAGCACCAAAATTACATGAACCGAGGCACCCGGGGCTTGTGCTAACTACCAGTAGTATTCGTGTAACTATTGACGAGTAATCTGTCGAGACTAAATACATTTATGTGCTACACCTCAGCATTTTTGTTGTACTGTAAACACCTCCTTTCGAAAGTCCTCACCCACTGCTGCGCAGATGTATGTCCTCGTAATACGCAAGCCCCCCCCCCCCCCCATTTGTGCGATAGGGTAATCTCCGGGTGTTCTCAGGAATGAACTCGTGCGGTCTGCTCAGGAAAAGCTCGCCTCGAATACTAGCACAGTGTAACCAAGCCGACACCTCTCACGAGGGTCGTGACGCGTCTCGGAACGTGGACCAGGTTCGATCTCTTTAATCCACTGCTCGACTTGTTTCGAATACTAGTACATCCAGGTACCTGTGACCGGCACTTTAAACGACGGCTTTGACTACTCTACTGCGGCGAATACTAGGACAGGATTGCTCCTGGTCCGATACCTCAAACGGTGGCCCCGCGCTTACTATGTCCATCAGTCTTTTTCTTCTCAACAAGCTGGAACAGCTCCGCCACGATAGACTTGTGTATTATCAAAATGTTAAACACTTATGAAAAAACGCTGGACGTAATATGTGTTGTAACGAAATAAAAGGACTACAGTGTATATTACTCTATCACATATTACAATAATAATAATAATAATAATATTACGAGAAAATATCTGCTATAAGCGTTCTTCGTCATACAACCTACGAAGGTGGTTTTAACTTACATCAATGCAGCTCTTTGGACTAGCAGCAGACGAAGTTGTTAGCCAACGGATAGGGCGCACTAAGAACAGCAATAACCATAGCTTAATAGCAATAAGATCTCTCTTACCTTATTTACCTAAGTCGTGTTTTTTATCTCGTTACAACACATATTACGTCCAGGGTTTTTCATGAGTGTTTAATATTTTGACAATATTTTAAACACTAATGATAAACGTTGGACGTAATCTGTGTTGTAATGAGATAAAAAAACCACAGTGTATATTTGCTAAGAAGTATAGTCTCACCAAAGTACTCTTCCTTTCTTAACAGTAAAGATTATTTCTTCTTCGCCGTTAGTGTAATGCTCTATCTAATATACGAGTAGTCTTAGTATTCTACAGTAGTCTGCCTCAAAAGCATCCAATATGTTCATTATTACGTCAATCATTGCCCATATTTCAATTTTATAAAGCAGTACGCAGAATATACAGTGACGTGCAATTTTTAATATTAGAGAGATCCTTAGATGCAGATGATGGTCTCGATATCCCAGTCTGAATTAATTGTTGTTCCAAGGTAGGCATACTTCTCTACTTGTTCTGCCGGGCTGCTGTCTAATGCAAGCATTGCGTGTGATATAGGTGCTTTACTAACGAAGGTCGATGTAGTTTTTCCTAGCTTCAAACTTAGCCTATATTGCTTAATTATTGCTTACGAATTTTCAAGGCTGCTCGCTAGGACCACTGTTGTCGGAATATCTAATCGAGCCTTGTCAGTGTATTTCCGCATATGCACCACTTCTACACTGTCTAAACCTGTTGTAGGTTCCGTTGTCGTAATTAAGTACTGCCAGGTCCCAACAATAAACTTTGGGTCAAACCCGTCCTTTGTATGGCGCTAAATTTAAATACGTTTACTCGTGTTCGAGTTCTGCCGAATTACTGTTTCCGTGGGTCAGCTTTTATCGTCAAGTTTCAGCGTTTTTGCCATCCAAACCACCTTTTTAGTGTGCTAACTTTAACCCAGATCAGGTTTGAGCGATTCTACTTCCCAAAGCACAGTTTCTGCAATTCAGGCTACTTTATCGTGGGTCAGCTCTGCCCCTCCTCGAAACCTTGCTACTTCAAGCTAAAGACTCGTTTTGATGTTGTCGCATGCCAATTATTTCCTGCAACTTATTTACCTCCACATCGTAGCTAGAATGTTTAAGTCTCTCTGAAATTAGTTCTCTGTTTACGAGTGTCTTTATGCAACTGTTCGTCTAACGCAAATAAGATTGGAGCTCACCCCATAAGGGAAGTCTAAGGTCATTTCAATACGTCGGCTAAATTACAACCAGCTTAATAGGACCAGTTAGAGCATGTAACGCGTGACGTCACCATTGAGGCAATTTTCTCTCATAGTAACAATGAATTAATAACGGGTCAGCTTCGGTTGTCCGCTGATCATTTCTCCTGTATTATAGTGTGCTCAATATAACGTTTCAATTGCGACAGTATATTTACCTTTACTCTGTACAACCGTGCGCAGTTGAATGAATGAGCGAGTTAGGCACTAAGTAGGTAGAGGTAAGGTGGGTTCATACAGTAATCTAGACTTGGCCTTGGCTGTCTTCTTCCGATTTGGAGAACACGGCCCACATATTTTGAGATATTATCTGACTCAGTAGTGCTTGACAAATAACAAATAAATCTTTTCTACGTTTCTATTGAATTAACTTAGGTACAACCGCCCAAGCTTTTCAGAATAAGACCAAGCCCGTCTCCTACTGAACCTACTAGCTGTGTGCATTTTTGACATTGTTACCAGTCGTAACTTTCTTTTTAAAATTCAACAAACAACATGGGAAGTACCAGAAGACTCGAATCAACAGTTTATTATATAGTGACAAACAGGGTAGTCGATCCCAGCACAATATTAGATGTAAGAATTTTGAGTTACTGTAATACAGGAAATATAAAAGATAGGGGTACGGTGTTACATGTAAAAAGCGTAATTAGCGTTAGAATATATGTTGTTCACAAATTTTGGTTTATAAACGTTTCTTTACCTGGGAGTTTTAAGACTTCTTGGAGCATAATAAGATTTTGGGCCGCATCGCCTGGGTGATCTGCTGGTATCTTCTTTTAGCACACTTAATCTGCGGCAGCATAGCTGTAAGAGCCCGTGTGGAGAATATTTAATTCACCCACTGCAGAAACTCGATCTCTCAGATACGAGCTATTGAACACTGGGGTAATAATATTCGTACCGCAAGCAATATAGCGAAATTGAAGTTGTTCTTACAGGGTCCGGCAACATAACTTCCTTTTTTCAAAACGCAATAAAACCCATTTTATGAATCATAATTTTTTATTTATTTTTTTATAATGTAGGTACATATCTAAAGTTATGTCTTACATAGTTTTGAAAATCATATCAGGTGGGTGACGCCCCCCATTGCCCATACACTGAATAAGCCGATTTCTGGCGTTTTTCATTACCCTTACCAGCATATCAGCAGGTATTTTGGCAATTTATGCCGGGATGTTAGTCTTCAGGCCTTGTAGGGTCCTTGGACGGTTGGCATAAACGCGGGATTTAAAAAATACAAAAAAATCGCAAGGGATCAAATCGGGGGAGCAGGCTGGCCACTCCTAATCGCCCCTTATTGAGATGAGGCGCTCAGGGAAGTGTTCCCTCAAAACATTCACCGATGCCCTTGAAGTGTCAGGCGGTGCTCCGTCCTGTTGGAACTAAATGTGCCCTAAGTCCAATTCATCAAATCGTGGAAAAAAATCCTCCAACATGTTCACATACCGGTCTGAATTCACTGTTACTGTGACCTCATTTTCTTCAAAAAACCAGGGACCAACAAACCCAGCTGAGGAAATTGCACACCACACTGTGACTTTAGGTGAATGCAAATGCCTTTGATGCAATTCTCGGGGATTGGTGTCAACCCAGTAGCGCATGTTCTGTTTGCGATCACAGAAAATCCGTTCGAAAAGCAGGACTCGACGGCAAACGCACGTTCCTCACTGTTCCAAAGTATGATAGCGACCGACATGGAAGTAAACAAAACTTTAGAACTACGCCTGTCGAATGAGACCACTCCCGCCCCGCTACGACACCTACAGCCTGAATGGCGCGCATTTCAAAAAGGAAGTTATGTTGCCGGACCCTGTAGTATGTAATTTTACGTTTTACTAACTTGTACTGTAACTACTTATTGGATTGTGTTAATCACTGGTATGTTATCGCTATCTGGAAGTGCACCTTTCGCTCAAGCAACTCCTTGAAGAACTATAATTGTACTGACCATTACATGCAGCGTTCGCCTAATAAATTCGAAGCAATGTCTATATCATTTATGTGTCTGATTTCGTTACTGCTATTTTTTGTATTTCAGATATTGTGTTGTTATAAGTTGTGAGGTTATAAGTTCTCGACATATATGAGTATATTTGGTGATTACATCGTACAAAGAACTGCACGCCGTCTTTACTATGTATAGCTAGCGATCCCTCAAGTATACTCTCGTAGCGTTGCGATATTTGAAGATATTCAGGATTAATTGATTGCTAACAATGTTCAACAGTGAGATATAAACGCAAAGTAAAGATGTAGTAAAATGGGAAAGCCCTAAGTGAAGAGAATGGAATGAACATACTCGTACAAACCAGATGGAGGACATCTCCTGAAGGTCTACAGGGATAGCAAACCTCCAGGAATTAGACAAACGAGCCGTCCGCAACAAAGATGGATCCAAACTTATGGTAATTGATATTTTGAATGCGTTTTCGAGAAAGTGTTGTAGATGCCTGAATGTTTTTACAAAGCTCACCTTCATCCTAATGTCTTCTGGTAAATACTGAATTTTGAAAATTTTCCGTGGACGTATCATTTGCTCTTTGTTTAGTTAAAGGTACATTCCGGTTCATATCTGAACTATGCTCGGAGATTATACGTAAAAAGTAGATAAAATTACTCTGCTTCGTTATTTATTTCTAATTATATCTGCAAACCACCAAAATTGTTGAATTTAGTTACATACTACCGAATAAGGTGCCTAAAAGCTGCAAGTAATAGTCCCAAGAAGTTCTTTATTGAGTTGTAACACAGCCGGAGCAAAAAGAAGACAATTACAGTTGAGAGCTGTCAGTCACGTTTCTGATTAATCATCGAACGTTTTAGTTTTGACAGTAATGAGAACTAAAACATGGGTTAATTTTTTGCCCGTCGAGCCCCGACAAACATGTTTCAATAAAATCAAATTTAGTCATCATATTCGCCGGAAAAAGCTTTGGGGAATTAGGGTCGTTAGACGGCATAATTCGCGGCGGCTTTGAAATTGCCCCTGATTGGCCTACATAAATCTCAATTGCAGTTGTTAGACTCGGATTTTTTCCCGTCTCCCGGCGCAATTTCGCCAAATAATGGTACTGGGCCGAAGAGTCCTGCAAGGATGAGAGCTTGTCGAAAGCTGGCTAACGATCGCGTTTCGCAGGCGGCGCCGGCCAGGCACGAAGCTGAGTTTACCTTCAAATTACAATAATTTATTAAGTATAAAGTTTATATTAAGCCTGAAGCCGGGCATGAAATGCACGCAGAAGGCTTCGGCGAAAAATGCCGCGGGAAGCAAGGGTGAGGAATCAATCAAAAGTTTTAATTTGTAGCCCAAAATTAAGAGGATCACGCTTGGTTTTTTCTTTAATTAAGTTTTAATTGTTACTCTCTTGTTTTCCAACTCAGTTAAAAGGTTTTATTGTTCGTACCGGCGATTTAATAAGGAAAGAAGAGCTTGTAGTGTGGCATTAACTGTCCCACAGTGGGGCCTGATTTAATAATCTCCCGTTACCGATTCAATTATAAAAAAAATAATTTGATTTGTTTGTAATTACAAATTCTTATCCAATTTTGACATTTTGATAACAGTTGCTATTTGTGTTCTTTGATCAAATTTGTATTTTCCAAACAAATGCAAGGAAACGACGATACTGACACAGCAATAAAGAATACAAATGGATCCGAAGACGTGTAGTACATGATTTTGTGTACTAAAAATTTTGAATTTTATTGCTTTCGATTTTGATAGGAAGTCAGTTAATGAGCAGACGAAAATCGAAGTTAATTCCACAAACCAACAACTGTGACTGAGTTTTGCTTTTTAAGCAAAAATGGTTAATCAACAACAAATATCAATACTAAATCTATAAGTCAACAAACACTTGTTGTGCTTTCAGTTTTTGAAAAGAAATCGGTCAATAAAAACTTAAATTTATGTACTTCGCGTAAATCAACAAAAAAAACTCAAGAATTTGTACTTTGTGAAGGAGGATATCGACATCGAAAAAACGTACACAAATCAAGAAACTGACATCACTACTTTGTAGTATTTATAAAAAGCGATTTATCAGCAAACAGGTAACAACGTAGGATTCCTAATCCACCTGTCTGATCTCACTGGTTACATTAATAATTAGCAAATTTATTGATTGATATCGAGGCTGTTAACGTGCGACACTGGAGTTAGTTCCGAATATCACATAGTGCTGGAAGGTTGCTCGATAGCCGTGGCTGGTTACCTCCTTGGATGAGGCTGCCGTTATTGCCGTTGTGGCTGAGGAAGAATAAGGTAGGAACAGCAAAGAGGCCAAACTGTATTAGTGAGTCAATCCAGATTAAGTAGTTTTATGCTACGCCACAGTCATTGAAGTAATACTTTTATTTGACTCTTAGCCGCCTGTGTTTAGTGAAGGCTGCCGTTGTCGCTAATTAAGTTCCATCGTACTCCAATGAGAGATTTAGTTTGAACTTGGTTCTAGCATTTGCTTAAAATTTAAACACGTTGTATGGGATTCCGTTGACTCCTTTGGGTCAAGTTTAACCGCTAGTTTCGTGGACTATTCTTGCGCCAGGTCAGATTTTCGCATGTAGGTGACTTTCTCGTAAAACGCTTTCACTGTCAGGTGTAGTGATAACTATTCTATCGCACTAAATAAACATTTGGGAGTTGGAGCTCTCCAAACTTTGTTACTTCTAGGTGCAGAATCATTTTGCCTGTGTGTTGGTGTTCTTATAACTGCTTTATCTTTTAATTAGCTATTGTGTATAACTGTCGCATGCCATTTATTTCCTGCACCTTATTTAGTTCGCCTCTCGTAGCTATAGCATGTACAATTTATACCTCTTTATATTTAGAATTAAAATTGATACCCTTCTGTGTGTATTTACCCGAGTGTTTGCCTCTTGGGCACCAGTTTTAAGCTTCTCCACATAAAGAAACGATATGAACATTGTTAATACGTTTACTGCATTGCGACCAGCCTAATAAGATTTCTAAATCACAGCAAGTCATTCGTGACATCACCGTTAGGCAATCTAGATTCCCTTGTAATAATAAACTAATAACGGGACAGTTTAGGCTGTCCGATGAATATTTTATCTATATTACCCTATGCTCAATATAACATTGCAATTGTGCAACTGTATGCAATTGAATTTTAAGACTAATTAACGTAAGTTTATGCAGCCATCTAGATTTCAACTTCATTCCAAGGCTTTGGTCATCTGGTGGTAGCCAACCACCTCTTTAGACGAGAAGTACCGACTTTTAGGCAGAAACACCTACTTTCTTACAGTTAAACCTAGTTCTTGCCTCATTGAAGCTTGCTGAGTGCAGTTTCGGATTTGTTACGTAAATGGATTTAAAACGTAACAAGTATAGCTGGTTCCAAGTTTTAATAAAGAATCTATTAACCAACAAGCAGATAATAATATAAGCAACTCGTGAGTGGAGAAAAATGGCTGCAGAAAAACGATAACATTTCCTGCTACAGATAAGATCGGATATGTAGTGGTTTATCTCCTAAACTTCTTCACAAGCATGGTGATCGCATATTACTACTGCCTCCATATCACTAGTTTAATGCCGCAGAAGATATTTAGGGACTTAAAGAATTATTATAAGTCGAAGAAGCCAAAAATTTAACGCAAATGAGACAGAAAATAGATAAAAATGGCACAAAGGAACCGAAATACCTCGATAGATGTAGGACTGTGATAAGCAAATACGAATTAATGTCTATATCGGCAATACTATCAGATTACAGATTTGAACCGAATTTTACCATGGAGAAATAGCAAACTTGAAAAAGCTACTCCATATTTTGTCTTGTATAAGATTCCTTTGTTATTTCCAAGGCGCTAAAATGTTTCCCGTCTGTTGCTTTTCCGGCCACTCATTTTTTAGCGTTTAACTTTGCACTCCAAGAATATGTAACATGTAAGTATAGATATTCCCTTTACAATTCTAGATTGTACTTATTTTTGTAAAACGAGATCTTGTTTCTGATATTCTCGACATTATTTATTGCATTTTTAAAGGTTATCTTCAAAGTTGTTCCACATAATACGATAAACTCTTCTAACCAAAAATGTAGTGCTATTTAGCTAGAGCCGCAATGGTTATTATTTCACCTATAATATTGCACCTTTCCTGGCTGCGTGCTTCCTATTATTTATACGAGGACAGCACCCATAATTTCTGCAAACTAATAGATCAAGTGGCCCATGGAAATAAAACTTACCATGGAACAAATGTTTGTTGTTTGCTAGTTTGACAGTTTAAATTTAGTTTTGATAATTGCAACAGTTATTATACAAGTTAATTTTGAATTAAGTGTTGCACAGCAAAAATGAAGTTAAAGAGAGCCATGATTTACTATGAGTTTGAAAGTTCTTTATCTCCGAAAGAAAGATTTTAACGAACAAATTTGGTGACCGAGCACTTTCGTAGATGACACACAGTCCATAGCTGGTTTAATTAATTTAAATTTGAACAACTTCAGCGATGATTTTCACGCAGGAAGAAATAAACATAAACACCGCCGTGCGAATAATGATTCAGGAAGACAATTGAGTCCCATATAGAATTATTAGGAGCATCGTGGGCATTGTCATGACTGCAATAAACAAGATTGTACATAATCATTAGGGTACAAAAAAGTTGTTGTTGGTGAATACCACACAGTTTATCAGAAGCACAAAAACAACAGCTTGTGGAGTTGTGTAAGAAAGCTCTTGAGAAACATGATAAAGGCAGGTCTAAAGCAGTATACAACATAATAAAGGGAGACGAAAGCAGCATATAGAAACGACATATGCAATCAGGTACATACAAAACGCTACTGAAACCAAAATAAACTAAACACTTACCCTGTAATGCAGGCTTTTATGGTGAGAACGGCCAACAGCTTGTAATAAATGATGCATCCAATCGAAGTGAAGGAAAAAGTATGTCTGAAATAAGTGCTCCAGGTCCAAAATCCGCAGTCAAGCGATGCGTCTACGAAGAATCTTTCCAAATAAAAAGTTAAATACAGACTAGACTGAAGCCAGTGAAGGAAAAGAACGCTATTCGAGTTGCGAGAAGTCGCTTGATATCTCGCAAAACCGAAACGAAAGATGCACTACAAGATAACCTTTTTTTAACGCACAGACAATATGCACGAACGCTGTCAGAAAGCCCAGCGGAAGTTTTTTGGTATAGCAGATAACCTCTATCGGCGTAATATGTGAGCGGCCAATTTTAACTTACGATTGGTTCCATGTGATAACTTTAAGGGGCCGAGATTTTATATGCTCATTTTTGAACATTAAGTTTTCAGTATGCTTCTAATGCCTTAGGATGCATTTTCGCTTTGGAAGCGGATTTATCCTCTTATATAGTATAGATTTCAATTGAAGATTTCTGATTTGCTTGTTCAAACGTATTTCATTCATTCAGAGTATGACGAATTTATCATGTGGCCAAGTAGTATGCCAGGGATGGTTTCATGTTGTTTAGATTTATATTAAGTTTCCAAGTAATCTTCGACTACTCCTTAGTTTACTTTCGAACAATCTACCAATATTCAATATATCATGAATTTACTGTGTTAGTTTTTAGTTCTTGGTATCTTTCATCTATTCAACTGCACACCGCCAGATAGAGTTAAGTTGATGTCATTAAACTAGGCGCTTTGGTTGAGATGCAATCGAAAATTGCGACCGTAATTGATCAAATTCTTTTGCATCTTTTAATCCACCCTAATATGATTGTTGACGTCCAACAACAGTTTCAAAAGAAGCTCATGTATGCTATTTTAAGCAATACCTGTAAAGATAAAGCGACACATGTAGGCAGACACAATGTATTTTTATATTTAAGGATGCACTTCAGAGTGTAAATAGCATAAATAAAGTAAAAAATTAAAGGTAAAATATTAAGTTGTGTTCTTGTTGTTGATGTTCAACTCGTCGCCATAGGAGATCAAAATATTATAAATGATATAGTTCCAAACCCGTACAAATAACATGAAAAACCAGATTTACGTAACTTCTTCGTCGCAACTCGTATAAGTTCTGCCATTTCTTCTTCTGAGCTTGACATTATGATGGTATCATCAACATATCTTAAATTTGAAATGAGTCTTGCTCCTATTCACATCCCTCCATTCCAATTTTTTGTGGCTTTACGTATGATCCATTTGCTATACCTCGTTTATTGTTGTTAGCCTGTAGTAGTAGCACTACAAACTGTAATTTGTTACCAGGGGTTATAAACAAATATGTAGTTATGGATGTGCCACACAGGTGACGCCATTAGTACTGTTTCGTTCTTCGGCACTGCGCCATTGTCACCTCCTCGCTCTCTGAAAGAAACTAAAAATATAATGAGAAGACGCAAAAAACCCATCATTTTCTAGAAGGGGTTTTTAGGCTGTCGCCCTTCAGCTGTCAGTCCGAGATATCTGTAATCGGTCGCCATTATTAGCGGGAATCAGCAAGCGCTCATCGCCATCCCAAGAACATAATCGAATAGCTTAGCGATTAGCGGCTCTTTTTGTCGCTATCGCGGCGACGCTGGCAACAATTCGGAATGATTAATGGGCTGCGAAGGGGAATAATTAGGATCAAGTAGGCGGATTACAGAATAAACAGCGCCGCATCCCGTCCGCGGGAACAATCCGAATTATTATAAAAGTGAATGGCGCGCAACAGTTGGATAATAATAGTTGGGGCGCCATTATCGACGGCTCCTTTCGGCCCGATTTGTGGCACGTTTGTGAATGAGCGTTTACAGCGATACAACACACGTTTGAAGCCGTAATTGCTGCTGTCGCACCGATCCGGTGTTGCCAGATTATAATTTCAGAACTTCTACACTGTCGCCAGAATTTTTCATATTTCATAATTGCTAGTTAGTATAGCAACTATCCCAGTGACTACAATTACAAATGTAAGATATTTATTTTAATACATGAACACATATACAGGCAGTTTCCATGTTATACATTTCTGTTTTATGAATTTCCAAGCTGTACTTCTATACGCGTCTTCAATTTCCGGCACGCATTTAGTTGGCGCTCTGACGATGTTACGAGGGAAATGCATTTTCCCATTACGAATTTCCGCTTTATTAAAAAGGGATCGGAACGAATCAATGCGTAAATATCTCATTCCCTATGTAGGTAACAATATCGCAAACAACTTAAATGATCATAAAATTTGAAGTCTATACTTTATCTTCAAATTGAATACATTTCTTCAAATCTGGCAACACTGCTCTGAGGGCTAATAGCGCGGGGTAATTTGATGTTGAATTGAATTAGTGTAATTGCGGTGGCTTCTGCAATGGACTGGAGCCGCAGAGCTACATACAGATTCCATTTGTTAAAAGCGTTTTATTGTTGGAGAATGAAAGTACACCGCCATTAATTACTATCGCGGTATGTTACAATGCCTCGCCTGAAACAAATGATTTTGTAAGGAGAATGGACAGATTTTAAACGCTGTAATTCACTGTCAATTAGGAGGGATAATAGACATAAGCTGGCTGCCTGCTGTGTTATTATTCATCTCTTACCATTCACAGGTCGAAGAATGAGTAGAAATGATTGCACGTTTAGCCTGACAATAACTTGACAGGCCCAATTTGAGGTGCATGATAACACTAGTTCGGAGCAAATGTTCCTTCTCGCCCAATAACATCTACATATTTGAAAAAAATCAATATATTCTACAAATATTTCTGTTATCTGCACTTACACATCTGGTATAACTATGACTAGCCACATCGACCATGTATACAAAACCTGCCACCAACGTGATGGATATCAGTAGTAAAAGAAGGATTGATTGTGCTACCCAAAAAGGCAAAAATAAGTGTAAGTGGAAAATCAGCAAACTAAGACGGCATCGAGAAGATATTAGAACTAAACTCCAAGAAAAAAATTAAATATTACAGCAAACCTAACTAATGCAGCTGAGTCCTCTGCATGAAAACAAACAGCGATAAGTGACAATAATTACATCTAGAAAGAATGCTAAAAGAGAACTGAAAAAATGCTAGAAGTCAGAACTGAAATGCTGAAAAACAGAACAAGAAACAAAAATAGCTGAAGGAAAAAGACCAGTCAATAGAATAGGCAGAAAGAAAAAAGAACACAAAACTGTTATTGAGATAAAGAAGGGGTTTCAACCTCAAAATGATATATACCCAAGCAAAGGTGAAGAATTATTATTGGACAAGGAGAGGATTATCAAAGATCAGGTGAACATTCTACAGAAATTTTAAAGGTGACCCACTGAAAAAAGAAGATAATGAGTATACGAGTATGATGAAATCGCATGATGGAGAAGAAGAAGGTATTCTAGAACCCACTTTGGCAGCAGTTCAAGCGATTATTAAACAGCAAAGCTCCAGGAATTGGTAGTATACCTAGGAGTTACTAAAACTTAGGGGGAAAAACAAAAGAAAGCTATACATAATTTGGTAGTTAGTATCTGAGTGAAAGAGGAACTCCCACACGAAAAGTATGCTATGTAGAAATTATCTACTCTGTATGCAAAAATCGCCAGGACATTTTTCAATTGCCAAAAGAATTAGTGGGTGATTGTCCTCCAGGGCTTCTAAGAGGAATATCGATAAATACTAGAGAAATATTAGAATTTTCAATATTGATGTCAAGCAGTTATACGTTCATTATAAAAAAGCATATGACACAATGAATCGAAAAATTATGTCGCAGGAACTACGGTAATTTAAAATTCCATTTGAAATAATACGTTCCATAAAGGATATCTAATAGGATACTAAATGCATATTCAGAATAGGCCAGGTAACATATCAAGATTTTTAAATTGCCCGCGGTGTGGGATAAGGGGATACTTTATCACCTATCTTATTTCACTTAGTATTACACTAACATTATGAATCTACATACAAAATTACTATGTAGATAATGGTGTACTCTGGGAAGAAGAGAAAGAGAGAAGCTTGGCAGTTGGAGGGTGTTATAGTTCGTTCGTTTGTTCGTTCTCAGCATTGCTATTAACATTCCACTGCAGTTTCTCCTCTTTGAGCGACTTTTTTAGGCATTAGGCCAAAGCCGGATTGCGGAATCATAGAGAAGGCAGTTGGAGTTACTGTTGTTTGAACCCAGTTTTCTGATCCAGAATCAGAGGTCCTATAGTAAATGAGAATATAACAAAAATCTTCACAATACGACGTAGACGCGCTCGAAGAGTAGGTGAAGAATTTGAGGTAGACGACAAGTACCTACGAACAACAGTTACTCATGATCATGACATGGTCAGTGAAAAACATATCGAATTATGACTGCTAAAAGATGTGTGTTTAGTACAGACAACATATTAAAATTTAAAGCTACGTCTCTACAAAACAGTAATTTGACCAGAAGGGAGTTATGGACTCCTACCCAAAATAATGAATAAGGCCTAAATATCTTTAAAGGAGAGTGGTAAACAAAGCCTACGGTTCAATGTACGATATACGGATTCCCCGTAGTTTGCTGGAATTGCGGATAAAATTTGTCACTCGCGATGCTAATTACTCAACTTGTAATACTACTAACATATTTGTACAAATTTATTACTCGACGGTTTTATTGACGGGCGGTCAATAGGATTGCCTCAATTCTTGCTCAGCTAGTCTTTATCACTAAAGGGTTTTGCTGCTCCCGGATTCTCGGCAGTTCGCAGATGGCGTAAGGTTGCCGAGATGTGAATTTTAAGTTACGTGCCTTTTACACGGGAATTGTGGATACAATTTTTCACTCGCGATACTAATTACTCAATTTGTAACACTACTAACTTATTAGCATAGATTTATTACTCGACGGCTTTATCTGCGGGCGGTCAGTACGATTGCCTCAGCTGGACCTTGTCACTAAAGGGTTTAGCTGTTCCAGGATTCCCCGCAGTTCGCAGATGGCGTAAGGTTGCCAAGATTTAAGTTTTTAGTTACATACCTTTTACATTGAAATTGCGCATGCAATTTGTCACTCGCGATGCTAATTACTCAAATTGTAAAACTACTCATCTTTGCACCTATTTATTACTCGACGGCTTTATCTGTGGGCGGTCAATATGATGCCTCTATTCTTGTTCTGCAGCTGGTCTTTGTCACGAAAAGGTTTAGCTGCTCCCGGATTCTCCGCAGTTCGCAGATGTGTAAAGTTGCCGAGATTTGCGTTTTACGTTACGTGCCTTTTAAACTTAAATTGCGGATGCAATTTGTCACCCGCAATGCTAAATGCTCAATTTGTAACAATACTCACCTATTTGCGCGTAGCGTAACATTCAAAATTAGCTGTCGATCTAAAGTTTTCACTTGTTATGATTCCCTGCGCTGTTTTGGTAGGCCTTTCAATGAGTCATTTATAAACCCTACGCGTAGTCATCTGTCCGCTACAATATAATCGTCATTCAAAATGTACGCGAATTACTGACGAGAGTGCTGGTGGCATAATAAAACAACATTAAAACAACGGTAGAGCAGATAGAGAAAATTATAATATTTTTAAATATTGCACGAAAGGGGTAAAAATTGAGGAATAAGGAAGATTAAGGAAGTCATGAGTAGAAATTGTAAAAACAAAAAGGGATAGTATGGGGGCTCTTGTCTGAGATTTGAAATTTTGTTGAAACATTTCCGTTAATTCATACTCGATTATCAGTTTCTTCGAGTTTCATTTTAACTAATCTTGTGTGGTATGTAATTGCCATTTTTTTACTGCTTTATATAATTCTGTAAGTTTAACGTTGTCGTATACCTGTTTAAAATCAGCGGAGATGGTGGAAGTTGTCTGTTTTTCTCATTACATTCTCTTTGGATTTGACTGGTTTTGAAGATATGCTCTATTACAGATTTATTTTGCATAAATCTACATAGATATTCTATCATTATCACTTCTGTTTGTTTCTTTAGTTGATTTTCTATAGATGTGGCTAACACCTTGCAACGCGATACCCGTGTAGTTTATGATTATGTTCTCTTTACTAGTTTGTTTCTAGTAAGTGTTTTACTAAAATATTCAGCTTACTTCTTCATCTTTTGTCCTCCTATCAGGATTCATGCTGTATCTAAGTAGTAATCTGGGGCGGCTCGATATCCTTTCATAACCTTTTTAGTTTGATTGTAGAACATTCTTTGCTGTTAGGGTATTCTCAAATTGTCTTTTTTTTTCATCCACCTTTTGTCTCTTCTCGCATTTACATACTGATATAATTATTTCTCTTTTTCCATAATCTTCTTTTGCTTTTGATTTTTCGCTTGCTGACAGCTCTAAGGTCGTTTTTTGCGTATTTTTTCGTAGTCGTTCTCAAACTATTCTTTTTGCTTGATACTTTCTTTATCTCTTATACATTTTTTGCAGTTTGTTGTACTATATTTCAGATCACTTCCCATTTATTATTTATGCCAATGTGTTTCTTTTAATGTTCGCCTCAATTTTGTTTCATTATATTCCAGGCCGTTATTATTGCTATGATCTTGCATCTGCAAGCGGTTCTGTTTAATACATCAATTATGTTTAAAAAATAATTAGATAAGAAACAGAACAGGTTCTCGTTTAGTTGTTAAAAATGTTAATATTAGGTAAAATAAAGAAATTTTTGAATAAAATGATAAATATGTCAAGATAAAAGTTAAATGAATTTCTGGTGAACATGATTGATGTAGTTTGAGAGCAGATAGCATTTGCGGCACTAGTAACTGAAGAGGTGTGTTAACATATTGCTTTTAGATCAATAGAAGGTTACAAGATGTTAAAATTAATATTGAATTACAATATCTTAAAAAATAAGCAACATTGGTGGCATCAAGTATGTCCATCCATAATTAAAGGGAATTTGCATGATTTAGAAGAATTTGTAATTATAAATAGGAAATAAAAGAAAACGTACTTGTGATCATGATTAAAAGCGTAAACTGAAAAAGAATAATTAAAATTTGATTAAGTGAAAAACTGTCAAATTGTGACATTTTACAAAATTATATGGAATCTAGTATTATGTGAATGTATAAAGTAATTGAGATGTCAGTTAGGTGATAAGAATTAATTAGAAATAACGAGCCGAAAAATAATAGCTACAACGAGTAAACAATCATTGTTAGGGGCTGGTTTTCAAGTATAAATGAAATAGTAAACCAGTAATCAATATGAATAAAGTTTTGAGAGTGTAATATCAAGAGATATAAATTAACGCACGAACCATATATATGATCAAGTGGTTTGTGATTGAATGCAACCGAGGGCAAATGGTTGATTTCGTCTGCGAAGCCATCAAGCGACTTCAGGTGCACCACGTGTGAACGTTGCTGCAGTGCTTGGTTTCTATTTGCAAAGCCCAGAGGCAATGGTGAAGGTTATCTGCGGGATCGCCCAGCGTCGAGAGTGGTCTTTGCTGCAGTGCTTGGTTTCTATCTGCAAAACTCAGCGGCATTGGTGGAGATCGTCAAGGATCTAGAAGTATTCTGAGAGTGGTCATTGGTGCAGTGCTTGGTTTTCGTCTGCATGGCCCAGCGGTGTAGTTAGAAGTAGTTGTATCATGGGCCGGGGATTGTCTGCGGTATTGGTGAAGTAAACACAGAAAACAGGTACCTATCTAAAATCAGAGTTTCTTATCACATTCAAATAAAAACACAACGAAATAAGACTTATCTGATTAAGTGTATTGACATTTGTTTGTTTTATTTAATAGCAATCTGTTCTTTTTGTCTGAATTGAATGACCTCTGTGATGTATACATTAATTTTGAAAATTTTTATTTGTTTCTTGAAGCATGTTGGGGCATTTTATAACTGGGTATACATTTACCATTTCTATATTGTTTGCATTAAAATCTTCGCATATTATTTTAAGGCAATTATTGGGTATACTTCCATGTTCCATTCAGTCGATGGCATCTTTAAATTCTTCATATTGCTCTTCAGTGTAACTGTGCAAGTGTGCATGTGCATTTGATATGCTTATATTCATATACTTCTTTCTTAGTCCTAGATAGCAGATTTCGTTATTTATTGAGTTGACGTATTACGACATGTTTAAATTGTACCTGTACCTAGTTTTTTGTTTTTTTCTCCACACGTTTAAGAATACACAATCTTAGACATTTGTTTGATTGCCTTTTTTCTGTAGTTCCTTGTATAAAAGCTCTTTTTTATATAATTTTAATTCATTTGTACGATACTTAAGGACTCTTTCTGAATATGTTGCTCCTACGTTCCTTGAAGCAAGATTCAAGACCGTTTTGTTTAATTCTGTTTGTTCTTTGTGGGGTTGTTACCCTTGAATTATGTACATGTTTCACGTTGTACTTGACTTTTTGTCTTGTTATTCTGTTTAATTTTTTAGCATTTCTCTTTTTTTATATATTTACAGAATTTTTCCCTGTAGAATTCATGACCATTGCAATAACCATTAATGTCACTATAGATCCGTCAGACTAGTTCATTTTGATATAGTGTGAGGTTTCCTTTTGATCTTTGAAGCAAAATATAGTGTATTTTACAAATTAATTTTAAGGAGTAACAAGTTTCTCAAAATACTGAACTGCAATTAATATTACATGGATAGTTTTGTATGAAGTATCCATGCAGTAAGAGACTTTGAAACAAAGTATAAAATTTTATTTTTCGAAGTAGGTAAATCCCATGTACACCCCACACTTATTCTTAAGTTTTTATTTTACTAACGTAAAATATTCGTCTTGCCGACAGATGCTTTTAGTTATGACCAAATGGGTGTCAAATAATGGCTGGCTGGTGGATGACTTCCAACAAGAAGACTAGCTATTTATCAACAGTCGCAAAAGTTCAATGCCTCCTCGGAGCAAGGAAACCAGCAATCGCTCCAGAAACCCCCCGTAAACGTAATCATCCCGATACGGGAACTTTTAAAACCGCTCCACGAAGGCGCTCGTCGCTGCTCGGACACGCGAATCCACCGGATATGCGTTTTTACGAACCTGAATCATGACCTCGAACTTGCTGGAGGAAGCGCTCGACTACCGTCGGTCGGTGGCTCACTTTTTTAATTCCCTTTAATTGCCTGGCGATGAGGGTTTTTGCCCATAAATCTAGCAGGTAGCTGGGTTGCGCCCCGCCAGGTGGCGGCAGAAATACGCCCTTAATAACTTTCGGGGAATTCCCGCCGTGGGAGAAAAGTTATGGAAATCGCAGGTCTCGCTGTGACATCTGGCGGAGATAATTTAGGAATTAGAAGTAGGCGAATTTATACCACGGCTCCATTAGCATTATTTAGTTCGGCATTTGTGGGTTATCTGGGCCTAATCGCCCATTTGGGTAGTCCCATGCGGCGGCGCACCTTTTTACAACCCAATTTGCATCGGGAGGAATTTTAAAAGCACTACTGATTTTTGTATACAACATAATAGTTATTTGAGCTATTTAAATTGCCGGTTGTGTATGCGCTAACGGGAGGCTATTCCGGTGAATTCGATTAATGGTAGCTTAATTACCGATGTTTGCCGCCATTCCGATACCTGGAAAAGTGAGAGAGGTCGCTAACCTGATAATTCTGATATAGAATTTGTAGGTTCTTCTCAGTGTTGGCCTGACAACAATATGGCCCCAAGGATAGAAGATATTTCCGTCATCTCTTCTATAAAAACAGGCTCTATTTTGCAATAATACCAAAATGTGCTATCTGGTACAATTATTTATGAATATTTTTCTGTTACAGCTTTGATTATTCTTCTGAGGGAAATATTTTAATTCTTAAATTTAAAATCTCAACAACTTTATACTGATTTTTGCGATAAACAGTCCCATCTCTACTTCTTCTACCGGAAATGGAGGATGGATAATCTATTGCAGAAAACTCAACAATTTTACTATAATTAATGGAATAATTTAACAAAAATCGGAACTAGAATTTGTAGAACTAGCCAGTATTAAATGCTGGTCAATAATTATATAAGGTAAATGTATTTATAGATTGCTAACCTATGTAGTACATCATGAATAAACAATAAAACAAAACAAAAACGTTCTGATAAAGCACCACCTACATTAACGATTTACCATGGGACCAAAAATTCAAAAAAAAAACTTTAACTCTTACGGACACAATAACTAAGTCGATGTCAAGGAACAGTCAAATAGTTTTCTTAAAAAAAAGGAAGAACTTTTAACTTTTATATTATTTTTTCTTCTTTTCGTTGCTCTAGTTACTAAATTGTTTAAAGGTTCCCACAACAACGCCCAATACCACTGCGACATAAGCTATCCAAAAGCTCTTTCTATTACTGTTTTTTTTAATGTCTAGGTTTTGGTTATATTTCTATGAAGCTAAAGACCATTTTTTACAAAAATACACATATCCAAACACCGTGTCGTAACGAGTGCAAATTGCAACAGCTCAAACTACCGCTGTTTAGTCCAGACTCAATTCCTAGTGGCTACTTTCTGTTTCGAAATATGCAAAGACTGTTGAAAAGATGTGGAGAGATATTCAGCGAAAATGAAATCAGCTTCCAGCTATAAGAAATATTACAAAATCAAAATCAATTGTGTCTAAACGAATAGCCTTTAACACTTACGCAACGCGGTAGAATTTTGGAACATACATTATGTGGTCTAGGCTATAGGAGTCCATTTAATTCACTTTACAGTGTATTTTGAGAATGTTGTGACTGGAAGTACGAACGGTTCGCGCGGAAGATTACTTATCGCAGTTTTTATCATGAAAGTATTTTTGTGGTATTTTCATTTGAACTTGCACTTTCGTCTGAAGCACATTCTGTCATTCCACCATGACATTCTCCATTTAAAGACATTTCTCTTAGGATTCTATGTTCTCTGATAATGTAACAATCTACTTCGTTCTTATCATCTACTAAATCCAACAAACCATTACCAGTTTCAATATTCCAAACGAGTGTGGTATCTTATCGTTTTCTTGTGAGATGCCATAAGTACAAGGACTTTGAAGACTAAACGTTGAACGAAGCTGCAGCTATTATATTTGTCTTATCCTTAACATTTTATAAAAGACTATACTTCAGAAAAAAACATCGTTAGAAGCTTCTACGGTGAAACAACATTTCAAAATCTGGATTGCAAGCTGGAATCTATAGAGTAACTGAAAGGTGCCATCCAGACTGTGCAATAAATACTTAAAATCCAATTTCTGTCATGGCATGTGGAGTAGTAAGTAGGGAGAACATGCAGGTTGTCGAGTGAACCAAGAAGGCACTGGAGGACACACACATACGCCTTATTGGTTTGAGACATTTTTTATACTATACTATATACCCTGGCACACTGCAAGATCAATTAAAATTATGATTATATAACTTACAGCCACTCGTGTATGGTCGGGGGTTCTCTTGGTATAAACGCCAATCAAAACGTTTGGGAAATTCTTGAGTTGATGAAATGACATGACATTCTTCATTTAAAGATATTTCTCTTAGAATTCTATGTGCCCTGACAATGTAATAATCTACTTCGTTCTTATCTTCTACTAAATCCGACAAATTATTACCAGTTTCAATATTCCAAACGAGTGTCGTATCTTATCGTTCTCTTGTGAGCTGCCATAAGTACAGATGGAGTAAGATTGCCGAGATTTCAGTTTTAAGTTACGTGCCATTTACATTGGAATTGCGGATGCAATTTGTCACTCGCGATGCTAATTACTCAATTTGTAACACTGCAAACCACTAACAGTTCTAATATTCCAAACGGGCGTTTAATCTTATTGTTTTAGTGTGTTATGCCATAAGTACATGGACATATCATGCTTTGAAGACTAAACTTTGAACGAAACTACATACTACAACATATCTATTCTAGGAATGCATCGGGAGGCGTAATTGGATTGGTTGAAAATGAAAAAAAAAGTATGTACATATATGGCTCAGTAACCCTTCGATGATGGCTTAGAATTAATTGCCATTATGAGTGCTTTGTGATCTCCCTACGTATCGTTTTTAAACTAATACCAGAATAATTATTAAATAATAGTTTCTCCTATTTGAAGCAATACCGACTCTTCGCCTGCAATGTAATTTCAATGTAAACCAGAAAGTTAAATGCGAATCTTAAGTATCTGGCTATAATTAAATGCGATCAAGTGCTTGAAATCAATTATAAATTGTTTTCTTTTCTTATTAGTTTTCTGACTAAGACGCTGACATTCATGCTGTTTTTGGAACGTCAACATTCTGCCTATATCCCATATGGGGTTAAAGAAACAGATAATCTTTAAGAATACGGACAAAGCGTTGAGATCACATACGAGAAAATTGAAAAGGCTTGGCCGCTACCAAATAACAGAGAAGTTGAAAGCTGTCCCAGAAAAATAAATAGAATTAACCAAAAACATCTGCAACTAAGAATTTATAACGGGGAAGATATTGAAAGACTGGAGAATTGGCATAATAACCGATCTTTAAGTAGCAATTCAAAAACCCAAAATAAGAAAGAACTGGAGAGAACGTTAGAAAACCACCAATATAGACTTATTGGACATGTTCATTTAGTTTTCATAGACTTAGACCATAATGCAATGACCGGTCCAGAACCTGGTCTAAGCATTCAGAAAAACCAAGCCCGCTCAGCCATTAATGAATGGGTCAACACCGCACGCCAACTAAGGTGGAGAAACTACAATCAAGCAACACACTGCAAAAGATTACTAAAAACTCCGAATCCACAAACCACCAAAACCCTGTTGAGACTGAACAGAACTCGAATCAAGCAAGTAGTCAGTCTACTAACAGGCACTGGAGCATTCAGAGAATCATGCACAGGATCAATATCTATAGAGATGAACCTGTTTGCAGACTATGCCAAGAGAATGATGAAACAGCCTATCATATCCTCTTTGAATGCCCAGCATTAGAGCGTAAAAGACACCAACTCGATTGGAGCCTTAACTCTATTGACAACCGCAAGCTAGTAGGGGACATTGTAAATCTAGTAAAGATACGGATGTCGGCCTGCTAACTTGGAAACTTTCGACAGTACAAAAAGCCCAAAGGGCTGACGTGCGCATGCCAGCAAAAGGCAGTCGTGGAATCTAATTCTAATCTAATCTAATCTAGACCTCGATATGTTAATGGGTTAAAAAGGGAAGACATATGTAGGGTAATGAAAAAAATACAGCAAATAGAATTATGTAAGAAGCGGCAAGAAGAATAAAAAATATTTGAAACTATTAGGGTTTAGCATTAATCTTACAGAACAAAAGTTGTGTTCTTAATAGTAGAAGAAAGTTAAATAGAAACTTACTGTTATTGTTTGATAATAAATAATGTTCATAATTATTTAAGTAAAATTGCTATTTGTACTGTCAGTACATAAATATCTCACTTAATTTAGCAGCAATTTTAATATAACTATTTTTAATTTATAAGCACATGCTGTCTACTCATGCCTGCCTGCGTGTGTCACGTTATTATCGTCGGCAGCAATTCGTTCGCGCTCGGTAACGTCGTCACCGTGCCTTCATCTTAATCTCATTGGACAAGTGAGTAAGGCGTGTGACAGGTTCGAATCCCCCTGACTGCAATGTTGTTTTTGTTCTTTGAGAATTAGTGTAATTCTGCATTACTGAATGTTTCGCTTGGCTGTTTTAATCGCAAGTATTTTGTACATGATTACGAACATTGGTCAACCGTAATTTGATTTAGCAAAAAATGGTTTTTTAAATTTGCAATTCAGTTTGAAAAATTCAAAAACTATTTTAATTAGACTAAGGCCACCCATAAATTCCATAAAATGTTGTGTTACCTTTGATCTGCCGACTATTCTAACACTGGAGGAAAAAACTTTTTAGAATATAATGATTGGTTGTTATTTCAAGTAGGTAGTGGATTCTGTACTGAATAATACGTTATATCTAACTTGTTGGGAAATGACAACCTTTTCCACACTCTTCAAAATAAATATTTCCTGTTTTCACAAACTGTAAAATATGGAGGCACTACACGTTTATTGACGTAAATAATTGACTCCCTAGAAAAAATATTGTATTTGCTACGTATGGAAACTCGATCATTTCATCCATCGACTATTGGTCTCGTGCTGGAATAACCTTTATTTCCTCATTTGGTAGACAAATAACTATTTTTGACCTTGGTTTTAGTAAAATTTCGAGTTTTTGATATCAATCCATATTAATTTTAGTTAGGAAGTAACACACTTTTCCACACTCTCACTGTTTTGAAAAATAGTAGAAAATAAAGAAGCTAAAGTGTATTGACGTAAAAAACTGATTCTCTATAAAAATATTGTGTTTGCCACGTGTAGAAACTCGGTTATTCCACCAATCTACGATTTATTTCGTGCTGGAATAACCTTAACTATTACACTTGGTAGACAAATAACTATTTTCACACTCTTCCGTAAAACTCTGAACGATGATTGGTTTTTACAGGAATAATGGCAAAATGTAAAGTGTGTAAGTATCCAGCTAACAATAGTTAAGTGTGATCAAGGGCTTCAATGCAATTTTAAAAACATTATTCCTTTTCTTATTGGTAAGCCCTGATTTTTAAGTGTAAAATATTTTTATAAAAACATCAACGTTGTAGGTCAATACGCTGCTGACTCTGACATTGATACTCAATACTGGTAGACTAGAACACATTTATGCTTTATTTGTGATGACATCCGTGGCGTAGCTGTTACATTCCACATTGGCTTCTTACTAGAAAAGCAACTACCACTGAAAGTCAAGAAAAGCTGTTGAATTATGTGCTTTTGAACAGAATGACTGAAAAAAAATGATTTAGATTTGAATTCAATTTAGTCAAAGCAGTTAATTGATTTATTTTTTTATAAAGCGGCTTATAATATAAAGGATATGAAATAACAAACACTTACCACACATTTAATTGTGTATTAGTGCACCATTGTCCCATAAATTAGAGCTTTAAATGACGCAGGCGGTTGCATATACAGTCAGGGGTGAAGTAACCTATCAAGTAACTCAATTCACCAGCTAAAGAAATCGTGGTTTTCAACAGCAGTTAAAGTTTGACCTCAACGAATTATCTCATTACTTTCAGATTGACGGCAATTTAAAGGTGTGATCATTGTTATGTACATTGTTATATACATATACAAACTAATTGCTAATTACAAATCAATTACATAAAATATTCCCTGGTATAGCAGCAATTTAGTTTAATAACGACACATAGAGAAGTTACAGAGACCATTCAGTAAAAGGCACTTGATTTATTTTTAATTTAAAAAGAAACTTCATAAAGAGGCTTTAATGTCGCAATTTTTTTTAAAAATATTTCTTACTTGGGTGTTAAAGTAGATAATTATTCTCGCTGATTTTATTTTCCACAAAAAATCTGGTTTTCTCAGATCTAGAGAAGAGTCACTAGAAACTTAAATTGTTTTTAAGTTGCAAAACGGTGGCATTTGTGAGCCATTACTGGAACATTTTGACCTTTCTATGTAGAACTATGTAGTAAGTAGGGCAACACAAGAAAAATGACGAATATAAAACTGAAAGGTTCTCTCGTCTGCTTTTAAAAAGAATATTATTGCTTTTGTAGCTAGCTTCTCAATATTTTTGGGTTATTAGCTCGAACTTGTTATGTGTACATATACACACATGCTTTTTAATATTGTTGGTTTTCTGTTTAAATTTTTTTTAAATAAAATTTTATTATTTTACATTTTAATCCCGAAGGTAAATTCTTAATCTCTTTGTTTCAGCAGGTAATTAATAATTATGTGAGGTATTCAATATTTTAGCGGTTCGGTGAGCGAGAGCGGACGTGAAATTTAACGCTGTTGCTAAACTTACCCAGTGAGGGCTTTATGCCAATTAAATTTACAGAGGTTTTTGCGGAATAGTGAACTGTCAAAAATACAAGACTTTTGCGTTAGAAAAGTGCAGGCGGTCCAAATTCAGCGTTACAGAATCGCAGCAGGCGAAGCAAGGGCAACGCTGGTCAAAGCTGATCGCAGTGTTAGCGGTTATTGCTGGCCAATCAGCGAAAATGATTAGTGATTACCTATCAAATAATAAAACATAAAATTAACTGAGGAAACAAAAGAGATAGGGGGTCAAACAGTAGCGAAGGGAAAGCATTCAAGAAAAGTAGAATAATTGGGTCACCGGTTAACGAAGCAAGTTCGGTAAAAAATAAAAACCAAGAAATGGGAGAACTAAACGTAATTCAAAAAGTGGTGAAAAAAATGATGTAGGAAATAAAGAAGAATTCGGAAGAATACAGGGAGATGAGAGAGGAGATGAGAAATAATGAGAAAAAGTAGAATAAAAAAGCTGAAAGACAAGCTGGAAACTATAGAAAAAGATAACAAGAGATGTTATATAGTCGTTAAAAATGTAAAACTTGAGAAACACAATAAAGAACAAGCGGTACAACAATTTTTAAGCGATTAGTTGGAAGTAGACGTAGCAATAAACAGAGTGATAACACGTAGAAACAAAACTGAGGTAACAGACAATATAGTCTAAATGGAACACTCTTCAGGGAAGCAACAAGTAATGAGCGACAAACACAAACTAAAAGGATCAAAATGTTCTGAAATGAGAGGAATATAAAAACGGAAATTAGAAAAATCACGAAGAAAGGCTAAAATAGGAAACCAGAGTGAAAGTAAAGCATAGAAAAATAATAATTGGCGAAGAGGAATATGTTGGAGATGAAAACTAAAGAAGAGTGGTAAAACAAACAAAAAACGAATACGACAGGAAGCCCAATACAACAAGAAGACGAAACTAGCAAAGAACTGGGGCTATGATGAAGAAAAAAGGAAATAAGTACAAATAAGAAAAGGAGAAACGACCATAGCAAAAATAAAGATCAACGAAGAAACAAAAGTACTTGCACGAAAATTAAATTTGGTACATGGAATGTAACACGTCTGGCAGGAAAAGAGGACGAATTGATAGACTGGTAAAACTGGGACTAGATTAGTTAGGAATTACAGAAAAAATAAGGGAGAAGGTTTGACAAAATTACCAAGAGATTATTTGATGTTCTGATCGGGAGGGAAGGAGACAGAGAGAGGGAGAGGAGGTGTAGGTCTAATAATAAAAAAATAGAAACGGCTACAAATGACAAGCAGTGACCACTATTTAGTAAAGGTAGACATGAATACTAACGCTGAAAAACAACAAGAAAGAATAAGAAATACAGTGAAAGAAAATATTACAAGTTACAAGTTAAAAATAGATGAAATAGGCGAACAAGGCTACAAAGAAACAGGGATAGAAGAACACTGGAAACGCTTAAAACAGAGTAGACGCAGCTAAAGAGAGTTGTGGGACAGCGAAAATAGGAAGCGACAAGAGAAAGACAGCAGCATAGTGGACAGTAAAAATAAAAGAAAAAGAAAAGAAAAAAAGATGAAATGGAAAAAATCTCTAGAATCAAGAAAAACGGAGGACTATGATGCGTACAGAATTGCAATGGCGGAAGTTAAAATTATGGTAAAAACTGCAAACCAATTTCATGGAGACAATTTGGAGTTAAAATGAAAGACAATTACAAAGAAAATGAAAAATTGTTTTTTGGCACTTTAAGAAAAAAGAAAACCAATATACTAAATAAAATAAACGATAAGCAGGGAAACCTACTAACTAAAGAACAAGGCATAATAGAAAGATAGAAACAGCATTTCCAAGATTTAGTCGTAGGCAATGAAGAAACGCCGAGACAAATTAAATAGATAGTCAAAATAGCAAAAAAGAAACTTGATGAAGCGTTAAGAAAGTTGAAGAATCTGGTAAAAACGACATAACGGCAGAAATGCTAAAATATATGGGAGCGGCAAGTAAGAACACATTTGTATAGCTTCTAAACTAAATACTACAAACTAGGAAAATACCTACAGATTGGCAAACCGGCATTATAATCCTGCTATTTAAAAAAGGAGATTGGAGGAAGTGCAAAAACTATAGGGGAATTACGTTGATAAATATCCCAGAGAAAGTGTTTACTTCAATTTTAGAGGCAACAATTCAATTAAAGCCAAAATAGAAAATATGTTTAGTGACACATAGTGCGACTTCCGTAAAAACAGAGGAACACAAGACCAGGTTTTAGGTAATAAAGCAAATAAGCGATAAAAACCATAAGCAAGGGAAGGCAAGTACACATATGTTTTGTAGACTTGGTAAAGGCCTTCGACAGGGATAAAAAGAAAGATGTCTTCAAAACAGAGGTGTGGAAAATGCGTTAATAGAAGTGGGAAATGCTTTACACCAAAAAAACGATGAACATAGTCCGAACAAAAAACGAGGAATCAGCAGAATTTGTGACGAATATGAGACTCCGCCAAGGATACGTGTTAATTCCATTCCTAGTCACACTAGTTATAGACGACATAATCTGAAGAAGCGAGAAGAGGACCAAATAATTTAATCTAGGATACTGGAAAGGACAAAAACAATAGTTTCCGATATGGTAATCATAGCAAGCTCCGAAGAAAACTTACAACACAATCTAAAAGTACGTAGACAAGAACTGCAAACAGTAAACATCACAATAAATACCGAAAAAAATGATAATAAGTACAGAAAAATGAAACACAACATCAGACTACAATAAATCCCCAATAGAAAAAGTAACCAAATTCAAATACTCATTAGTGAGGATGGAAAACTGCAGCATGAGATAACCGATAGAGTAGGAACCACAGGAAGGTTATTCAATGTAACAAAAAACACATTCTTTGAGAAAACTGAAGTCAAAATGATAGTGTTTACAGAAGTAGTGGTAGTCAGTCATGAAAATTACCAAATAAACACAAATTCAGGGTCACCAGCTTGGAAATGAGATTTTTAACGAAAATAGAAAATAACTACGAGGTCAAATAAAAAACGAGACGTTTATAGACCATCTCAACACAAAAGCAGTAGCATCAGTAACTCAAGAGAGGCAACTAGGTTGGCTGGGGCATTTACTAAGTATGGAGAACAATGCAACAACAAAAACTTAGAAAGAACAGAGTAGGTAGACCAAGGAAGAAATGGATAGAGGAAGTAAAGGCAGCAGCAGTAGGGAGGACATGAACTGAAATGGAGTTAGAAAACAGGCTCAAAACCGAAACAAAAGGAGGAACATTTGTAAGAAGAAACCAACAGATGTATAGAAATCAATAACACAACACGCAACGAAATTACCAACAAAGCTTTACACCTAATGGTAAAAAAGGCATTGGATTGAATTAGGTAAGTAAGCAACTAAGTGAGGTATTCTATATAAATTGTACAATTGTTTTGCTGCAGCTCATGGACATCGCAATCCCTCGAAGAATTTATGGGCGGCACCGTATACATAGAATTTGTGACATTGGATCTCTCTCTCTCACTTTCATCTGTTGTTGTTTCGACAATTTTGTATCTGTTGTAATGGTTTACCGCCCACAGCAATTCTGATTGACTAAGTAACTGAATGAATAATGTCTAAATTAGCACAGAAGTAAATATTTTATTTATTGCAAGATAATCAGTACTTTACATTAATAAGTGCAGTTGATGTAAGCAGCAGTAATTAATAAGTTGAGGGATAAAAGTTAGCATGAAATAGGGCAGGTTTCAAAAGGGTTACGTTGAAAGTTTCAGATATGATACATGTTCGGCAAGGTCAATGCAATTTAATTTGTAACTGACGGATTTGAGCTTAGTAACGTCAAACATAATGTAATGTAATGTAATTTGTTAAGTATAGAAATTGTATGAACGTTATGAATTAAAAGTTTTATTTTTGGTAATTATTATTACATTCTTTTAATTTGCCCTGAATTTCCCAGGCAGTTTTTGATCGAAACTATACAATTCATAAAGTGTAGTAACCCTTGCTATAATTCTAAATTTTATATTTTATTTAATACCCTACTATTATTTTATTTATATGCGTGAGTGTAAGCTGCAACTTTTGTGTCTCGCGGTAGCTAGTTTTCAACATCAACAATGTAATGTGACTTCACCTTAACTTCATTTATGGTCATTTTAATATACAAGCCATGCACACACAGTCTAGTCCGAAAGGTTCGCAACAAATAAAGCTTTTAATGTATTAGCGCCAATCACACCTCGACAATTTGCATAACGCGCCAGAGTGCAAAAATAAGTATTGGCTCAAGGATAAATCATGCATTTTCAAATATCTCAAAAGGTGGAAAAGTTTTAAAAGCGTTCGGAGCAACGAAAATGTGTTGCCATGGTAACCGGCGTCTGAATTACAAAAATTACAAATTAACCAGAGAGGTCATATCCTGAGCAGTAAACAACAACAATGTCACAGATAAATTTCGAACAAAAACGATGTACTGTTTTTAGCGGAAAGTTTTTGGAATTTCATTATTACTTCTGAGCTACGAGTAATATTGAATTCTCAAAATATTCCCGACATTGTTGAGTTAAGACAAATTTTCGCTTTTTTAAGCCCATGATGGCAAAAATGAAAAACATTTAATTGCAGGTAGATGATTCCATTCTTTTCATTATAACTTGTCAGGTTTGAGTAGAGAAACCGCAATAATAAGTAAACTGCAAAAAATATTTGGTGAGTTGGAACATTTTTTTTTATTCATGCGTTTTTATGGTATTTTAAAACGTGTATAAGAGAGTTTACACAGAAGTACCTAAAATATCTGAAGGAATAAGTGAAAACAGCAACTAGGAACTGCTCACCACTCTTGAAATAACAGAGTTCTGTTGAAAGATGAATTGTGCAAGCGGTTCCATATATACTGCCAGGAGCGGCTTGACCCCTGAAGGTATCAGATCAAGTTGACGGTTTATCAAACTATTTAATAAAACATATATTTCCTTTTATAATAAAACCGTTAGTTCACATTATTAATCTATGTTTTAGATTGGGTAAATTTCCTAAAATATTTAAAACGGCTGTAATAATCCCTTTATATAAATCTAAAGAGAAGGATAATGTGAATAATTACCGACCTATATCACTCACGAATAGTGTCGGTAAAATCATAGAAAAATGTTACAAAAACAGATTAGTAAACTTTTTGGAGAAATTTAATATATTATCGAAAGCACAATATGGCTTTAGAGATAATATGAGTACTAATGATGCTATTTTTGATTTAACCAGAACTATTTATGAAAATTTAGACAATAATAAAAAGACCTTGGCTGTCTTTCTTGATCTTGCGAAGGCATTTGATACTGTGTCTCATCGGGTTCTCTTATGCAAATTAGAAAATATTGGAATAAGAGGTCCCGCAAATGATTTTATAAAGTCATATTTGGAAGACAGAAAGCAGATTGTTAAAGTCAATGGTGCCATCAGCAATGAATTACAAGTTGAGAGGGGTGTGCCGCAGGGAACTGTATTAGGGCCCATTCTTTTTCTTATATATATCAATGATTTAACTAAGCTTCAAGTAAATGCTAAAATTATTTCATTTGCTGATGATACTGTGATTGTTTTTGCATCGGAGAACTACGATGAGCTACTGCAGAAGGTTGAATACGGCATGGCTTTAATAAAAAGTCAACTGGATTGCGATTTACTATCATTAAATTTATCAAAAACTAATTTTATTAACTTTTCCTTATCAAATTCGCAAACACCGCCAATTACAGAAATCGTTCTTCATCAGTTAAACTGTTTAAAACACAACAAAGTCAATTGCAAATGTACACAAACTATCAAAGCAGTTTTTCAGGTGAAATATTTAGGAATAATTATTGATTCGATACTTAAATGGAAAGCGCATGTTGATGAATTAGTCAAAAAAATTAGAAAGATAACGTACAAATTTAAATTGCTCAAAAATATTTTACAACTTAACACTATTAAAAGCGTTTATTTCGCTCTAGTTTAGTCTGTAATTCAATATGGAATTATTGGCTGGGGTGGAATTGCAAACTGTTATTTATACCCACTAGAAATTTTACAAAAACGTATTATAAAAGTCATATTTAATAAAGACTTTAGTTGTCCAACTGATATTCTTTATTCCGAAGCAAACATTTTTTCTGTTCGACAATTGTTTTTACAATCAATTGCTATATTTGTTTATAAAAATAAACAACACTTTAGCGTCTTGTCTCATGAGCACGATACAAGAAGTAAGTAGAAATGTAATCTTTTAATTCCCAAAACAAGTACAGCACATTCCCAAAAACATGCATATTACCTTTGTGTCAAATCGTTTAACCTTGTTCCGGTTGAGATTAAGTCTTCTTACTCATTAAATTCTTTTAAAAATAAAATTAAAAAATGGATAAAAGAATTGGGACTGGATTATTACTCCTATTTGATAAATTTGGTAAATTGATTTGTTGGTTTGATGTATGAACATATATATTTTGTTTAATTTGTTAAAGTGTTTTGATTGCTGTCATTACAGTAATATAGTTAGGTTTTTTTTTTGTTTAACGGCCACGCGCAAGCTTTGCTTCTGTGGCCATAATGTTTATATACAATTTTTTTTATATGTAATAATAATAATACCAATAATGTATTAATAAAAAACAATAAAAAAAAATAAATTTAGAATTATATTGTGCATTAAAAAAAAAAGTTAGTAACTAAAGATGTCTCAAGTTCGAATTCTATTTCCAAATTCAAATTTGATTTTGATTAAGGACATTATAATACAGCAATTCGGCTTCAGGTGGCGACAAGAGTTCAAACGCCGATATTTGAGGTATAGAAAATCTGGTGAATGAATGAAGAAGAAATCTTTGTCATACCTATGTTCAAATAGTTATGTATTTTGATTTAATTTAATTAAATACATACGTTGTTTATATAAAACATGGGTTTTACTGGATAAAATCACAGGAATTTCCTTGATTGCGTTTGTTTAGTTAACTCAGTTGGAGTTTTCAGTTACCTTTCAAATATGCTGTCGACTTGGTAAAAACGTGTCTTTAAAGTTTTTTTTAAATCAAACATATTGTTGTGTAAAGCGCTTATTGAAAATTACAATTACCATTTGATTGATTAATTTGCTAATAATTTGCTGGAACAGATGCCCTTTTACTTAAACTTATCGTGGTACCTGCCTTTGCAAGAAAAATTAATTTATTATAGGCACACGTAGCCAATATTTCACAAGCAAGATATTTTAAGAGGCTCTTATTTTACGCTTAAATAGCAACTGAGGGTTCATAAAATATAACACATAAAGTGAATTTGTTCGTGGGTTCCTGTAAGCTAAGCAATAGCAAAATTAAATGATGATCGAAAAAGGAAAACTTTGTTCTATTTACTGACATAATAGATGTCAACATTACAAAGAAAAAAAATCGCCAGCTAAAAGAACACTTGCCAGAATATAATTTTCTAACATTTCTGCTCGTACGGCTCTGTCTGGTAACCTCCTGCACTCTGCAAGTGCGCGCCACTGCTGAGTTATCTCCAAGATGGCCGCAGCTTGAGCTGCGTTCAAAGACCAATTCATTCGAAGAAAACTGTGTAAATGGCTGCAAAACAGAACACACCAGCACTAAACTTGGTTAAAAAACAGCGTACACAATTGCAAGTAAGTGATAGGGCCACAAACCAAAATACAACTTACGCCACAAAAATAAACAGGTTAACCTCTAAAACTAGATTCGGACGGGCGAAGTTTTCCCATTGAAATAAATTAGCAGTTTCTCGAAAAACCAACCTCGCATTTATTTATATCTGCGATAAAACAAAGAATACCAAGGCAACTAATTGGTCGAAATTGACGTCAGTTTACTAACAACGGCTAAGTGAGGCGCAAAATAAAATAAACGATAGCCTATCGCTAATATGAAAAGATGCATCTATTAATTACATCAAAACCTAAACATATAATTAATTATACTACCGTCTTCAACGCATCTAGAAGCACACATGTACCATAAATCGGAGCTCATGTCGTGTCGAAGCGATTTTAATGTGGTCAGGCTTCACCCCACATCTAACCCAGATGTACAGCCGGAAAGATAATTACACAGCCCTTCTGCTCATGTGTGAATGTTACCTCCAAGAGGAACATTTTATTAACTGAAGTCTACCCACATAGCTCAAACGTAGCCCTTACATATTGAATTTTGCATGAAAGCGGACAGTCCAAGAGCTCTGCCAGTTGATGAAGGCTTCAGAATGTCTAAAAACGCCTCCTCCAAGTATGTGCTTGCCTTATAACTTTAACGGACCTTTTCATGGAGCATACCCAGTGCATAATCGCTTTGCAACAGCTGTAACTTCATTGGCACGGCAATGCGTGGCTTTCATGTGTACAATATTCAATTTGTCGGTACTTGCAGGCCTCTAATTATGCTTCTTACCTCAATTTTATGTTTTTGATAACCACGGCTTCCATCTCAACTCACGTGATGTTAGATAGCAGCTTCCAGTGCACAGCAATGGCTTTATCTGCTCTTCCAGTGTTTCGAGTGTATCATGTCTGGTAAATGAATTCGGTTTCACACAAACTTTAACTGTAGGCTTAGAATTTTGCATCATAATTGCACCTTGACGCACTGTGCGCCGCACACAAACAAAGATCTTTTATTCTGTGATCACTAAAATTAACATGTGGCCCTATTCGTTGGCTGGTCCTTTGTGTGGCTCAAAATAAAATTTTAAAGTGTATTTTAGTTTGATTTTGCCAAATGTGACCTTATATTTATACCCAGTAAACTATGAAAATGCTTCGCATCGCAATTGATTTTATATGAGACGCACTTTGCATTTGTGCTTATCTTAAATCACTATGAGTTAATTGCCTATTATTTACAGAATCTCCTAAATCTTACTTTTGAAACAAAGCTATGCCCTATATGTTTAACATATAAAAATAAACGAGTAAATTATAAAATAGTATTTATTCGTGCTTTTCCTACGTGATATCATTAAAATATATTTTAAAATAGTTTAAAACTTCAAAATAACTTAATTACAAAATTTTTTTCCAAAATTTTGCCTAAAATATTAACGAACTAAAATGTGGTAGGAAACGAAAGTGAAATCAAGCTTGGCTTTGAGAATTGAATGTCGATTATTAATTCACATTATATTATGTTAATGAATTAGAATGAAATACACATACATAACCTAAAACATTGTACAAATTTTATTTGAAAATTAACATAAAAACCAATGCTTAAACAATGTCAGATCTGTTATATCAATCATTTCGATTGTAAAAACATTTTAATCTTGATTCAACATGTGTAGTTTAAAATTTTATAATTTAAACAACTGGCCACTTCTACTACTATAATAACTGTCATGTTTAAATTAAAAGCACCAGAAGTAGTAAAACGCATGACAAATTTTTTAAGCCAAGCTTGATTTCGTTTTAATTTGCGTACACGTTACAATTAGAATTTCCAAAAGATTAATAAAGTGATGTAAACAATAAGAAAGAAAATTAGAGCTATTGCAGTGATTAATTTTCTAGTAATAGGTCGCGCGTTTTAACATTTATATAAAAACAATAAGTTTTGCTTACAGAAGTAAAAAAACTGCTTTAACCATAGAAACAAATAAACACAGAATTAAAAAAAATAAAATATAATTGTAGTTTACGCAACAAGTTCTGAAAGAGCATCTTTACAGGACGCGTAGGCATATTTCAAACATCAAACTCCCGTAAAAAGCATTTTCGGGTGAGTTATGTATAACATGTTTTTTCAAAATAGTCCTGTAAAGAAAACATTTACAAAATCGTCTTGTAAAGAAGTACTTTCTGGCCTAAAAATTGTACAATAATGTAAGATTTTCAGGACGGGTGCCTATAAACAATTTTCTTAGTACTGACTTCTAAGGTCTAAAACGTATCGGATTTTTTACAATCCCAATATTGATAAGTCAAAGGCCATTACACGATTTTCAAAATAATTTGCCAAACCTTATTGAAAGTATCGGAAAAGCTTTAAATACTAGTAGAACCAAAGGAAATAAAAATATTAATAGAAACGTTCCCTCTTCAGTGAATAACGGGAATTTTAGTATGGGTGACAGAAATGAGGGGTGGAGAATGGAAGAGAGGCCCGGAAAGGGGGAGAAATATTGCCCCGGCATTTGCCTCAAAGAAGTTACTCTGTTGATTTAGTAAAACCACCTAAAAACCTGAATCAGCAGACGACAGCGGGAATCGAACCCACGACCTCCCGAATGCTAAGCAGACGTGGTAAACACTAGTCCTAAGAGCTCGGTTTTTCAATTTTAATTTTACTTTAACATTTATATTAACCAATGTTTCATCGCCTACACACTGAAAAAAGTTAGGACATGTTTAAGACCATTATTTGGTATATCATACGTATGAAAGCCAGTAAAGGGAATGCAATAAGAAAGCTCGTGCTCCTTAACTGGCTCCAAAGGTATTTTTTTTATTAAATGTATCAAGTTTCACTAAAGAAGCCGTGTAGAGCAGTTGGTAGAGCGTTAGACTTGCATTAAGCAAGTCCTCGGTTCGAACCCCGCAGTGGTCGGAATTTTTCAGCAGCCTTGGCGATCGGTAATTAACTATACTCTGCTCAGAACCATAGACGTAAGAGATAGAGTAACAAGGTTAACATATCACCAGCACACACCCCTAACACAATAGTTGCTACGCAAGCTCAAAAGGCGCGCTCCAACTTTGTAACCCAAAATCGGGGCAAATGGAGCCAGATGTTAGCGTGCTAACGAACAAAGTTTATTTTTCTGCTTTTGCTTTCACATATTGGATTTTTGTTGGTTACGTTACTACTTGTATTATTATTATTTTTATTATTACTGCAAAGGTTACTGCTGAGGTGTAAACACCTATTAAGCACCAAATACAGATACAAATGAGCCCAAGTATGCTGTTGTTCGTCAGTGTTTATCTTTAATTCCAAAGAGAAATTCTTAAAAATAGTTTTATCATCTCAGTGCTTCCGTTTTTAATATAACAACGTCAAGTATTAAACATGGAGGGATTGCCGTCGTGTCTACACAAATTACACATGATCAGTTTGATCACACATAAAAAATCTACAACTAGTATAATTTTTGAAACTAATTTTGAACTTTGTTCATTAGAGGCTTTAAATGAGATAGTTGCGTCAGTTGACATGTTCATAAGCTGCAGGCAGTTGTATATACTGTCAGCGGCGATTTGACCTATAAAGCAATCAGATCTAGTCTCTAAATATGTCGTGTCAAGTTTGAGTTACACTTGGAAGTTCAGATTTGATCTTGTTTATAGGGCATTGTAAGGCAGTATATAGGTTTGAGGCACCGGAAAGCGTGCAAGAGCCGAATTTAAAGTTTAAATCAGGAATTTACCCCTTGTTAAATTGCTGATATGATTAAAGGTAATATAGGGCAAATGTGGGAAATTGTTTTGTTAATTGTTACACCCTGAGCTGAAATATTAAATATTTATAAACAATCTCATGAGAAATATTCGAAACTACGAATTACGTCTATGTTACAGGAATTTTAAATTTCTCGAACTTAATAGAAGAGGCATTGTTGCTGTCATGGGAGCAGTAAAGCTCCTAGTCGTTGGAGTATGTCTAAGCTATAAATATATTTTTTAAATTACCTTATTGGTTGAATGCTTGGCAATTTTAAATTTTACAAATTTCCGCGATTTAAAAAAAAATATCTATAAAACTACTGACTATAATCAAAAAATTATAAACACAGAATTAATTCACAAAGTAATTGCTGAATTACGCTGCAATGTAATTTAACTATCCAACAGTTGAATTTTTGTGTGATAAGTCATTTGACACATTTACTCCAATTGCAAGTACTGTATCCATTTTTTTTACCAAAACTGTTTATTACGATTGCGAAAATAAAATGCCGTTTGGAAACAATAAAACGCGTTCGGATTACCTTACTAGAGAGTATTACAAAGTTCACGAAATGGTTGCATATATTGCTAGGAGCAGATAGACCCGTAAAGCAACTATTCTGCAAGCAAAGTCCTATGAAGTTAAGTTTACGTTTTTAACTTGACCTCAACAAATTATTTCATGGCTAGTTTAAAATATTATTGTTTACTATCTATTGCATGTTGATATTCTGGTACGTCGAGTTGGTGAAACTTTTAATGCCAGTCAGTAAGAAGACCTGGAGCAGAAAAATTTCTGTGCTGCATACAACAATAATTTCTCTGCTCAAAAATATTAATCTCTATAACAAAAATTGTTTCTCAAACTGCTTAAAATATCAAAGAACTACAATTATAATTATCAAACCGTTTAGACAGAGACGGATCTAGCAATTTTCTGGCCCAGGGCAACGCAACGTGCTTTTTTCCCTCTCCCTAACACTCTTATTACTCGTTGGTATTTGCATAATTTTCATTAATTTTAGTTATTGAAGCCAGGGTGTTCGAATTTTGTATTCGTCAGGTTAGCTCCGTAACTATTACAGTTGCATAAAAGCTAGTGGCTGTCTCGACCTCATATTTTGACAGTTGTTTGAATGAGTTACCCAAATTTGAGATATCTTCCCAGTGATTTTAAGATTTTGAAAATAAGATATTACATTATTTGTTTGTAGGCAGATCAGGATCTAGTTGAATTGTTTGTAAGTATATTTGCTTTATGTGTTATTTTATTTTATTTTATCTTGGTACTCAGCCAACAGCCGTTAGGCCAATTATAGGCGTCGCTGTATATTTTATGAGGACTTCCAACCCCCATGACGACTGTCATGATGTTATTATGACATCCGACACCAACTATATTTGTGGCAGCCGTACCACGAGGCGCCGAGAGAAGCAGCCATGGAACTTAACCAGAGTATTTTATATATTTCAAGAATATCAATAAACCAATAACTTAGTTGATAAATAGCTTCATAAATATATTATAGCAGGCCCCTGTAATTCTCTCTTTCTCCTTTTCTTTTACTGGTTATGTATTGATATATTGCGATATCTATCTAGTGATAATTAATGACAATTTAAAATTATGTAACTAGGGGATAACTTTAAGTAAAAATAATAATCAATTAATTTCTGGGGCACTACAAAGAAAGTTATGTGGTGGGTCCCAAATTTTGAATAAAAAGTGCTAATAATTAAATTTAACGTTACTCATAATTATTGATTTATTGTGTTGGGTGTACCCTGAGTTGATTTGAGTGCTCATGCTGGCAATTTTGGAGTTGTTTGGGACATCATCCGAAATGAGACTTCGATAAGGAGCTGTTAAAGACTGTTAGATGTAGAGGAGCGTATTTGGAGACGCTGCGAGTTGATCTGGAGTGTCATGCAGCTACCAGAGGAGGCTTTGTTGCTGCCGTAGGAGCTTGGGGCCGTATCGGAGTTGCATCCATTCTTGGCGACTTCGGAGGAGGTTGTAAGAAGCAGATTCTTCCAAACGGAAAGTTACTTTGTTTGAATCCAGATAGTTTGATGTCCTGATGGCGACTAGGTGATTAAGGTGGCTGGAATTGGCAGCTACTGTTGCCAATAAATCTTTGCTTTAGTTGCATGCTCAGTAAATAAAAGGATTTTTTCTTATCTGATTATGAAACATTGAATTCGACTATGTTTATGTTAATTTGTTTATTAAGGTCTTTAAAATAGCAAAGGAATATGAATAATATTGTGATTATATTACCTAATTCCTATGGTATGCATTTAACCTAATACTAATTACTAAAGTTGTCATAGCACCAATTTCTATAGACCCACCCTGTGTGAGAGAGTTTTTCATGTTCCCAGAGCTAGTTATTCTCATAATAAATTTACGGTTGAATTAAATAATAAACAAGTATTTAAATAGTCGGATTTTTAGGTAGCTAATAAAATTACACATTAATTTAGATTTTATTATCTAATATGTGTTGGTCATAAAAATGTAATTTGGATTTCAATAATAATTAATAATAATAGCCTATTGTTTATTACAATATATTACAAGTATAGATCAGAAGGCTAGATCCAGTTTTCCAAGCAAAAAATTAGTTTTTACAATATCCAAGATGCATGTAAAAATTACTGAAAGTGGTAAAAACAACAAAAACTGTGGAAGATCAATTTAAAATAAAAAAATCTCATTCTTGTAGTGAATAACCTTCCAGTAATAGTGCAAAAAATAGAAAGAAAAGTTTCCAGAACGCAAAAGCAATTCAAATTAAACTTCTTAGAGTTTTTTAGAGTTCACAAAATTGTCGAGCTTTAAACCTTGTAAATAAAAATAGTAAATTTCGCCTAAAATATTTGAAAAGTAAAATTTCAAGGAAAAATGGAATATATAATTTTTAAATTAAAGTATGGCAAAGGCGATGGCTATACTTCCTCTTATCAGACTTGCGTAGCATTTGCCTTATTCATAAATTAAGTTCTGTACTAATCTGTTCCTAATCTGTTATTAATTCCTACAGAATTCTGTTCGAATCCCGCAGGAGCCGGCATTTTTCCGCAGCCTTGGCGATGGGAATCGGGCTCGGTGAGACCATTCACAGTTGGGCTCCAAATTAACTGTGGTTTACTCAGAACTACAGACCTAAGAGATAAAGTAACAAGGTAAACACATCATCATGGCACACACTTCGCACAATGGTTGCTGCGCAAGCACAAAATGCGCGCTCCAACTTTGAATTCCAAATAAAGCGCCAGCCTCTACACCGCAAGGTAAAATAAAGTTATCTATAATACATACATACTATATAACTAATTTTCGTTTACTTAAATGAAAGAATTGCCTGTTGCCTGTTTTTAAAATTTTCAAGTTGACCTCAACAACTTCCACAATTTATACAGGGTGATTTATAATAGGTGTAAAAAACTTTTCCATCTTGTTCTAGAAGCAATTTTAAGACAAAAAAGTCATATGTGCATGTGTCATATTCCAATTAGTGTTATTGCTTGGCCCGTAAGATTTCCCGACCTATACTCTTTAGATTTTTCATTTAAATCTGTTATACTTTTGTAACTAATTGGAATATAGCCTATGTCCATGTACACGCTTTTTACACCTATTATAAATCACCTTGTATTTAAAAAAAAAATTGGAAAGTCCTAGAGATCCACTTATAATGCGTTGTTTTTAACCTTAAATTGAAATCTATTGTGTGTGAATATAATTAGAAGTGGTCGAAGTTTCGAGGCATTATATACAATGGAATTAATTGTCTTATTTTATACTAGGGTTCACGTGGGGTTAACAAACATGCATTTGTTTCATACGAATTGCACTTTATGAATCAGTATAAACAGTGGCCCTATATTGTCTTTATTTCAGCAAACTATCTTGCTGTGTATGCTGTTTGTATACCAGAAGCCAGTGTTTACACTTCAAGTGTCATTTTAATCGTGCACAGAATTAGTACACAGCTTCGAAGTCACCAAGGAATTTTGTACTTCCCGATTATTTCGTGACACAAGCCTCCAGAGAGGCACCATAGCCAGAATCCAGAAACTTACATGTAGCTTTGTGGAAAAGTTTTATACAACGAGTTATTTAAGCGATAACGTAAGCCAGCCCCATTCACTGAGCAGCAGTTCTCAGCAATGAGTTTAAGCGAACGCCATTATGAAGATTTTGGTACCGTAAGAGAATGCCACAAATAAATACAGACTTTAATTGCGAAGCCGGGTTTTTATGTTTTCGTATCAAAGACAGTTTTTTAATGTTTGCTAATGTACATGTATGGCATTTGTAGTTATTCTGCTACCAGTTGATTTGAAAATTCGTTTATTCGCGAGTTATGGCGCGTTAATAATCTATTCGTAGTTAACACTGTTGTATATTGCTTTATTTGCTTTAGAACTACAAGTGCAGAACAGCGTTCTGTTTTTGGCTGATATTGACCTTTCCTAGCCACAAGTTGAGCTAAAGTAAAAGTTCCATGTGTACTGAGCTAGCTAGGGTAACAACTAGGGCAAATTATTTACAAAAATGCTAAGGAGTTAGAGACGCTTTATATCAAGTTAACGTCCCCGCGAGGATACTACAAACGACTCATTTAAATGTGACTCCCAACGAAGGGGCTATGAAACGCGTGATTTAAATTTTGCGAATTTTAATAATTACAACTTGGTAAATCTAGAACTGAAGTTCAGATGTGAGGAAAAGAAAAGTAGAAAAGGAGAAAGTGCTAATAATTTTTTTTTTTAAATAGAAAATAAACGCGTAAATTATACAGAAAGCTACTTATTAAGTGGTTTTTATACATCACATTTGCAATCGCATTAAAAATTAAATATAACCTAATAGCGACAATTATTTCGTAAATCTTGCTTCAACTATCAAAGAATTACAATTGAAACAGTTATCAAAACGTGGTGTAAACAATAAGAAAAAATAAAGTGTAGAAAGTCAACTTAAAATAAAAACTGCATGGTATTGCAGCGATTAATTTTTCAGTAACAAGCAGTGCGAATTTAATGAAAAAAGATACACACAAATGCAACTAAAATCATTCAAATCAAAGTTTTATCGTCAAGATGTGCCCGAAATTTCGAAGTTTACGTCTTTTCACATGTTCGAAATGAAGGAAAAGTAACAAATGTTGCCTAAAAATTTTAAAAAGACAAGCCGACACTGAAGAATAAAAAAGGACAATTTTTCTTATTAGGCCCATGTAAGAAATACATTTTCTACAAATTCTCTTGTGTAATAAGGAACACACTTCCAATTAATTGAAAGGCTTGCAAGTTCCAAATGGTTGCATATACTGCCAGGGGTGGCTGAACCCATGAAGCAACAAAATCCAGTTATAAATACGGAGACTTAGAAGTCGATCTCAGTAAATTGCTTGGCAATTTTCACATCGAACAAAGGTTTTAATTACACAGCATATACGCGTGTATGGAAATATGTGGATATAATTACAAGCGGTAGTCACACAAAATTACCAGAAATGTTTAATTTATTACTAGATTGAATCTGAAGTTAAAAAGTTGATACATATGCCAAACGAATTGTGCTTTTTGAATCGGAATAAACAGTGACACTATTTTCACAGCAAACTATATGTAGTACTAAAAATTTCTATAATTAAAAGGACACTAAATGTCAATAACCGTTATTGGTGAAAAGTTAAAATGAGTTAAACTTACTACTTTTAATGTTTGACATCCAACACTTTCAAATTTAAAACTAGAGGCAAATATAATGCGTAGGTAAAGTACGTTTTTTTCCTATAAAAATTTTCAAGGCAAAATAAAATTGGAAAAACTGTTTTTAAATTATTAGAAAATTTATTTTCGTCAGATTTTTTAGTAAATGACTTGTGTCATTTTGACATTTAAAATTAAATTGTCAGCTTTTCTTTTTTTTAAAATGAATACACTTAAAAAACGGAATCTTTTAAAATTAAATGTAAAAAAGCAATTCCGAGGTGTGCAGGTGTGCAGCCTAGTAGGCCAGAAGAAGAAGTTTACGAAAGACTACCTAAACACAAAACTCCTTTAATGCCAGATTTTAAATTTCCCACCAATTTTTAGTTCTAAAAGTTACTAAAACAATTTTACCAACATATTTTTTTAAAGGAATCCAAGTAATGCCAACATAAATCCTAAATTGTTTGACCTTAAAAATCTTTATAGGAAAAAAAGTACTTTACTGTAATTTTGTCAGAGTATAAATTTGTTAGTTACCTACCAATATTTATTTAATTACGATTTTTTAATATAATACACAACAAATTGCGTTTTTATGCTGCATAAAGTAAGAAGTAGTTTATTTTCCGGATAATTATTAAGTGTTTGTGCGTTATCATTATTCTTGATAGCAACGACGTAAACTTTAACAACGTGCATATTTTAGCAATTTTAACTTAATAGGTATTATATCTAAAAATTGTTATAAGCCAAATCAAAATTGAAGACGCGTGCAGAAGTGTAGATCAAAACGACGTATAAAAAATAATCAATAAAATGTGTTATATTACAAATAATCCATGAGAGAAAAGTTGAGCCCTCTAAGCCGCCAGGCCGAGAGTGATAATTTCTCGAATGTAATAACGCACATGTGCCATACAAAATATTATCCAACAACTCAATAACTGTCTAAAAAACATAAATTTTGTATTGACAGCCGTGAAAAGTCATAGTGACAAATTGGAAAGTACCGAGATATCAAATACATTTATAATTAGAGTCGCCTGTGATTGGTGTTATACGTTTGGTAGAATTGAAGTGTATTTTCAGTCTATCTCGAATTCGGGGTTAGTAGGTTAGGCATTGTTTGTTATTTGACACAGATTGACGCAAAACATAACCTGCAAATTTAAAATTTGACGTAGCTTGACAGTGCTACCTGGTTTTTATCCGGTTTAATTCTTATAGGTCACTATATATATCTGAAATCGATCTAGTAATAGCCAATAATCATTAAGAACATAAACTATTTTCTTAGTATTTATTGCTAAGGTATAAAACGTATCAAATGACTCCCGATAGTGGCGTTTCAAAGGTCCTTACACGTTTATTTACTGTTTTAAAATAGCCAAATCTGAATAAACTATTGGAAAAGCCTTAGACAGTACCAAAGGAAATTTAAAAAAAATAGAAAAGTATTTTTTCTTACCAAAACTGTTTACCGTATCCATTTCGGTCATTTCAGTTTTAATTTCACTTTAACAGTTGTACTAACCAATAAATTATTCCATCGCTTACATACTGAAAACAAAAATTGGAAGAACTTAAGACCATTATTTGATACTTAAAAGGAAAGAAAGTCATTTGAAGGAGGAAGTTCTTGCTCTTTAAATAGCTCTAAAGATGTATTTTTATTAAATGTAATAAGCTTTGCTAACGAACAAAAGTTCTTTTTTCTGCTTCCACCTTCACATATTAGATTCTTGCTCGTTACGTTGCTAGTTTTATAGCTGTTGTTTGTCAGTTTTTCTTTATTTCTAAAGATTCTTAAAAATAGTTTGATCATTCCATTGCTTCCGTTTTTGATATAACGTCGAGTATTAAACTTGTAGGGATGACCGTTGTATTCAACTTACACAAATTACACTTGATCACACATAAAAATCTACAACTCGTATAATTTTGGAAAATAATTTTGAACTTTGTTCATTACAGGCTTGAAAGGAGAGAGAGCTTTGTCCGTTGAAATGTTCATAAGCTGCAAGCGGTTGCATATACTGTCAGGGGCGACTTAACCGATGAAGCAGCATAAATTACTCTTCGTAGTTCAAACGCAGCAAGTTTCAGGCCAAGTCCAAGAGACGATATTTTAAGTTTAAATGAGAAATTGACCGCTTGTTAAGGTGCTTATACGATAAGTAAAGGAAATGAAGCGCAAATGTGGAACACTGCTTTGTTCATTGTTACGCCTTGAGCTGAATTTAATAATTTATAGAAAATTGCATAATAAGCAGAAAAAACAGTGGAACTATTCTTTTTTGATACTTTGAAACTACAAATTACGTTTATGTTATGGCAATTCCAAATGTCTTGAATTTAATATATCAGGAATTGTTGCTTTAAAATGGTGCAGTAAAGCACCTAGTGGTTGTTTTATAGCGGGTGTCCACTCTCAAAATCGAACATCGATAATCAACATGGTGTATTCAATTTTTAGGTATTATGCTGCTTTTATTTCCGTACTGCATCATTAGTATCACTTGATGTGCGATAATAGCAACTTTCTATTGATACACCATTATCTTTCTCGTAAGTTGAATTGGCGAGCAGGAGTTAGCAAAACGGATACACCGTTTGTTTAAGCTGTCAATATACTTTTTAAAATTGCGTTTTTGATCGGATGTTTTAAGAATTTTTAATTTTTAATATTCTCGTTTTTTTCCAAAAGCATTAAGATTTAACTTAGAAAATAATTGCCGAATAGGAACTGCATTACTCGGCAATGTAGTTTATTTATCCTAAAGTTGCATTCTTGTTTGACAAATTTAATATATTTAAAATCAATCGATCCATTTTTTAGTATCAAAACTGTTTATCAGAAATGCGAAAATAAGATGACGTTGGTAGTAATAACCAGTGGTAATAACTAATAAACCACGTTCTGATCGCTAGAGATTTACAGGAGATGGTTGCATATATTGCAAGGAGCAGATGGACTCGTAAAGCAAATAATTCGCAGATAAGCCTTCGCATCAAGTTCAATTTCTAGCTTAAAACTGACTTCAGCAAATGATTTCATCAATAATTTAGACTATTATTTACTATGTAAACCCAAATTTATTTATTTTATATGCCACGGCAGCTACCTTTGCGGAAGCAGGTAACAGGTCAAATAAAATTCAGGTTGAGGGGTAAATTGGATTTAATATGGTTGTTGCTAAGAACACTTATAATCATAGCGACTTACTAAACATGGTTTTATTAAAACACTGCTGGAGCCTGTGGTTTGAAAATAACACAATTCGTTAAAAACCCCTCACTACAGAAATATTTAACAACTGCTAAATACGTATTTCGACAGCCAAGCTGCCATCATCAGTAGCTATAAAAACTAGCACAGAAAAATGGCAACGACATGCTCGTGACCAAATCACAAATGGAAGTGGACGATTCCCGCACATTTTACAGTTATTTTATTTATTGTTTGACTCGGAGGGCGTGGCCGAGTGCCATTTAACTTCAATAAATCATACAAGACGGAGGAAGGAATGGGTCCACCGTCTTTGTTCAAAAGTTTATTATCTCGGTTTTAAAAAATGGCCAAGTCTTCAAAAGAATTTAGTTGCTTTCTTGAAGTTAACGCCTTTACAATTTTTAGGTCATCCTCTTTTATACTATGACCCGTTTCGTAAATATGTTGGGCAATACTCGATTTTTTGAATCTGTTGAATCTAAAATGAGCTCTATGCTCTTTAAACCTAGTACTAAAATTACGACATGTTTGCTCAATATATTTATTTAGACTCACAATGGGAACATTTCGTAAATTCCAGATCTCTCCAGAGTCCTCAGTTTGTCCAAGTTAAACTCCATAACTATTACAGCTTGGTAAAACCTAGCTGTTCTCTCGATTTTTTATTTTGAGTTTCTTTGAATAGCTTAATCAAATTTAAGATTTTAGCAAAATTTTTGGAATGGTGACACTAGTAAGAAAAAAACAACTAATTTTTATTTTAAGAATGGGATATTAACATTTTGTAATCTTTATAAAATTAAATAAAAACCCTATAACACTTATCCTATTTAATTAAAATATTAACAAGGGTACAAGTGATTAGTTGTGGTATATAATATAATAATCTAAAGCAAGAAAAATTGAATAAATAAATAATTTGTAATTTTTGAAGTGAGTACTTGCTAATTAATTTCAGATTATGGCATTGGAAGAAGATAATGGATACATGGTAGCAGTATTCAAGTCTTCGGTTACATCTACAACAGAAATTTATTTGGAGCTGGACTGCGGTCATTACTTGCTGTTATCGAGGAGAGCTGGTCTTCCGATGTAGGTCATTTTGCCGATTTGGTTACGGCTTGGAGCTATCGCATATACAGCTGAGGTTGATTTGGATCTGGAAGGCGCAGGAATTATTACTTGCTGTTAAAGAGATCTTGGTGATCTTGGTAGTTTTGATGCTAGTTGGAGCCTTTGCCGCAGCTGTAAGTGAAGTAGTTTCTGCTATCCATCCAGTCGTCGAGCCAGAGACATTGTTGGTACTACAAATTGAGACAATTAGATACAGCTGCAGTTATAGCTGGTTGTGGTTGGGATGAGCTTCTTACTTTCTTGGGCGTTCCAGAGGTGCAGTATGGGCAGCTTGCTTGTACCTGATGCTGACCAAACATCGAGATGACGTGTTTAAGTGGAGTTTGAGACAGGTATATGTAACTAACATATTAAGAGGTTAAAAAAGTGAACAAATCAAATATAATTAAGAAGCACTTACCACTTAATAATTCTTGAAAGTAAAATAATTTGTGCAAATATTTGAATAGCTAGCCTTTGCAAGTTTAAAGTTAACTTTGACAGTTAATAGAAAGCATAATTAGAGAACATTCTTATTAGACCAAATGAGTAGTAGATCCAATCAGTTTAAAACTAAATAATACTCAGAACCGTAAGATAAAGTAAAATTCACATGACTAATTATAAAGAAATACAGATTGAATACAACCTGAGTTAAGAATCAATTGTTCTACCGGAGATAGCGTAATAAAAAGACAAAATAATAAGTAATTAACTAAAAGGGCATATTATTGCATATAATTAATTTATACTAACAATAAAAGACAATCAAATTAAAAACAAGGTGATATAACATAAATTTATGTCAAACACAACCAGTATAACTAAAAGCAGAGGCAGGGAACTATGTCAATATATTTCAGGGATAGCAATAAACAAATAATTTAGCTTCTAAATCATTTGATACGTAAATTATAGCATCTTCCCCTCCTACTCCTTAACATTTGATTTTTAAGTGACTTATAGTTGCATTAATAAATTAGGAACTATTCCATAGCCATACTAGATGTAAATAATTGTTGATTATACTGCAGAATTATCTCTTTAAGAAATAAGAATAAACTGAGATAACACCCCGTTAATTATCAATTAAAATGCAAAATAATTTCCGTATGCCAAATTGGATCTAAATACAACATATACTTTTTGTTGAGATTATGTGTTAATTTAATAACAACAAAAGATAGCCATGGGCTGCTCCTGCATTACACAAATTAAATACATTTAGGATTCTATATTTTTTGGGTCTTTAAATACTCACAACTCTCCAAGGTGTCAGGGAAATTATTACTTCTAAAAAATCCATACGTAGATTAATCAAACAAAAAGAATTTTCTTATATTGCAGGTATACCTTTGGCGTTAACTCAACCACAGACTGCAGGACGTAGTTCTACTGCAACGGCAAGAATTGCCGCTTATTGATGTTAAATTTCCGAATAAACCAGGAAAAGCCGTTCCACTGTAGAACGTCCTAAAAATTAGGTTAAATGGATTGCCGTTTTTTGGAATGCCCGTCAAGTTACATGTCAGATCATATCATGTAATTGCAGTTTACGAATATGCGCTTATATTGCTGTAGTATTTATAGGGTAGCATTCGAATCCTCTTGCTTCCGTCATCGGCGAACTCTGCCAATCGATACTCACGAAGAACCACTTGCATGTGTCAACTTAATTAATTGCATAGAGGCAGTAACGTATATTTGTCGTAGAATTACAATTTCCTGCTTCGCTGCTATATAGTCGTTTGATACAGAGTGAAATGAACCGCTGAACTTCAATTGATATAAAATTCTATTTATTTATTAGGAACTGTCACTTTCAGGAATAGAAATCAGAAAATATTGTCTTTGGAGCACAATAAAAATGTTTTGACTATTTTTGAATTAATGAGAATAACTCATCAATAATTCCTAATCTAGAACATGGCCCTTTACTATATGAAATTTTGCTTGCGTCAGCCAAACTTTACTCAAAAAAGGGTTCAATATTAGCGCTGATGGTTTTTCTAACTTTTGGTTAATTTCAATAATGACTGTACAGTCAGTTTATTTGTTATGTGATTCAGAGTAGGCGGGGATTATATTTAAAATTTTTGTAATAGCGTAGAAATGTGTCAATAAATATACGCATTGGTTAGATTACTCCAGTTTAGACATTACAAGAACAACCTGGAGTATTTGTTAAGTAGTTAAATTCTAATGATTACAAGATAACCAATTTAAAGCGATTCCAAGAATGTTTTGTTACATTATATTCTCATTGTTTTTGTACATAACAAATGATTATTTAGTAATGTTGACATTTGTAAATGACATTTGTTAAACAAAACGTGTACACTTTAAAAATATACAAAATCTAAAGGCTACTAGAATCATACATAGTACATGAACAAGCTATAGTAAAGCAGTATAGCTTATTAGGTAATAATACTTAAAAAATATGACTATTTTTGCCTTCTTTCCTGAAAAATATTCAACAGTAATATCCCAAGTGTATTAATATAGCCGATTCAATTTTGACGTTTTCTGTCAGAATGTTTTGCTAAGAAAATTTAGGAGATATATTTTTTCAGAGCAAAACATTCTGACAGAAAATCGTCAACATTTATTCAGGCTAGTTTACATGCACGCGGGATGTTCGGAATGATTATTTCCGGAATAAATAGATAAAATTCAGTTGATGAAGCACCTTTCAGAATCATGTTAACATTATACACAAGCGATTAAATGTTGACATAAATTTAACCGCGGTTAAATTTTGACGTTTAAATTTTTGTCATGGTTAAACTGACAGAAACCATAGTGATTACGCATTATTATGGATATGAAGGAAATAATAGTAAAATATTTTTAAAATCTAAAAGTTGTGCTACTTCTTGTGCAGTTGCAATTATTGCGAGGTAATCTACTTTCCTTATGTTTGAATATATCAAATGTGCAAAGTTATTAGATCGTCATTATAATTATCATTTACATTTAGCTTCTAGAATAATTGAGGAATTTTATGAATTTCATTGGGTAATAAATAACACACTTGCAATTTTAGTTGAAAGGCGTGTTGTTGCAGACGGTTGTATATAGTGATACGCTACAGACAAGTAAGAATTGCTTTTCAAAATATTTAGTCAAATATGAAAGTAGAAAATTTTAAAACACAGAATAGAACCAACAGAAATTTAAAAAAAATGACACGATGAAAGATACAAAAAGTCATTAATAAATGTCGCTTATCGAAACTGCTTACCAGATCTACGAGAAGATATTTGCTATAAATTCGGTTAGCATTAATTTAGATTGACGTTGCAAACGGTTGCATAAATTGTCAGAGGCAGTCGTGCCCGTCAAGTAACAAATTTATCAGAGCAAGTAATGGTTTCAGTTCTAATTTCACTCTAAATTTTATATTAGATAATTATCTCATCACTTACCCACTGAATACATTTTGAAATGGTTATTTGGTATATTATATGTAAAGAACTCAGTAAAAGGACTGCAATGGCCAATTAAATACCTTTAAAGATTTTTTTATTAAATATATTGAACCTTAATTACTTGATCTCTAGAACGCTATAGCGACATACTCTTCCCGATAGTTTTATCATTCTAATGCTGCTCATCCCATCTCCATATAAAACGTCCACTATACCAATGACCGTTCAGTTCAATTTACACAGTTTACACATAATCACACACACACAAAAGAGATACAGCTTGTATAATTTTCGAAAAAAATCCGTCCGTTCAAATGTTCATATGCTCTAAGCGGCTGCATATCAGGAAAACATTATGTGGTGTCGGTGAGGTGTTACTTGTAGTTTAATAAAGCTTACCGATGTAGACAACAATAACATTCGTTTTATTTATATTTGAACACAAAATACAAACACATACAAATACGTTCCTATGTAGAACATGAAAATAGCAAATTATGTAGACAAATACCGGAATCTAACTAGAAAAATAAGCCATGGAATCTGACCAAAAGGCTCCAGAAACTCAAAGTGAGTGTTTATTTGGCGTTTGAGGATTGGAAACTGACCGGAGCTTTCGTCTTGGTTGGCTGTCTGGCTTTATGCACTGCTCCCTTAGGCAAAGATAAAAGATTTCTGAATCTCGGAACATTCTTCGAGTACAATAACTATTATCAACTGGTTACGAAAGCTGACTCGTTTCTATTGTCGCAAAAGGGTTTCTCCGTCTCGGGTGTATGGCCTATTGTCTATCGATTAGGATGACCAGGCCGTTTATTGCTATCGAAATGGCTCTGTCACATTACGAAACATTTTGGTAGTGTCCTTGTTGCTCGACTCCCTCATGCTGTGATGACGTGGAATGCACGCTTTTTGGAGAACTGCAGGCCAACAAATCTTGGAAGATTAAACTTGATATTGATTAAAAGCATGATTAAGTTTTAGGCACCGGCAAGATATTTGAAGTTTAAATATGAAATTCACTGCTTGTTAATTTTCTGATATCATTATAGGAAATGAAGACCAAATGTGGATAATTGGAAAATCATTGTTATGCTTCGCCCTGAAGTTATATTTATAAAAAATCTCATAAAAAGTAGAATAAGCAGTGGAACTATTCTTTTTGAATACTTTGAACTATAGATTACGTTTATGTTGCTGTAATTAAAATTTCTTGAACTTAATATAACAGACATTGTTACAGCAATAAAAGCGTTAAAGCACCTAGTGGTTGTTGTACTTGTGTATGACTAATTTTACAATTATGAATTTTAGAAATTTTCGTGTTTCTTTCTTAACAAGGTAGCTCTAACACTCCTGCATATAGTAAAAAAAATAAAATATAGAAATTTAATTAAAAAAGCAATAATTGCTGAATAGCCGGGACGTATATTTGTTTTTGCGTAATTACGTTATTTGTGAAATTTAATGTAATTCCATGCAATGAATCAATTTTTCTTAATTTTTCTTACCAAAACAAATTATGAGTATTGTGAAAATAAGATTCCGTAGGGTAGTAATAAATCACGTTCTGATTGCTGGAGAGTATTAGAAATGATAGAAAATGATTGCATATATTGCTAGGGGCAGATAGACTCGTAAAGTAACTATTCCGCAGCTAACGTCGTATCAAGTTCAAACTACGTTTTAAACTTTACATCAGCAAATGATTTCGTCAGTAGTTCTATCCATTGCATGTGTTATTATTCTGGATATAACGTATCCAAGTCAGTAAAAAGAACTGGAGCAGGAAAATTTCCAACCTGTAATTCATTCAACAATAATTGCTGAAAAAT